>CM077238.1:17418377-17813377 GCA_039654775.1 Spinibarbus caldwelli
TGAACTGAGGCTGGGTTCAAGGCATCAAGAGCCACCACACATAGACGTGTCAAGGAATTTGGTTACAGTTGTCGTATTCCTCTTGTTAAGCCACTCCTGAACCACAGACAACATCAGAGGCATCTTACCTGGGCTAAGGAGAAGAAGAACTGGACTGTTGCCCAGTGGTCCAAAGTCCTCTTTTCAGATGAGAGCAAGTTTTGTATTTCATTTGGAAACCAAGGTCCTAGAGTCTGGAGGAAGGGTGGAGAAGCTCATAGCCCAAGTTGCTTGAAGTCCAGTGTTAAGTTTCCACAGTCTGTGATGATTTGGGGTGCAATGTCATCTGCTGGTGTTGGTCCATTGTGTTTTTGGTCACTGCACCCATTTACCAAGAAATTTTGGAGCACTTCATGCTTCCTTCTGCTGACCAGCTTTTTAAAGATGCTGATTTCATTTTCCAGCAGGATTTGGCACCTGCCCACACTGCCAAAAGCACCAAAAGTTGGTTAAATGACCATGGTGTTGGTGTGCTTGACTGGCCAGCAAACTCACCAGACCTGAACCCCATAGAGAATCTATGGGGTATTGTCGAGGAAAATGAGAAACAAGAGACCAAAAAATGCAGATGAGCTGAAGGCCACTGTCAAAGAAACCTGGGCTTCCATACCACCTTCGTAGTGCCACAAACTGATCACCTCCATGCCACGCCGAATTGAGGCAGTAATTAAAGCAAAAGGAGCACCTACCAAGTATTGAGTACATATACAGTAAGTGAACATACTTTCCAGAAGGCCAACAATTCACTAAAAATGCTTTTTTTTTTTTTTTTTTATTGATCTTATGAAGTATTCTAATTTGTTGAGTGAATTGGTGGGTTTTTGTTAAATGTGAGCCAAAATCATCACAATTAAAAGAACCAAAGACTTAAACTACTTCAGTCTATGTGCACTGAATTTATTTAATACACGAGTTTCACAATTTGAGTTGAATTACTGAAATAAATTAACTTTTCCATGACATTCAAATTTATTGAGATGCACCTGTGTGTGTGTGTGTGTGTGTATATATATATATATATATATATATATATATATATACACACAAACTGCCGAGGCAAAGCATATATATATTATATATATGCTTTGCCTCGGCAGTTTGTCAACTTTCTAAGAAGATCTTTTTAGCAGAAAGCATGTCCTTGTGTACGAATGAAATATATGAAACACAATGTTTCCGCCAAAAATAGAGCATCTATTGTATAACAATAGTGATCATTCACATCCAGTGTTTTTGCTATATTTAGTCATCTTTTCATCTAATATTGCAGATATTGATCAAGTAATGCATCTCTGATAATGTGAACTAATTGCTTTCACTTCTATTTTTCTATTTTTATTTTAAAAGGCAGTTTGGTTTTATTTACACCCCTGGCTTCCATATAGTTCCATATATTATTTATTTATTTATTTATCCCATATTCTGTTAACTATATATTGTAAATGCATGTAGGCAATGCTAAATATAATCTTTGCTATTTAATAAAAAGTAAGTAGGATCATTATAATAAATGATCATAATTTATTTTCATTGACAAAACATCTAGTTGTATAAAGAACATGCATCTAGTTATGTTATCTGCATTTCATATTATATAATGTTAATATTATATTGTATTAAAAAAGTGACAACAGTTTTTAATGTATTAGTCTATCTAATGAGTGTAATAATCTGGAGGGAGAGAGAGAAATCTTCCACCTGTTCAACCTGAGTTTGTGATGTGCTGGTCAAACAGAAACTCATCTGTGTTCTCTTCCTGTCCCTCTCTCTGCTCCCGTTTGCATATGTGCGGTGATAATGGAAGAGCGGGCTGCACTCCACCCGTCCCCACCTCACTCAAACCAGTCCAGCTGACTATTGACACTCCAAACATTTCCATAGCCTGCCCGCACACGGAAACACAGTAGGAAATACAGGGAGGAGCAAAAGAACAGGGCACCACAGACTAGCATCACTCTCTCATACAGTACACACTCACATATTTATATATAAATGTAATACGCACACACATATGACGTATAGTACTGTAAAAAAAAAAAAAAGCTATAGTTCACATTGTATTAATGATTTATTCTATCCGGTGTGACTCATGCTTGTAATTGTGAACTAGACTCTAGTTGAGCTCTTTTAAGTCTTTATGGCAACTGTATAATCTCATGTGGCGTGACCGGATGGCTTAGACTAGTGTTTCCCAAACTTTTTTTTTGTACCTATTGACTTCTATAATCCTTGTTCTAATAAATTAAGTGTGTGGATCTTGGTAGTTTCAGTAAACATAGATCTGAATTCAATGAATAATAATGCCAGGATCATTCTGTCCTTTAATGCCACTTCTGTGAAATATTGACACTGTTGTCCACATGCAGTTTACTGGCGCCTGTTGTGAGTATGTGTGTATAGGTTAAAGCTTGTCATGTGTCTTGCTTGTGTTGTAAAGGTAAGTTTGTGTTGTGTATAGATGAGTGTGCACTTTACCTCAATTACGTGAAAGAGAGCATGTGTGTGTGTTTGTGTGTGTGTGTGTAAGAGGTCTTGTTTCTCTTTGGGGCTCTGTGTTGCCTGCATACATGCTACTGGCTGATAAATATTTGATAGAGCTTCAACTCGCTCTAAAAGTCAAGAAGTCTCCGTTTTGCTGAGTCTGTTCATTCAAAATGGACCCGGTTTACTTTCTTAATACATGGTATTATTGTGAATGATTCAAATTAGTCCATTCCGGAATACATTGCATTTATTCCATTATGTGTACTACCGTTCAAAAGTTTGGGGATCAGTAAGATTTACTTTTTGTTATTGGAAAGAAATTAATACTTTCATTCAGCAAGGACACATTACGTTTATTAAAAGTAATAGTAAAGTCATATATGAAGCAGCACAACTGTTTTCAACATTGATAATAATAAGAATCCTTCTTGAGCACCAAATCAGTATAATAGAATGCATTTTGAAGGATCATGTGACACTGAAGATTGGCGTAATTACTGCTGAAAATTCAGCTTTACCATCACAGGAATAAATTGCATTTTAAAATATACAGGTATTTTAAACTGTAATAATATTTCACAATATTACTGTTTAACTGCTTGGTGAACATAAGAGACTTAAACAAAATACCAAACTCAAATTTTTAAATGTTGTGTACAGTTCATTATTCTAAAGACAAAATATATTTATCTGCTTTCATCAAAATGTAGCAACTAGGTCCACCTTTGAAACAACTTATTTTCTTTTGAGTGACATAATGAGGGCCACGTGGGCCATTGGATAAGATTAACAAAAGCCAAATAGCTATTTAGGTAGCGTTTTAGGACAGATTATCTACTGTTTTTCCTTCATAATCGCCATCAGGTGGCAACCTAACACAATAACAAATGTAAACTGTATGTGACCCTGGACTACAAAATCAGTCATAAGTAGCACGGGTATTGTATGGGTCAAAATTATACATTTTTCTTTTATGCCAAAAATCATTAGGATATTAAGTATATTGAGATGATGTTTCATGAAGATATTTTGTAAATTAGTAGATTAGTAATATGCATTGCTAAGAACTTCATTTGGACAACTTCGCTTTTCTCAATATTTTGATTTTTTGCACCCTCAAAAAATTGACCCTTATGACTGGTTTTGTGGTCCGGGGTTATATTTAATTTATTTGGGTTGCACTAGTTTTACCTTGCAGCTGTTTTGTACAGGGGTTTTTAGGACATGAATAATTTCTGCATAATTTGGCTAGTTTCTTCCAGGTGATATTAATTAGTAGCAATATAGAGTTTGAATGGACGAATGGCCTTTTAAGGGTTACTCCACTTAAAAATGAAATACACTTATAATTTACTGACTCTCATGCTGCGCAAAATGTGTATGACCTTAATTAGATGAAAAAAAAAAAAAAGAAAAAGATTTTTAGAAATCTAATCCATCTCTATGGCATGAATTGATGTCTTCTGATAAGAAATGATAGCTTTATGTAAGAAAAGTACACGCATTATAAACCATCGCTTCTGGCCAATGTGTGTTTACATCAAGCGAGAACTCATGAATTATGACCTCTTTAAAAGCATTTTCAAAGCTTTTTTAAAAAAAAATAGGTACCAATGGTGTTTCAAGAGGATAGCATTCCAATTTAACTCCATTATGGTGTAGTACTGTCACTTTTCATGATTCAGTTGATGCATCAAATCCCGCCCTAGATTTTGTTCCCTTTGAACATCCTGTTTCACTCAGAAATACGTCACAGATGAAAGTAAAATGAGTTGCGAATACCAATTCATTTTGAAAAACTTATATGCAAGACAATATGAGAATGGGAATGTGGAAAAGAATAAGAGTTAATATTATAAAGGCTAAAATGAATTTGATATTCTGACCTAAGATGATCTGTAGATGCAGTTTTGTTTTTGTGTACACAAGTACTGCACTGGTTCTCACATTGTGCCATTGTCATATGACTCAAACGTGTGTTACACGTTTGCACTTGAGTTTTATCTTAAGTGCAAATCAAGGATATTGTTTGCCATCTTTGTGTAAAGCTTCTGCGTGCCAAATAATCTGGTTTGACTTCTAATGAACACCACTGAGACTAATTACTGGATATTACATGAACAAGCTGGTATTGTTTCCTCAATTCATTATTCAGAAATATCAACAAAGAGCCAAAATTCGCTCCATTTATCTCCAACCTACTTTGGTTTCATGTTTCTCTGTTCTTCATTTCACTCCTCCCTCAGTTCTGATTCTGGAGCCTGTGGAGAGAGACGACCTGAACGGGAAGACTCTGAAGATCACAGACTTCGGGCTTGCTCGGGAATGGCATCGGACCACCAAGATGAGCGCAGCGGGCACGTATGCCTGGATGGCTCCAGAGGTCATCAAGGTGTCCCTGTTCTCCAAAAGCAGCGATGTGTGGAGGTGAGCTTCCGTCCTCCTCTGGACTATCTTTTGCGGCCTAACTAGAGGTTTTGTGGCTGATTATGGTCTTTTTCGTGTCAGTTTTGGAGTGTTACTCTGGGAGCTGCTGACTGGTGAGGTGCCATACCGTGAAATTGATGCTTTGGCTGTGGCCTATGGAGTTGCCATGAACAAGCTGACCCTTCCCATCCCCTCCACCTGCCCTGAGGCCTTTGCACAGCTGCTGGGAGGTAAGAACAGTTATGGCTGAACCACATGAAACATTGACCTGTGAGATATCCACTCTTTGTTTCATAACATCTTTATGTATCTGTCTCTCTCTCTCTCTGTAGAGTGTTGGTGTCCTAACCCACATGGACGTCCTTGTTTTGGAAGTATCTTGAAAAGGCTGGTGGACATTGAGCAATCATCCATGTTTCAGATGCCCCTCGAGTCTTTCCATTCCCTGCAGGAAGACTGGAAGCTGGAGATCCAGCAGATGTTTGATGAATTGCGAGCAAAAGAGAAGGTTAGGACCATAAACTGATGTTTGTTTTATATTTAATACAACTCAAGGGGAAAGTACAAGTGGCAAACTTCTGAAATCTTTTCAGTGCAATATAAAAAAATATTTATTTATATATATTCAATTGATATATAAACCATTTGCACAATAAATATGGATCACCATTTACACTATATTGTCAACCAGTACTATAATACAATATAATTTACACATTTAACCATATGAATAATATTATAATTTATATTAATATACTCAGTCACATTGAAGTCTTGTAAATTTAGGTTTCAAACATTTTTTTTTTTAAAATTTAATGAAATACAGTACGGTAATAATACAGTATTTTTCATTTTTGCTTTATTTCTGTACTATCAATTAGCAACCAATACCAAATTATCATTTTAAATTATATATTTTTTTAAGTTTAAAAAGAATGATAAAATAAAACTAAAAAAATACTATAATAGTTGTTTTATAAAGTATAAAGTTTGGGGTTGGTAGGATGTTTTAATGTTTTCTCTTATTTTCACCAAAGGCTCCATTTATTTGATCAAAATACAGTAATAACACTAATATTTTCAAAATATTATGACAAGTTTAACTGTTGAAAATGTAATTATAAAACTATTTTTTTTAAAAATGACATGATCTTTCAGAAATCATTCCAAAAACCTGATTTGGTGCTCAAGAAAATTTTCTAATTATTATCAGTTGAAAACATTGCTTAATATTTTTGTAGAAATCATGATTTGTTTTTCTCAATATTTTTTGATGAATAGAAAGTTCAAAAGAACAGTATTTATTTGAAATTTAAAGACATTTTTTAAACAATGTAAAAGTTTTTACTTTCACCTTTGATCAATTTAATGTATCCTTGCTGAGTAAAAGTAAAAAACAAAAAACAAAACTGTACTAAGCCCAAACATTTAAATGGTATTATACATTTACCAATAGATATTTTATAAATCTAGGATCTAATAAAGGTAGAGTACAGATTAGGTGGTTAAAACTAAAATGAATGTTTACACACAAGTATTGTGAACCAAAGAGAGCCTAATGCGTGGGAAAATGTAATCAGCTATGCTTAGGGAAATTACACTTGCAACAATATTATAAGCAATAACTTGTAGGCTTAGTGGATTAGTGGTCTAAATAATCGCCTGTTCATTAGGAGTTGCGATCCTGGGAAGAAGCTCTGGCGCGGGCAGCTGAGGAGCAGAGGGAGCAAGAGGAGCATCTGAGGAGGCGTGAGCAGGAGTTAGCCGAGAGGGAGATTGACATTGTGGAGAGAGAGCTCAACATCATCATCCATCAGATGTATCAAGAGAAACCCCACGTGAAAAAACGCAAAGGCCACTTCAAAAAGAGCAGACTGCTCAAACTCGGCAGGGACAGCAACTGCATCAGTCTGCCATCTGGTGTGTGGAATGGGAGCATACACTACCGGTCAAAAGTTTGGAATAATTGCCATTCTTTAATGCTGTTCTTTTGAAGCTGCATTTATATGTTTGTTGTGCGATTTGAATACAGTCAAACAATATATATATATTTTTTATGATGTAATTTATTCCTGTGATGGCAAAGCTGAGTTTTCAGCAGCACTTGATCCTTCAGAAATCATTCTGATAAGCTGATTTGCTGCTCAAGAAACATTTTTATTATATCTGCTGCCCAACATTTTGTGGAAACTAATCAATCAATGCCTTAATTCAGCAAGGATGCATTTAATTGATGAAAAGTGACAGAACAGTAAAGACATTTAATGTTACAAAAGCTTTTATTTCAAATAAATGCTGCTTTTTTGATGATAATAAGAACCATTATTAATAATTAAGAACCAGTAATAATTGTTAATAATTGAGTGCCAAATCAGCATATTAAAATGATTTCTGTGACACTTAAGACTGGAGTAATGGCTGCTGAAAATTCAGCTTTGCATTACAGGAATAAATTACATCATAAAATCTATTGCAATGGAAAAAAGTTATTTTAAATTGTAATAATATTTCACAACATTGCTGGTTCTACTGTATTTTAATCAAATAATTGAAGCCTTGCTGAGCATAAGAGACTTCTTTAGTATAATTTTAATTATTCCAAACTTTTGACCAGCATTGCATTACGTACATTTATAATAAAAGGAATTTTTCCCCCTAATCAAATTAGTGTTATTGTCCAGTAAAATGTTTTATCATACAAGGGTATGAAAACAAACTGAAATCTGAAGAGTCCAGCCAATATACCCTTAAAGTCTATTTAATTATATGTAGAATTATATTCTGTAAGTCCCTGATAGCATCTGTCTGTTTTAGGTTTTGAACATAAGATCACGGTGCAAGCGTCACCCAGCGTGGACAAGAGGAAAGGTCAGGGTAGTGAAAGCACCACTCCTCCAGCCAGCCCAGGGGTCATTCCTCGCCTCAGAGCCATACGCCGTAAGTCAATGCGTTAATATTTTGTTTTTATATAGGAGAATAAATAAGGACCAGATTACATTGCTGGAGTAGCTTAGTACATATTGATGTATGCCTGCCTTGCCATGTGCCAAGAATCAATACCACTTAAAAGAGCTGAATGTGTCTGTGAAGTGCATTGAGACTGTCTTAACTTACATACTTGTGTTTCTATGTAATCCATACTTTATGCTGAGTTAGGTAGCAATATGTAGTATGCAAAAACAAAGATAAAATTGAATATTTTCTGAAATATGTTTGTATTGCTGTGTTGTCTAGTGACACCCAGTGATGGAAGGAAGACTTGGGGCCGGACGGCAGTGTGTAAGAAAGAGGACCTAGGGACCAAGAAGAAAGGCCGAACGTGGGGGCCCAGCTCCACACATCAGCGCGAGAGAGTCGGTGGAGAGGACAGGTAGACCAAAAAAATATACCTTTAAAGGAGTTGTATTTCTTTTTCTTTTTATTTATGTAACTAGTTATTTTTTATTTACTTTATTTATTTATTTGATGTAGAAGTCCTCTTATAATGCTTTTTAATTATTTATTATTATTGTTATTTTAATGTTTAAGTGCCAAAATTGTGTATACATTTTCCATTTTCTTAATGACTCTAGGGGCAAAATATATAAGGCATGTGACATTATCAAATTTTCATGTTGCGATAATTGGCAAAGCTTTTATCACAGTATACAGTATTATCACGATATTGAAAAAAGTTGTGAAGTGTTGCCATAATACAGTATAACAAGTTTAATAACTTTTTTCTTGTAACAAAAAGACCTGAACATTAAAATACTGTACAATAAAGCAATACACAAAAAAATTATAAGGGAAACATGTTTCAAACATTAAGCTGCAAAAGAATTATAAAGACCAATAGGTAACATTTTACAATAAGGTGTCATTAGTTAACCTTATTTAATGCATTAACATTATCAATGAGCAGTAGCTACATTTGTTACAGAAGTTATTATTCTTTGTTAAAAAATACAACTGTTAGTTCATGTTAGATTGGGTCCATTAAATAATACAGTTACTATTTTTGATTTTAATAAAATATATTCATGTTTTTATATTTATATTATACAATTTGTATAACTACATTTGATTTTTAATTGAAATGTAATCAAGCTGATCCCCTTTTTTAGGTTAAAGTCACTTGGGGAGGGTAAGGTGTGGTCCTCCAGCGCTCCAAATCTGGGGAAATCCCCAAAACATGCTCCTATGACAGCTGGATTCTCAAGCCTAAATGAAATGGGTGAGTCTGAATTCCATTCTGCTTATAGACCTGTAATGAACCTGCCTCTGATTTGAACATTATGACCCAACACAGTACATCAAACAGATATCAGCTGAAATGACGGGATGCTTACGATCTGTTTCTCTTAATTCATTATTAATTCACAACCCTTATCTTCTGTGTAGAGGAGCACTGTGAGTTTGACGACAGCTCCCCGGGACGCCTGGTTCCTGAGCTGGGCAGTAATGGAGCGATGGAGGAGGTGGGTTTAGGGCCAGCGGCTGTAGGGCCAGGAATGGGCTCACAGGATTCAGTTCGGCGCTGCAGCCAGAGGAAAAAGAGTGACCTGCTGCTGCTGGGCTGTGCCTCCATACTGGCCGCTGTAGGCCTGGGCTCTGACGTCTTCCAGCTGGGACGACAACAGGTATACATTATGAGGGACTGGGAAAGTGGAAAAGAAAAGTAAGGAACAGAAGAAAAGAGGCTTAATAGTAGGGTTGAGTAGTGTTTTTTCAGTACATTTTTAATCAATCATATGCAAAACTACAAATATTGATGATTGTTTTGTAGTTATTATACATTTAACGGTTACACTTTATTTTAAGGTGTCCTTGTTACAGCGTAATTATACATTTAAGTACTGAGTAATATTAATTAACTACATGTACTTACTATATGGTTAGGATTAGGGTTTGACTTTAGGTTCCTTGCATGTAATTATGCATAATTTATTGTTATTATAATAGTAAGTTATGTAAAATGTGTGACAAGGACACCTTAAAATAAAGTGTTACCCATTTAACATATAATTGTAATACTTATGTGAATTAATATTTGTAATTCAATATTTAAATGAATAATAGTTTCACAAAGTATAATCATTAAGTAATTATTAAATAATTTGAATGATTTGGGCTTTTCATATGTGAGTAATTATTTTTTTTATATACTACTACTGTAATATATAATTTTTATACACTACTTATATTTTTATATACTACTTTTATATACTACTTTTATATACATTTTATATACTAATTTCATATAATAGAATATTTATTTTGCAAGAAAATATTTTTCACACTACTAAAATGTGTTCTTTTGATTTCTTTGTAGTAATTCACATTTAGTTTTTTATATTTATTGCTATATATTATATTATTATTTGACCTTATTGTTGAAATAATGTGACATTATTCATTCATGTGTGTTCAGATGAGTCAAGATGAGCAGGACCAGCGAGAGGAGCAGAGGAAGAAGAAGGAGGGTTTGTTCCAGCGCACGGGCCGATTCAGACGCAGCACCTCTCCACCCAGCCGCACACTGTCACTCTCCCTGTCCCACAACCGCCCTCACGACTCCACCCTGCCCAGCATGGACCCGTCTCCTTCCGTTACCCTCCTCTCTTTGTCCTCCCTCTCTGACTGTAACTCCACCAAGTCCCTGTTGCCCTCTGATCCTGATGACTTCGCCCCGACCCCTAGTAGTGCTCACCCGGTGGTCTCTCCTGCGCCGTCATTAAACCCTTTGCTGGACCTGAGGGCGGAGAGCTTCAAACGAGAGCCCAATCAGTCCCTCACACCCACCCATGTCTCTGCAGCTATGGCATTAAACCGTGGGCACCGCCGCACGCCCTCTGATGGGGCCATCCGTCCTCGAGCGCAGACGGTCGTGGGGCATCGGCGCACCCCCTCTGATGGGAGTATGCCCTTACCCCCCGCACAAACCCCAAGCATTACACCATATACAGGTACAACATTTTACTTGAAATGCTATTTGTTATTGGGTGAATCTCTGTCAAAACATTTACATTCATATCTTATCATAATCTTATATTTAATCGTAACTTGCATGATTCCATATTTAACTGTAATTTTTCCATGATACTTCCATGATGTATTTAAAAAAAAAAAAAAAGTAAAATATATTTATTTATTTTTGCTCTGCTTTTAAAGGTTTAATTTAGTAAATTTCACAACAACATAAAAGACAATATTTTAGAACCAGCAGGATTTATTTTATTTTTTTTTTGTAATTCCCATTAATCTTAATAGTGTTTCTCACAAAGATCAATAAGATTATTTATTTATTTATTTATTTACTTACTATTATAATAAGTTGCTTAAAATCTAACTTTTTTTTTTTGGTTATATGATATTTTGCGTAGGCGATATTTTAAAATGAGTAATATTTGTCCTAATTTTTTGCATTTTTGTATGCTTAGTAGTGATTGCAATTACTGTAATACAGTATTTTATTCCTGTACACAATATATATATATATATATATATATATATATAATGTAGATGTTTAAACTATTTCAAATAAAACATGATTTGTTTCATACTATAGTAATGAGAATTAGTTTTTTTCCCCCTTTTTTTTGCAATTCCCATTTCTCTCAGTATTGATTCTCATATTGTTATTAATATACCTTTTCTTTGTTTTTGTATAGTTTTTATACTTTTGCTTTTTGCTGTATTTCAGTATATGTAATATTTGTATGTAATAATGTATATATTTATATTATATATAATATTTTAATATATATATTTTTTTAAATCATGTAATCATGTTTTATTTTCATATTAAATTGCATAAATTTTAAATATACAGTGGGTACGGAAAGTATTCAGACCCCCTTAAATTTTTCACTCTTTGTTATATTGCAGCCATTTGCTAAAATCATTTAAGTTCATTTTTTTTCCTCATTAATGTACACACAGCACCCCATATTGACAGAAAAACACAGAATTGTTGACATTTTTGCAGATTTATTAAAAAAGAAAAACTGAAATATCACATGGTCCTAAATATTCAGACCCTTTGCTCAGTATTTAGTAGAAGCACCCTTTTGATCTAATACAGCCATGAGTCTTTCTGGGAAAGATGCAACAAGTTTTTCACACCTGGATTTGGGGATCCTCTGCCATTCCTCCTTGCAGATCCTCTCCAGTTCTGTCAGGTTGGATGGTAAACGTTGGTGGACAGCCATTTTTAGGTCTCTCCAGAGATGCTCAATTGGGTTTAACTCAGGGCTCTGGCTGGGCCATTCAAGAACAGTCACGGAGTTGTTGTGAAGCCACTCCTTCGTTATTTTAGCTGTGTGCTTAGGGTCATTGTCTTGTTGGAAGGTAAACCTTCGGCCCAGTCTGAGGTCCTGAGCACTCTGGAGAAGGTTTTCGTCCAGGATATCCCTGTACTTGGCCGCATTCATCTTTCCCTCAATTGAAACCAGTCGTCCTGTCCCTGCAGCTGAAAAACACCCCCACAGCATGATGCTGCCACCACCATGCTTCACTGTTGGGACTGTATTGGACAGGTGATGAGCAGTGCCTGGTTTTCTCCACACATACTGCTTAGAATTAAGGCCAAAAAGTCCTATCTTGGTCTCATCAGACCAGAGAATCTTATTTCTCACCATCTTGGAGTCCTTCATGCGGGCTTTCATGTGTCTTGCACTGAGGAGAGGCTTCCGTCGGGCCACTCTGCCATAAAGCCCCGACTGGTGGAGGGCTGCAGTGATTGTTGACTTTCTACAACTTTCTCCCATCTCCCGACTGCATCTCTGGAGCTCAGCCACAGTGATCTTTGGGTTCTTCTTTACCTCTCTCACCAAGGCTCTTCTCCCCCGATAGCTCAGTTTGGCCGGACGGCCAGCTCTAGGAAGGGTTCTGGTCTTCCCAAACGTCTTCCATTTAAGGATTATGGAGGCCACTGTGCTCTTAGGAACCTTAAGTGCAGCAGAAATTTTTTTGTAACCTTGGCCAGATCTGTGCCTTGCCACAATTCTGTCTCTGAGCTCTTCAGGCAGTTCCTTTGACCTCATGATTCTCATTTGCTCTGACATGCACTGTGAGCTGTAAGGTCTTATATAGACAGGTGTGTGGCTTTCCTAATCAAGTCCAATCAGTATAATCAAACACAGCTGGACTCAAATGAAGGTGTAGAACCACCTCAAGGATGATCAGAAGAAATGGACAGCACCTGAGTTAAATATATGAGTGTCACAGCAAAGGGTCTGAATACTTAGGACCATGTGATATTTCAGTTTTTCTTTTTTAATAAATCTGCAAAAATGTCAACAATTCTGTGTTTTTCTGTCAATATGGGGTGCTGTGTGTACATTAATGAGGGAAAAAAATGAACTTAAATGATTTTAGCAAATGGCTGCAATATAACAAAGAGTGAAAAATTTAAGGGGGTCTGAATACTTTCCGTACCCACTGTATATACTTTATATGTGCTTTATGAAAATAATTGTCACAGTGAGTGCAAAAAATCTTAATGGTATTAAATGTAAGCCTCAGTAAGAAAATACAATCTTTCATATGTCTTGATTTTTGGATAAAATATGATTTAATCATATGGTTAAATATCTTGTTTGTGAATTTTAATAACTATTTACTTAAAGAGTCCTTTATGTCGTTCATATGATCTCTTCCAGGTTCTCGTGAAACTCTTGACATTCCACGCCTGCCTGACCCATCTATGGTGTACCCCTCAGCCCATCGGCGCAAACCTCCTCCTCCCATCCCCATCCCCATCCCTGTGCCAGAGCCAGAGCCAGACAGCCATACAGGCACACTCGAGCGTCCCAAAACCCTCGAGTTCGCTCCTCGGCCCCGACCCACCCCGGCTCGGGCGCGTCCGGACCCCTGGAAACTATCATCTCTGTCCCAGACGCTCAGTTCGTCTCCAGGTAGCAGCTGCGACAGCCCGCTGGGCTCGGGTGACAGCGGAGTGAGCGCTGGAGCGGGTGTCGCCCATCAAAGCCTTCTCGACATGGACATGGAAGGCCAGAGCCAGGACAGCACCGTCCCCCTGTGCGGACAACACCCACAGGCCACTCTATGCGGACAACATTTCTCATAGAAAGGGTCCCCCACCCTGAACCAGCACTCTGTGGTCATCGTAAGAGGTATCTCCACAGTTTGCCCCGTGATCCCATCAGACCACGTTCTCTGGCAGCTCTAATGGAAAAGCTGCCCTCTGCAGTAGCTAGACAGACGCCTTCTGGACAGGTTAAGAGATAAAGACCTTGATTTTTTTTTTTATCTCAGCCTGTCTGCAGTGACTCATTCTCTGAGTTTAATGGGCCTCATAACTGCAGCGATCGGTTGGTTAAACAGCGGACTGCAGTGAGCAGGAGAGGGCAGTCTAACTACTGTAGGTCTGTGACCTTCCTTGTTTGTCCATATCTCTGTTATTATAGGGCCAGTCTCTCTCGCCTCTTCGTCTTCATCATGATCTCATGGGTACAACCTGTTGTTTGGCCTGGAAAAAACGATAGGGTTTTTTTCACCCCCTCCAGTGTGTGCATTATAAAGTTCAGCGATGTTTTTTGTATTTACATTCAGGAGAAGTGTGTATGCCGTTAATTGCAATGACGCAGGGAGCTCTTTTGCAAGTTGCATTCATTGTAATATATTGATACAATATAAAAATAGGTGTACCATTTATATTTTTCTTTTTTTTTCGAGAAAATAAAAAAATAACAGACTACATCTCAAACTACTCTCTGCATGACCCATTCAGAATGTGAGAGCAGTCCAAACGTGAAAAGAAACATGAGCAGATGCTTTCTCTCCATGTGTGGAAGTACTTGGCACTTTCCAAGGATAGAGTACACGTTTTTAAAGCATTAGAGGCATAAATCTCGTTTCACTTATCATGAAAAGCAGCTAATTTAAAAAAAAAAAGAAAAAGAAAAAAAAAACTTGAAATGTTTGTATTCCACTTAAAATGGGAATTTTGACCCGTCCCACCTCAGAAGCCTCAAACTTTTTGATGCATCCAACAAATATAATGCTATATTATGCATATACACATATTATACAACTAACACATAAATTGATAATCAATTCATTAATATATTTTAATTATTTACCTGTCTCACATTTTGTGTACAACCATGCATGATGTAATACACATAAGCAAAAAATCTAATTGCATTTGACCAGCTCAACATTCAACCGTTACCTATGGTATATATTTGTCTTTAATTTTATGGGAGATTAGTGCATGGGAAGTAACTACAACTCACCGTATCTCCCCCTACTGATAGCCCCATTAACAACACTCTTCTTTTTTTTTAATTTGATATATTTTGTCTATTTATTTTGATGTTTATTGCAAGAAAATAACAAAATTAAATGAACCAGGTAAACTCTATATAAACCCTATTTAGTGATTCCAAATCAATTCTACACTAGTGTTCAAAATTTTGGGTTTGGAAAAATAGGCCCAAACTTTTGAACAGGAGTGTGTATGTCCCAAATTTTGGTAGCATAGTTGCAAATCTTACAGGAAATGAATAAAACACTTAATGTAATAATTAGTTTGACCCTCTGCGGTCAAGATTTTTTGAAGGTTAAGCTTTTGTACCCTATTCTTGGAAAGTGCTTGTTAATGTCCATCTGACTAAAACTGGATGAGTAAGCCCCTATTCCACTCATTCTGTTCAAGAGTGTTTCAGGTGAAAACCATTTACTTCCCCCTCTCGTCATAAACTCATCTGAAAAGCCTCTGTTCTCCTCAAAACAATGTCAGCTCCTGTAAGGAGCATCTTGAGAGGAGGACAGAAATGGGAAAATTAGGGTTTTTGTAACAATTGGCAATAAAAAGCAAACATGAACTACCTGTACCAGACAGACACTTCCTTACCTCCTTAAAGAGACGTTCTTCCTCCACCTACTGAACAATTCAACTGAAGAGAAAGGAACAGTATGTGTACACCAGATCTGACCATGCGTCACCACAGAGAGCATTGTGAAGGACACTGTCATGTCAGGGCACATGGAAAGAGACATGTGATGAGATCCTTAATGACGTTACACTTGTGCAGGAAATACAGGATGTTATTTTGGTGGACTGAATGGTGCTGAGAAACGCACACTGGAGGGTTTTCAAATTAGTTGTGCTGAACCGTTAAACCTGGTAGTAGACAGTATTTTTTTGACTGTCCACCAATGAGTATGCCTGTTATGTGAGTGTGTGTGAGCGGACGGGTGTGTGTGTATGTGGTTTGTGTTCTTATTGTTATCATTTGTATGGGGTAACTCTCTGTGCAGGGGTTGAACAAACTCACCCCCTTATTTCCTGTGTGAGGAACACTGAGTATTTATTAAAATAATTGTTACAAGCGGTAATGTGTTGGTTTTGATACTAAATACTGTCTTGTGTTTTTATAATTACACAATGTCCTGTTAAAAGATGAGATTATTATTATTAGTAGTAGTAGTAGTAATATATCATTTTAAATAATTTAAGTATTTATTTGTTTATTTATTTAGCAACAAGAACTAATGTATTGCATTTATGCATTTTTTTTTTTTTTTTTTTTTTTTTTTTAGATAAAAACAAATCAGTCCACGGTTAAATTTTACTTTTTACTGGTAGCAGCACAAGTCTTATTGCAGATCTGTTGTGGTGAGGATTTATTTCTTTCCACAAACTGAAAGCATCTAAACCCAATCCATCGTTTTATTCCCATAAACAATAAACCAAGACCGATATATGAAAATATAAAAAATGGAAACACTAGATGTCGACAAAGTCTCGCAGTGCAAGTTGAGCAATTATGGATTCCTAGAGTGAATGTTGTTTTGTGCTTTTATGTTCAGGTAGGCACAAAAATAATTATCTCTTCCGCTTGCTTTTTATAAAATACAAATAATGTCATATACTCTCAAAGCAAAACCAAATAAACATTTTATAATTTAGCTTTAAGGGCATAGCTGTGGACAATAGCATGATATAAGCACAACAGCATCTCTGGCTCCATCTTGCACGTGACACTGGTCTGTTTACATCAGTGATTGTTCTCTGAGGACAATGAGAAGATACCACACTGAGGTATTCAACTCCACAGAGAGAATTAAGTGTATGGAAACAAAAAAAAATAAAATGTATAAACTAGAAATATTTCATTATAATCCATACCTTCAAACTGCTCGATAAAGATACTGGCTGTAAATGCTAAAAACTGGGCCCGACTGCCTCCAGTGCAGTAGCTATAAAAAGCTGACCAAAGCTAGTTTCATACAATAAAGCATAACAGCCTCAGACTCGCCACCGTTCACTACACATGTATCTACACACGCTCAAACACTGACATAGCTTTGCTCTTGTCTGTGAAAGCAGCAGCAGCCTCTCTTTATTCTTCCAGACGCCAGCCAGTTACTTAGCAACCACACTTCACTTCCATGGCAATGCTATAAAAAGCAACAACAAAGAAAAAAAAGGGAAGATGGTGGACATGACAAAAATATGAGGAAGTGTGTCAAGAATTACACACACAGATCATATTTTGACCTGCACATGTACAGTGCACACAGTATTAGATTCGGCTATTTATTTTCAGATTGATTTAATAATGTTGTTTTAAGCATTATAACAAATGCTTCTCTTTTTCCTTCTAATTCCTATACAAATTCGCCACCCCTAATTAATCATTATCCCTTTTTCTGATATTACAAATGATTTTGCCAGTGTAACATTATGCAAATTATCATCTTGCTCTACTCTGTAATTGCTTCTATAGATTTTGTAGTTACACTTCTCGCTATTAACAAACCATGTACGAATTTTGGCTCAAACTCCTGATTTGCTGCTTATTAATAGTTAGTAAGGTAGTTGTTAAATTTAGGGATTGGGTAGGATTAGGGGTGCAGAATATAGTCATGCAGAATGCTTTATATTTACTGATCATAAACAGCTAATATGTTCATAATAGGTGTGCTAATAAGCCACTGGTTAATAGTGAGAATTGGTCCCTGTGTTACTGATTTTCTTTCGCATTATTCATCTTCCTTCTGTTTTTATTCAGGTGTGCACGTTTTTGTGTTTTTCTCCCACCTTTTACATTTACAGCCCTGGATGTCATTATGGAAGGTAGTCAGTGGTGACAGACACACAGTGTCCCACTGAGAAAGAGAGAGAGATGGTAGAAAGAGACAGGGAGGAGGGAGAGACCGGCGGTTCCACTGTTACAGTTCAGAATCTGTGGAGGATTCAAACAAACACTGAATCTCTGGATGCTTGGCTGCTGGTGCTCAGCGCTGCGAAGCGAGAAATCTAATGGTACGGATGCAACACCACGACTGTGTGCACATTAAATGAACAGTTCACCCAAAAATTAACATCCTGGCATCATTTACTCACCCTCATGTGGTTCCAAACCTGCATGACTGTACTTCTTTCGTGGAACACACAAAAAATTTTTTTTTACCATTTTACCAATACCATTTTTTGGTAAAATGTCCAAGCTGCTCTTTTACATACAATACATCAACATACAGTGAGTGGGCAGGGGTTGTGTCAAGCTCTGAAATGGATAAAAAAAATAAATAAATAAAGTCATAAAAGTAGTCAATATGACTCAAGCACCGTATTGTAAGCCTTCTGATAGTTTTGTGTGAGGAACCATTCAGCATTTTAGCTTTTATTTCTCATTCATGCTTTTGTGCATTCAAACATTTCAGCAAAGCTCAAAGCTATGGTAAAAATCATAAAGTGCATGAGTCACTGCAGCAAGCATAAAACGTCACTTTAACTTGAGCACCACATTTTTAGAATGGCATGTCATGTGCAAGATGCAAAAGACGATCAAAGACGTTTTAGATCAAAGACATTTTATGTTTTAATTTGTTTTCATTTGAGCACTGCGTCTGCTAGATCAGAGTGTACAATCTTGAGGCCCAATGTTCTGCAGATTGTAGCTCCAACACACTTGCCTGGAAGTTTCTAGTGAATTTTAAGACCTTGATTACTTTGGTTCAGGTGTGTTTAATTAGGGTTGGAACTAAACTCTGCAGGACAGCTGTGAGTGATAGAAGTATAGTATGGATTGTTTCTAATTAATATTTCTACAAAAAAAAAAAAAAAACCTTGCACAAATGGAGCATCAGAATTTCATGGGATTTCCGTATTAAATGACATTAGATTTTGCATTAAAAAAACAAACTATAATACTCTTACAGTTTTTCTTTTTAAACTTTATTTGTAGACTTCAAATACCAATCAATAGTGCATTCCTGGACTTGCAGGTAAACATAACCAGTTTGCAGGTCTTCTGATGTCCGGTGGAAGTATGTACAGTACTTCCCAAAGAGGCAATGAATGACCGCAGTAATGCATTAACATTATAGTAACCGGAACAACCAGAGGGTGAAAGTCTCTCTCTCTCCAGAACAGTCGAGAAAAAAGAAAAAGAAACCAGTGGATTTTCTCTCTCTTTCGGGACAGTAGGGTACCCTCACCCCTTCTTCCTCATCTACGAAATCCCTCTTGCCATTCTCTCCAGACCCACCCCAGACAACGTTTCTTTCTGGAGGTCAAAGGGCAAACCCCGAATCCTCAGACTGGCAATTAGACAAAAAACAAGGCTAAGACATCACAAATAAGCCCCAAGATACAAGAGGAAAACTGAACATATACACAGGTACAAAGTTGCCCCTCACAATGTTAAATATATTTTTCCATAAATCTCTTTTTATTTGTCCTTCTCATTAGCTCTCTCACATATCGATAAAAACAATTTAATAAAGCTTTCGACAACCATTTTAATGTCTTTAAACTGCACAAGTCTACTTTGACATTCAACAAACACATACCTCAAGTGACATCCAAGAAAAAGCAAAGTACAGTAAGTTTATTTGCTTGTCCATAAACCAGTTTGTGCTTTTGTTGTTGTCTGTTGACAACAGTCAGATTTGATGTTTCTCCATCTGTGTAGATTAGAAAGAGATCCAGCACATGGGGACATATGGACCACAGCTGAAAGAAGCAAAGGTGATGACCGAGATTCTTTACAGGACATCAGTGTTGTCAGCATTGCTCTGTTATAGACAAAATGACCTTTACCATTTACAGAAATCAAAAGAACAAATCAAAGGTAAGGTGGAGAGAGAACTGCCACAAAACAGAGACAAGAGACAGAGCTGGAGGAAAGCATCAGAACAGCCAACGCACTGTCATGACAATTCGTAACTATTTTACATTTTGGTGTTTAATTCGTATAACATTTTGGTAGCTAATTCGTATAATCTCATTTGTACTTTTTCACACGATCATCTTGCGTCCCACTGAAGGTTAGTTTTTGGGTGGGATTAGAGATGGACCTTAATGCTTACATTTTTGTACAAATCTCACGCTCTTTGCCAGTCATATAAATTCATGTGAAATTGACACTTCGTAAAATAGTTACATTTCCACGTGAGATTGGGTTAGAACAGCACAGAAAGAGATCACTTGATTTCTCTAGCCAATCGTTCATGACTACACTATCAAGAGTTGATTTGAGCATTAAAAGATGCACTCAGTAAGTTTTTGTTTGTGTTTCACCAGTTCTTTTTCATCCCAGAGAAGCATATACTGACACCTACTGGTGTGGATGTATGAAGCTTGTGAATTAACTGCTGTTCACTTCATTTTCATTCATTTAAGTGCCTTGAGCACTGAGAAAGTACTATATAATAGTGAATGAATAATTATTATTATTGATATTGTCGTCTTTATTAGACATGGAAGCCTCATGAGAAGGCAACCCGCTCCATGTGGAATAAATGTGGAAAAAAAATTATATTCACTAAAGGTTGTATACTGCTACTGTATGTATGAAACTTTTTTAAATTAAAGAAAAAGTAACTGAATGCGCCTTATTTGATCACCATATTCCTCAAGTGTCACTACAACAAGATTTGGTTGTACGGTCTGCTATGTGTTCTGAATCTCATCAGTGCGTCTTCTCATCTGAAACCATGGCACAACATCCCCAGAGTCCCACTGACACAATTAAATCTCTTATATTAGGTCAGATGGATAATTTCATCTGTCTGTCCCATCTCCTCAAATCCAAACTAGACTCAGAATGACGTGCTGTCAAAGGAGATGCTGCCTCAATGAACAAAACATCATCAGTTTCCATAACAAAGCTAAAAAAAGCATAACATCAGAGAAGAGGACAAACGCGTAATGCTTAACGGTTGTCAAAACTACAATCCTCAGAGTCAAGAGTGTCTCAGAGTGTTTTGTAATCTTTTGGGGTAGCTATATTATGTAAGTTTAGCAGACCTCTATCAAGCACTTCTTGCCGTTTCTTGTAGAAACACAAGAGTTTTCAATATGGCTTCATTAGTTAATAATATTCCAGCAGGCTGCATAACCAACATCATCAGGATGCGCTCTTCTCTTAAGGGGGAGGGGTTATGAGACAGTCCAATACATGGGAAATGGACAACAAGGTTCACAAAACACCTGCTAACATTAGTACAGAGGATGTTGTACCTTTGAGAAAGGGATAGATAACAACTTGCTCAAACCACGATAGTACAGCAAACCGAGAGGCAAAACAAAATCGATATCAAAGGACAAATTACAAACACTTGAATTAGCCCTTGAATTGAAACAGTTCAGAAATTGAGTTGAGATATGCCCAAATTCAAGAGAGAGAAAAGGAGACAGAAAGTAACAGGCGCTGGCAGGTGAGCGTGAATTGAACATCGACCTCTCTGCTTCTCTTCTGTATTGAGTAAAGAGAGTGGATCTCAATGGATCAGAGTGAGTTCAAAGGTCACTAGCCTAATCGTTGACCTTCATCTTCTGCGCTTAAATAGCAGTGTGGCTTTGATTCGTGTGCTTTCACTCTATTCTCTACCAAAAGATTCAATTCTGCCACTCAAAACATTTTAATATCCTCATTCGATCATGTAATTTTAAATTGTAATGCCAGAGCCCCATTATTTATATCATTATAATAGAGCATTTCTTCTTTTTCCGTCTTCGTGTTCTTTGTTCATCAGTCAATTTTTCAATACCTGGGAAATGAAAAGCACCGGGGACGTTGGATTTAAAGGGACAGAGAAATCTCAGAGCGAGGGTGCTGTGCTGTAGCTGTGCCCGTTTCGAGTCCGCTATCAGAAAGGGACGCAGCGCATGTTTGTCCAAGGGATGGGGGAATTGTGGGGAAAAGGGGAGAGACTCGAGAAGAGAGGTTTTCTATCAGGGTTAGGGTGTGGCATGGAGGGGGGGTCGGGCCGAATTAACCCAATGACTCTTTCCCACTCTCACGCACCTGCTGACTGGTCTTACTCATCTTCATCTCTGTCAGCTGGATGTATCGCAGCACGTTTGTGTCTGGATAGAGAGAGGATGAAGTATAGAACATAAGAAGAGCAAGGGAGAAAGAAATAAAGACACCAGCATAAGACTAAAACTTGCTTCATTAGATCACATCAACATAACATAAATACAGCTAAATGGTTTACATATTATGATTCTCAACTGTTGAATTGCGTCAGTGTTGTTATTACCTTGTTAACTGAAATAAAGCTTATATATATATATATATATATATACACACTGTATATAGATCAAAAACTGAGACAATAATCAGAAATGTTTATTAAGTGAAAAATAATATTAAGTTCTAAATTACTAAAACTGAAATAAAAATAAATCCAAACTATATAGAAATAAAAGACTAATAAAGTGAAAGTCGTGACGTATTGTCAAGTATGGTGACCCATACTCGAAATTGGTGCTCTGCATTTAACCCATCCAAGTGCACACACACAGCAGTGAATAGTGAACAAACGCACACACACACACCGTGAACACACACCCGGAGCAGTGGGCAGCCATTGCTCCAGCGCCCGGGGAGCAATTGGGGGTTCAATGCCTTGCTCAAGGGCACCTCAGTCATGGTATCGAAGGCAGAGAGAGTGTTGTTCATTCACAATCCCCACCTTCAATTCCTGCCGGTGTGAGAATCGAACCGGCAACCTTCAGATTACTAGCCCAACTCTCTAACCATTAGGCCACGACTTTTGTCATTTAAAAATGACAAAAGCAGATAACAAAACGCTAAAACCTAAACCTAAATGAAAATGAAAATTGAAAATAACAATAAAAGCTCATTCAAAATATTATTAAATGCTATAATATTACATAAATAATACTAAAGTAATACTGGGTTTATATTACTAAATATATTAATAATTTATTATTCTAATAAATAACAATATAATAAGTTATGAAATAATTTCTATAATAAAAATATATTGATAATTAATTAATATAATAATAACTATTATGCCTTATAACAGTAATCTTTTAAGAAGTTTTAAAATAAATATTCATTCATGTTGTTACACAATATATTTTTCATGTTTTTTGTCTAAATTCACTAAGACAAAAATAACTGATGTAAAACAATTGATTTTAATATTTATTTAGGCAAAATAGACAGAATATCAGACATAACATGAAGATAATTATCAGATTAGCAGTATCAGAATTATCAGAATTTTAATATCTGTGAATCCCTAAGAAACGATTCAGTTATTGCTTAGGTCAATTGTAAAATCTGGAACATGAAAGTAAAACCATTTGAGATGCACTACTGTGTATGACAATGAAGCGATCATAATGCCCACCTGTGGGTTCACGGCACTTGGCATCGCGTAGGTAACGCAGGGCACACTCGTAGTCTCCCAGGTGGTAGAAGGCAATCCCAGCACGGTACATGGCCTTAAAGTGATCCTGCTGGTGTCCGAGTACCTTCAAACAGTATTCCTTAACCCGCTCATAATTTACCAGCTCCGACTGCAGCAAGCACGCTATAAAGAACCAGAGAGTGTGAAAGAGAAAGAGAAGGAGAGGAATTAGTACTGTCAAAAGGACAGGACAAGAGAATAAAACTAAAATGAATAAATCAATGAACAGCTAGGGAGAAGGGAGTAAAAATAGCCATGAAATATACTGGTCTACAAAACCCTGGACTGATAAATAAAGTTGAAAAAGGGACAGTATGTTTTCTTGCAGTCATCAGTTGCACTGAAGGTCTGAGAACAGCAGTTTTTAATGCTATTGGTCTTGGATAACTACATTAGCACATAGTGAAGGCCTAATTGCATCTTTTAGCCACTCTAGGCTCAGTGACACAGATGAAGTAATTGTTTTATCTGCTGTCTAAAGAGAAAATAAACCAAACGAGACACATACTAATCTAAAACTGATGCTTAGAAGTGTTCGATGTGTCTGAAAATGTGCATGCTTTATCAAAAAACAAGAGATGAATGTTTAAAGGGGTGTGTGTGTGTATAATTTATTTGTTTTAAAGTTTATATATATATATATATATATATACACACAGGTGCATCTCAATAAATTAGAATGTCGTGGAAAAGTTCATTTATTTCAGTAATTCAACTCAAATTGTGAAACTTGTGTATTAAATAAATTCAGTGCACACAGACTGAAGTAGTTTAAGTCTTTGGTTCTTTTAATTGTGATGATTTTGGCTCACATTTAACAAAAACTCACCAATTCACTATCTCAACAAATTAGAATACTTCATAAGACCACTAAAAAAACATTTTTAGTGAATTGTTGGCCTTCTGGAAAGTATGTTCATTTACTGTATATGTACTCAATACTTGGTAGGGGCTCCTTTTGCTTTAATTACTGCCTCAATTCGGCGTGGCATGGAGGTGATCAGTTTGTGGCACTGCTGAGGTGGTATGGAAGCCCAGGTTTCTTTGATAGTGGCCTTCAGCTCATCTGCATTTTTTGGTCCCTTGTTTCTCATTTTCCTTTTGACAATACCCCATAGATTCTCTATGGGGTTCAGGTCTGGTGAGTTTGCTGGCCAGTCAAGCACACCAGCACCATGGTCATTTAACCAACTTTTGGTGCTTTTGGCAGTGTGGGCAGGTGCCAAATCCTGCTGGAAAATGAAATCAGCATCTTTAAAAAGCTGGTCAGCAGAAGGAAGCATGAAGTGCTCCAAAATTTCTTGGTAAATGGGTTCAGTGACTTTGGTTTTCAAAAAACACAATGGACCAACACCAGCAGAAGACATTGCACCCCAAATCATCACAGACTGTGGAAACTTAACACTGGACTTCAAGCAACTTGGGCTATGAGCTTCTCCACCCTTCCTCCAGACTCTAGGACCTTGGTTTCCAAATGAAATACAAAACTTGCTCTCATCTGAAAAGAGGACTTTGGACCACTGGGCAACAGTCCAGTTCTTCTTCTCCTTAGCCCAGGTAAGACGCCTCTGACGTTGTCTGTGGTTCAGGAGTGGCTTAACAAGAGGAATACGATCACTGTAGCCAAATTCAGTGTGGTGGCTCTTGATGCCTTGACCCCAGCCTCAGTCCATTCCTTGTGAAGTTCACCCAAATTCTTGAATCGATTTTGCTTGACAATCCTCATAAGGCTGCGGCTCTCTCGGTTGGTTGTGCATCTTTTTCTTCCACACTTTTTCCTTCCACTCAACTTTCTGTTAACATGCTTGGATACAGCACTCTGTGAACAGCCAGCTTCTTTGGCAATGAATGTTTGTGGCTTACCCTCCTTGTGAAGGGTGTCACTGATTGTCTTCTGGACAACTGTCAGATCAGCAGTCTTCCCCATGATTGTGTAGCCTAGTGAACCAAACTGAGAGACCATTTTGAAATCATCACAATTAAAAGAACCAAAGACTTAAACTACTTCAGTCTGTGTGCATTGAATTTATTTAATACACAAGTTTCACAATTTGAGTTGAATTACTGAAATAAATGAACTTTTCCACGACATTCTAATTTATTGAGATGCACCTGTATATATGTATGTATGTATGTATGTATGTATGTATATATATATATATATATATATATATATATATATATATATATATATACATACATATATATATATATATATATATATAATTACTTAATATAGATTTCAATTCGATTATGAAAAATGCATGACTATTTGATGCTATAATATTTCCACTTTGACTAAAAAGTACACAGGATTTTGAAATTATTATGGCTAATGACAGATAATAATAGGAACATTTTCCACATCCATATTTCATTGAATGAATTAAATATGGAGGTCTTTGGTTCAAAAAAAGCTGCAGCTAATTAGGTGCATTGGCCCTGAAAGAACATCTGCACGGCAAATGAATTACTGCGGTACCTGCTAGGCAGCTGGTGCGTGTTTGTCAACCTCTCGTCCAATCAGGGTTATTTATTCCAACAGCAGATGACATGGCTGGACACTGATGGCAGGGGCTGGGAAACTCAATTCTATATTTCAATTTGAGCTTACTGGTTGTGGTGTGTGTATGTGGCATGTGTCTGGAATCTTCAGGCATTTAGGACTGTCTGCAATTTAATTCAACATTTAAGCTCTTGCATAAGCTCACTTCTCCGCAGTTTTCTAATAATTAACTGAATTCACCTTTTACATTATTATGCACCAGCTGAATGAAGGAATGATGTAAGATTGAAAGGTTGGCAAGAGTTGTTTAAGAGTGATGTTTTTTTTTTTTTTTAAGAAATCCCTTATGCTCACCAATGCTGCATTTATTTATTTACTATCAAAAATCCAGTAAAGCAGTAATATTGTGAAATATTACTACAATTCGAAATTACTGGTTTCTATTTTTAATATAGGCTATTTAAAATGTATTACAATGATGGCAAAGTTGGCCATTACTCCAGTCTTTAGAAATCATTCTAAATGGCTAATTTGGTGCCCATTTCTTATTATTATAGTTGAAAAGCTTGTGCTGCTTAATATTTTTGTGGAAACCATGCTACAATTTTTGGAAAATTTGTAACATTGTAAATTTTGATCAATTTAATGCATCCTTGCTGAATTAAAGTACTAATTTGAAAAATAAAAGAAAAAATGGTATTGTAAATAAATTAATATAAAATTTGTATTTCTATTTTATTTAATTCTATTTTTAATGGATTTGTATTTACGGTATATGGTATGTGTTTATGCTATTTAGGTTGTTTAGAATGTTTAATTCCAACTCTTAATTCTAACCATCATCAAACATCAAAGTAAAGTGAAAATCTGTCCCCACTGTATCTTCTAAATATTATCTAGCTCAATACCCGTTTACTGCATCAGTGCGGCACCAATCTTGGCCCGGTCTGACTGGCAGAGGTCTGACCCCTGCCAAGGTTAATGTCTGTCTGTGCAGTTGCGAGCCTGCTGACCACCAAATACACTGACAAAAGCTGCTGCTTTCTATCCACATCCTCCCTCTGTCCTTTCCTGTTAAGCTCCAGCAACCATCAGCCTGTCGCTGACACCTCTGTGGAAGTCATGAGTCAGGAGTATAGGCACAAGGCAAAAACGTCAGTGGTGACAGAGACAAAAAAAAGATCAGTCCACCACAAATTCAAACTCTACAAGACGATTTTTCACCACACAAACTCTACACAGCATTCAAAGTGTCACATTGGCAGTAAACAAACACAACCATCTGTAAAAATCACAAATAAATGAAAAATGAGTGACAGACCAATATATGTGCCAGGATAAATAATTAAGTTATATAACCATGTTCAACTGGCCGATTAGCAGAAAAGGTAGTTTCCCTTTGTGTCAGTTCCAAAATCTACCAACAGCCATGTTAATAATTACTAAGTATTATTTAAATAAATATTTTAATTAAATAAAATGTATAATAATTTAAAAAATAAAAGAATTCTGGAGAAACATGATGAGAACATAATGTACTACATGAAAAACTATCAACCATCAAAGACATCCAGAAACCTTTGTATTCCTCAACAGCATTATCAAAGCCCTTGGGTTTGTGGGCATGCTGGGAGAATGATGACATAAGCACCAGAAAACTGAGATGGCTGATAAAAGGAAGGCCGTGTGCTGCTGTACAGACATAAACTACAGCAAACATCTGCTGACTTCTCAAACAGCTGTTAAGTCAGACACATGTAGTCAGTGGAGGAAAAGGGGAGAAAAACATGGTCTGCTCAACCTAATGAAGGTTATAAAGACAGAAGGACCAAGTAACAAGAGCAGAAGTGAGATAAACGATGATTAGGTGACAAATGAAAAGCTGTGAGAAGAATCATCTAATCTAAATTAGTTCGTTATAACTCAAATTTCATTCCGACTAGAGAGTTTGTCAAGGCTTCCTTTCTCATTCAGCCTTTTTCACTTGTTGTAATTTCCCTCTGGTTTCTCTTTTCTCCCTTTTCCCAATAAAAGATAGCACTGTATAAAATTTCAGGAAAAAAAAAAAAAAACTCATAAATAGAAGAATTGTCCTGCAGTACAATAACATTTGGTGGTTGGTTTGTATTGAATTTCCTTCTAAGACAATACAGCAATTTATTGATAGATTAAAAGCCTTCTCCTCTTGTCATTTCATGCATCCTAACTTTTTGATCTCTGTTTTTTGTGATTAACTGGGCTAGCCCGTCTCATTTGGTTTGGGACGGGAGAGAGAGAAACTGCCTTTCAGCACAGCACCACAATCGCGCTCATTGAGCGTCCTGTCCATCTTCATTCTGAGCAACTGGAACCCTGGCAAGCTCTCAGTGTATACAGTTTCAGGCAATAATGGTCTAATGGCTCCTAACTCTTGTGATATCCTGATCTTTCTCTTTTTCTCTCTCTCTCTCTCCACAACACACCTACAGGCTCACGCACACAAACACACACAAATCCTGCAGACTGATTCATCACACAAATGGATAAGGCGTGGCATTGTGGATACTGCACTTAAGTGTCTGTTGAGTGGCTCTATGCGTGTAATAATGATGGCATCACATGTTAATGGACCCAATGCACTTTATGCTGCATCATAGTTATATGAGAACTGCTAAGAGCACAGCTAGAAAGCCAGAGCTGGTCATCTGAGCTGGGCAGAGACTAACAAGGTCCATCTTGAGATGATCCAACTTTACTGAGGGGGGTTTGATAAATTTGTCACCCTTCACGAAGCTAAAAGCAAAACAAACCTGCTCTGCTATATACTGACATAGAGACGTGTCAGTTCTCCTGTGTGGTTCATTAGCTTTCAAAAGATTGATTTTTGTGCTAAGAACCCAGATGAACCCCAAAATGAACATTTTGTCATTTCTGGGAAAACTGTATTTGCATTCACCACTTTTTTCCTTGGTTTGCAAAAAAAAATCTGTTATGTCTCATTTGCATATTCAGAATTCAATCAGTAATGAGTAATGAACTGCATTGGCAAAACTAAAATAAGTCCTTATGCCTCAGCTTAAAATATCCTTTCCTAAATTAATACTTATATAGCAAGAATGCATTAAACTGACCAAAAGTGATAGTATGTGTTATACTGTATAAGATGTCTATTTCAAATAAATGCTGTTCTTTTAAACTTTGTTAATCAAAGAATCCTAAAATGCATGACAAATTATGTTATAATATTTATTAACATTTAAAATAGTAACATTATTTTTTACTGTATTTTTGATCAAATAAATGCAACCTTGTTGAGAATAAGAGACATTTTCCAAAATATGTTATACCAACCACATACTTTTGAATAATATTGTCATTAACATAATAATTAACCTAATAAAAAAAAAAAACAAAACAAACGAACACAAAGTAGATTTTTTTTTTTTTTGTATGACCAAACAACTAACAACAAATTTTGCTCTGTACCCATCACAAAGCTCCTGTACCCATCACAAAGCTATATATAAATATATAAAGTAATATATAGCACACAAGTCACATAGATGGAGCTTGGCAATAAACAATCCTGTTCACTTTCATTACATGAAAAAAGAACAGCATGAACATTCTGCTAAACATCTCCTTTTAAGTTTCACAGAAGTAATAAAGTCATAATGTTTTGGAACAAAAGGAAGTTGACTAAAATTATGTTTATTTTTGGGTGAACTATTCCTTTAAGATGATTTTGGAATTCAATGGTTTGAGTTTTCCTAAAACTGAACAGGTGCAGGGACAGCTGTTTTGTGTGTGTGTGTGTGTGTGTGTGGGAGAGAAAGAAAAGCAGTAGGTAGGAGTGGTTAACAAATGTTCAGGATTCCCCTCATATTTACACCTTCACATAAAAATAAAAACCAAAATTAGAAGCTTTTATTCCAGAAAAGCTACCAGTCAGTAGATGCAAATGTTAGAAAGGAATATAAATTAGCGAAGCAGGAAGAGAATGGATTGTGGTTGTTTGTGAAGCACAGAGAATAGCAAAAAAGTGAGGCAGAGTAGAGGGAGTGAGAACTTGAGGGCAATCGATTTCAAACGGCCTCCTCCCGGAACATCCATCTCCAGCGGACTGGATCACTCCCTCTCTCTTTCTACACTCCTTATTATCTTCTCTCCCTCACTGTGCTTTTTCTCTGTCCCTTTAGCTCTCTCAGGGGCGCTGCTCTTTTGACAGGTGCAGGGCTGACAGCATCAGGTAGGGGAGTGGAGCTAATTTAAAACGGTGTTGGTTTGTGGTGATTACCCTGCTGTCACTGATGGTAATTAGTTCTCTTGATGCTTAATGGTTGATGCAGGGACCCATCAGTCTGAATGACACCTCCCCTCCCACTGTGTCCTTACTCACCCGAACACCGACCTCGTCTTGATTCTGCCCTCCACCTACACCACTGCTTAACACCTACTCTCACAAAGCCAGACCTCTGACTCAACAGCAAAGGTCTGTTCCACACCACAACTTGTTCTGAACAAGAACTAACATTTGAACAAATGTTGAACTTTGTCTATACTAGATATAGAGCGAGCGAGCGAGCGAACGAACAAACGATCGATCGATCGATAGATACCGCTTCCTATCCTTTCAATTCAAATTTCAACTCATGAATTTCCAGAAGTACATAATATACCGGAAGTTACATAAAGACAGCCAATCACAATAAAGCTTGTCAGATCAAGAATATACTGAGGCTGAGCCTACATATAACACCCAACCCTGTCCTCCTCTCTATCTCATCTAGTGATCTAGTCACATCTAGTCAGCATAAGCAACCACATATGACATTACGTGGTAATATGTTCACAGTTTACAGTGCAATGATAAACACATTACTCATTTTATCCAATTTAGCGTGATACATTTATTTGTATACTCATTTTATCACATGATATCAATATCATATAAAACACAACAGTATAAGCTTCCCGCTTCATGCAGTTTTTAATAAGGCAGTCACTCAACCCTCAGCAAACAAAACATATCACCCCCAACAGGAAGCAGTAACAGCCTGCATTAAAAGCAACAATAGCGGGTCTCAGAATAGTTGAGCAGCAGATGCACTTGAGCTGGTTTTCAGTCTTATTTAACAAGGCTGAGGGACCCTGAGCTCACATGTATAATTAAAACATTAGTTACTGCTAAACGCTAGTTACTCTCCCTTGCACTGAAGCCTGTTGATAATGGCCTTGTCAGTCAGTGCACTGTGGCTTGAAGGACGCTAAGAGGAAGGCTGCCCTAAATCATGAGGCCCTGAGACTTAGCAGCCGCCGATGGCTCTTTTTCTACCCATCTATCCCTCCATCCCTCCCCCCTCGGCTTCTCATCTTTAGCTCACTATTTCTGATTAGGAATTAATGACCTATTCATTTTGTATGAATCTCATTTCCTTTCCGAGTTTGGTAACTGCGTAGTCACTTTACCCTTCTTCATTCATCTTATTGCCTACAAAATCATCTTCCCTTTTTGTCTTTGTTCTTATTATATTCACATTATGTAATAAGTTTCTAACAGGTTATAGGTGCTGTAAGCAAAATTCCACACATAACAGGCATACTATCTAACAGATATCACTGAAACAGGTTTCCTGAGAAATCACATCTATTTCTGGAACAGCAGCAAGGCTCTATAAATGACAAATAAAGAGTGAGGGGATAATCAACCAGAAAACTAGTCAATCACAATCAATTTGCGATTTCGAAATAGAGCGCAACAGTGCTTGCCCACTTTTTCATTGGCCTTGGTTCTGGAAGTATTTTCCCCATTAATTTTTCCAATAGAGATAAAAAAAAAAGGCATTGTTAAAGAACTACAATCCCATAAAGCATTGTGAATGACATAACCAAATTGAATTGATGGATGAATATAAAACTTTTGATTTACAGTTTTTTATTGTGTATATAGAAATAACATTTAATGCTTACTGCAAAATATTCATATACATACAAATATTTACGAATCTTATGGCATGATTTGTTTATCGCAGTTTTCTGATTGGTTGAGATTTTTTGCAGAATCATGGGAAATGTAGTCTTTCACAAGGAATTAAACTGTTAAACGTGAAAACTAATTTGAAATATGGAAGATGGCTTCAAAAAGCATACAATCGAGTGACAACCTTGGAGCTCATAGTAGGTCTGTCTTTTTCTTTTTTTTTACGTTATCATTAAAAATCAGTTCCGCTATGGAGAAAATGAATGGGATTTTTACTTCTGGAACTCAACTGTTGCACTCTATACATTGTAACCAGAATATATAATATATTTGATAATTTTGGATTATGGGTAATGTAGTTCTCTACCTAGAATTAAGCTAGTAAACATGATTTTCGTGGTACTCTTGTGAATGCAAGTCAAAGTTTGACACAGAAGAGAAGAAATTGTTGAATAAAGTCATTATTTATGTTTTCTTTGTGCACAAAAAGTATTCATAAAATTATGGTTGAACCACTGATGTCACATGGACTATTTTAACAATGTCCTTACTACCTTTCTGGCCCTTGAACGTGGTAGTTGCATTGCTGTCTATCCAGGGTCAGAAAGCTCTCAGATTTCTTCAAAAATAAATATAATTTGGGTTCCGAAGATGAGCGAAGGTCTTATGGTCTTATCTCAGAGCTGCCAGACCTGTGTTGAAACAGTGATATCATTAAAAATCTTTATGGAGAAAATGAATATGATTTTACTCCCGGAAGGGGTGGGGTTCGGAGGGAGCCCCTTTATTAAGAGGCTGAAGTGATACTGATTGCTGGAGTGGGTGATGGTGAAGCCTGCAGTCACGCACTGAACGCTGAGCTGTTCTCTAAAGGGACTCGATGAGGCCCACTCACCATATTTTGCTTACCACCCCTTCCCCCCTCTTGTCTTTTCCCTGAGCCTTTCTCTCCCTCTGACCATCTGTAATCACAGAACGACAGCCTTGTTCAGCACACCATGCACATGTACGCCGGGGGAGCTGACAGCATATATGACTTTGCAGTGTTAAACCTAATAAGAAAAAAACAACAACAATCTCGGATCCTTATTTCACATTAATGAAGACAATTACCGCCACTTTTGACATCTCTAGTTGACAAAATACACATTTTGCAGATATTTGCATTAAATAGTCTTTCTCTCCCTGGAAAATTGACCAAAAATATTATTACTCATCTTCTCCACAGAGGTGTATACATTTTTTTTTTTGTCTAATGGGGCATATAAAAACGCTCTCTGGAAAGAGAATGTGATTTCCACCTTAATTATAAATAAAAACACCCTTGCCACTGATCTAATGTTGCAACAGATAGTGTACAGACTGCAATGTTTCCCTCTTCTTCCCTCAAAGCCCAGTCATCAATGTCCACGGTCCTATCTGCATGGATTACCCACAGTGCAACATGGATTGCGGAGAGAAAAAGGCTAGATTACTCAGTCAGATCTGCTCGCAAGCTGCAGAACCTCAGGAAAGAGAGAATCGTTGAGCATGTTTAAGAGGAGAGGATGAAATATTAATGGTGTATCCCTGCAGCTTCCTCCCATAAAGCCCTCAAACACCATATGCACATGCTGACAGTAATCAAAACATCCCTGTATGGACACTTGATCGAATGCCTGTGATTTAAAATATGCAGAGATTGTTTTTTTTATATTCCGTGATTGAATTTTGATGCTGAGGCTAGAGGATGATGAGCAGACTGCGGCCGGCTGGATTCCCAGTCGGAGCCCTTAAGCGATGCACTTAGCACCAGAGGTTTCAGTAAACCATTATGAATGTATGGAAACATCACCGATGTAACTCCACTTAGACACGGACATTAACAGAGATTTGATGAATATGCATAACAGCGGAAAGAGCTAGATGATATAGATCCTTAGAGAGGTCACTTAATACTTTTTTTCTCAATAATGATTTTTTTTTGGACAAAGTTTTCACAAAGTGCTCAAATATGGGCATTGTACATAATTTTGTACACTGCAAAATAATATCAAATAATGGAAAAAAATTATATAAAATAATGGGGGAAAAAAATCTTAATCACGATTTTTGCAGAAAAAAAAATGATAAAATTAAATATTTCACACATGCAAAGATGGGAAAGAGTAGGATCAGTGTGCAAAGTGTTTATTAAAATAATGGCAAAAATACAAAATGATACAAAAACCAGGAAATGAGAAACAGAAAGCAGAAAGGAGGAACAGACCTGTGGCCATTAATGAGACATCCATGAAGGAACAACACCAGAAAATGGATCAAACACGAGGGCTATATACACAAGGGTAAATTGGAAAATAAGACACAAATGGGAATCACCAGGAACCAATCAAAAATAAAACTACAAAGGACTACAAAACTAGGAAACAAAGAAACAAGAACTTCAACATGTAAGTCCAAACAAAACAGGGAACATTCTTTGTCTTAATATTTTAATATCTTAATAATGAATCAATTTAACAATGTAAATGTATCTATATCTATTTATATACTATTAAATATATCTTGAAATATATTTTAGTGTTATTTTTTTCTCCACCACTGGCAAATTATTTAGTATTTTTCTTGTTTTAGTATAATTATATTTACACTTTAAAACAACAAAAAAATTCATTTACCAGAGGATGCCAGTATTTTAAAATTTGTATTTATTTATTTTATTTCATTTTACCAGAAAGCAAGAAAAGTAAAATACTAAATGAGAGATTAATTTTTGCTTGGTACAAGGCGGTACCCTTTCAAAAAGTGCTATTACTGTAAGCACCATTTAGGTAGTAATGCAATCTTTAGAAGCAAATAAGGCACAAAAGTGTCTTACCAATGTACCACATCAACGACATTGCAATATTACGAATAATGGATTTGAGAATTCATGACCACAACACAGGGAGGTTTTCACTTTGGACATCTCCAGGCGGGTGTCGCTGACCTGTAGTGTTGAAATTAATGAGGAGGGCTGTCGACTGTCTCTGAATGACTCTGCGTCCTAGAAACTGCCAACGGTGCATCAGCGATCGCACACAGCTCACGCTCAGAGGACAAACACCACCAGACGACAACAGCTTTTTGCTTTTCGACGAAGCAGGGGAACATTGGCTCCTCCACTGAAAACAGCATAATTACACTTTTGTTAACAACTCTGTTGACAGTTCGAGCAGCAGGAATTAGAACCATCCTGTATGTTCACTGTTACGTGGATTCAAGTCGACTTCTAGAAATAAATGCCTCTTTTTTCTGAATGTTTTGTTGCAGTCATATTTCTAAATAGAGAAGTTCTCAAGAACATCATGCTGGCCAGTTTCCAATGATCTTAAAATATTCTTGGAGCAACAATGTGCTTGGCAATTTGGATTACAGTGAGTGACATCTTGGCAAGCCCACTGAAAATAGCTATAGGGCACAGCAACTTTACATTGAAGGAATATTTTGGCTAAAGTTTTGTCATTATTTGCATTACTGGTCTGACTTCATCTCTTTCATGGAATGCAAAAGGAGAAATCTTGAAGTTTGTACTGGATGCTGTTTTTCCACACTAATGGTAAACTGTAACTATACAGCACTTTACATTTTTCATACAATCTGCTTGCACCTCACTGAGGGTTAGGTTTAGGAGTGGATATTCATGCTTAAGTTTTCACAACTCAAACCATCCAAATTTGCCAAAAATATGCCAAAACTTAAAAATATTTGTGTTTTCTAATTGAGATTGGGTTGTGTTTTACATACAATTATAATAAATGGGGACTGAAGTGTTCAAGCTGCAAAAAGGACACAAATCACTATAAAAATATCACAAAATATATAATACCAATAGTCATCATGCACCATATTCCAAGTCTTCTGAAGCCATGAGATAATTTTCTATGAGAAACAGGCTGAAATTGAAAGCGACAGTTTACCAAAAAATGAAAATTCTGTCATTGATTACTCACCCTCATGTCATTCCAAACCTGTAAGACCTTCGTTCATCTTCAAAACACAAATTAAGATATTTTTGATGCGAAAGCCGAAAGCTTTCTGACCCTGCATAGACAGCAACGGAACTGACGCGTTCAAGGCCCAGAAAGGTAGTAAGGACATCGTTAAAATAGTCCATGTGACATTAGTGGTTCAACCTTAATGTTATGAAGCTATGTGAATACGTTATTTACTAACAATATTACTCAAAGCATTTGTATGACTGCAGATTAGTTTTGAACCACTTTCAAGACTTTCAACAATTTTTGTTTGTTTATTTTTTACCCTTTTTGAAGCTTGAAAACTTCAGTCCCCATTCAGTGTAACTGCATGGAAAGAGCAGCCAGTAAAATTGTATTGTAAAGCTAGTAAAATCAGAGGAAAGACATTCATACAAGTTTGGAACTAAATAAGGGTGAATATATGATGACAGAACATTCATTTTCTCTGATATCAAAGATTTTTACATCAACCATTAATTCACTACACCACTTTCAACATACTTTTTTTAAAGGAAAAATCCTGTTTTTCGCTGAAATAAGAATGCAACACCAGACTTTTCCAGGATTTTCATTTTAAACCCTGCACACAAAGGTTGCATCTGGAGCTGTGTGCTTCTGTCAGCATCACTACAACCATCTGGAGCTCAAACCTATTTTATTTAAAACACATTCACACATAAACATGTGCAAGCTCACATATAAGCTTTCTAGGTGCAGAGCTTCTCCAAAACAACAGCACTGCATGAGAAAAAGCATCCCACATTAAAATACAATATCACCAAGAAAATCGGTCATTGAGGGTGAGCAAATAATGACAGAATTTTCATTTTTAGTTGAACTATCCCTTTAATTTTGAGACACTACATCACTCCGCTAAACTGTTTACAATGAGGCCTTTACACAGAAGTGTTTCAGGTCAGGAGAAATCTTAAGTGGCCCTTAGAGAGATTTTCTTGAGGGAGGACTAGCGTTGTGTTGACGCACAGGGATGTGCTTTCTCTCTCTCTCTCTCTCTCTCTCTCTCTCTCATAAACACCCATCAGTACATGACTCAGCATCATAAGACATTGCCGGGAGTTACTTGGGTCCTTATGGGAGAGTTTTCTGTTTTAACTCTCCTGCATTGCAATATATAAAACTGCAGCAGTATAAAAGTGCTTTGTAACATGTCGTGTTATAGATATACTAGGATGTTCTTGAACTCAAAGGTTTCATGTGAGTAGCATGAACAGATGCTGCATATCTACAACTAGCTGCTATTAAAAATAAATGAATACTTTTATTCAGCAAAGATGCATTAATCAAAAGTGAAACATTTATAAAGTGACAAAAGATTTCAATTTCAAATAAATGAAGTCCTTTTGAATTTTATATTTATCGAAGGATCCAAAAAATTGCTATACAGTTTCCACAAAAATATTAAGCAGCACAACTGACTTCAACCTTGATAATAATGAGAAATGTTTGTTGAGCACCAAATCAGCATGATCTGAAGGATGAGGAATGGAGCAATGGCTGCTGGAATTTCAGGGATAAAATTACGTTTTAAAATATATTAAAATAGAAATCAGTTATTTGAAATTGTAACAATATTTCACAATATTACAGTTTTTACTCTACTATATCAAATAAATGCAGCCTTGGTTAGCATAAGTGTCTTTTTTAAAAAAAAAAATCTTTAAATTATCTTATGACCCCAGACTTTTTAGCTGTAGTTTATCTTGTATATTGCTGATGTGAACTTACTAGACCATACAGTCAAATTGTATTATTTATAATATTCTTGAACCAAATCTTCACCTTGATTCTAGCTGTGTGGCCTGTAGATGTTCCACATTGATTTGGCATTTAGACCTAATATTAGACCTAATATCAAGTCAGTTTTATTTTCACTGAGATATCTTTGATATTTACAAAGCCCCGCACATGACATGCAAGAAAAAATAAATAAATCGTGTGCACGATTTATTAATTCATTCCTCGATTTACTAGAATGTGCACGATTACTATTTCATTCCCTCGATTTGCTAAATCGTGCACTTGATTTGCTAATACGTGTGCACAATTTATAAATCGAGGGAACGAAATAGTAAATCGTGCACACGATTTAGCCTACTATTTTTTTTTTTTACTGCATGTCATGTGCAGGGCTCCGTAGATATTATCATTTAATACTAATTAAGATCAGATTATTTAAATAAAGTTGTCAGTAGCCCACTGATTGCTTATTTATCTATATAATTGCAAGTTTGTTCTTCTGAAGTCAGTATCTTGCTTTGGACAAGCAAATATCTATTAGAAATATGCTTTCAAAGCAAACCATCAATTTTAATATTAGCCAAGTAACTTCAGTGGTTGACTGAAGAGCTCCTATTACTTCCCTAACTGCAGTGACAGCAGTTCTTATAGATGCATTCTTGGCTTTGGTGGCCATTCCTCATCTTTTTACAATGAAAAATGACCCAAAACTTCAGCATTGCAGTGTAGAGGGACCTAAACAACATGTTCAGGTTGTACAGACCCAGAAGAGGTAAGCAGACATTCAGTCTCTCTGAATATCCACGAACACATACACCCTGCCAAACCTTGTCTAATCCAGTACTTTGTGATCTCTCTCATTTTCTCCTCCATCCCCCAGGCCGCTATAACATAATACAGTGTACTGTACAGTAAGTAAAGCCTGTGCCCAGTGGAACCCTGTGGCGATGCCATGCCATCTGCGGACCTGGCACCAGCTGCCTCTGCTGGCCAACCACCACGATAATTAACACAGACACCTCGCTCCGTCACATTTCATGTACTCTTCACCTTGCATTCATACCTAATGCACATCAGAAAGTCTTCCAGACAGAGAGATCTGGCAGATGAAAAGAGCGTCTTTAATATTTATTTCCTTTTTGAGCGTTTGGCTCTTGGGACAGCGATAAGAGCGTTTCCTTGAGTTGATGAATGTAATGCAACCCCTATCTGGACTCTCCAGAGTCAGCCAGGCAAAGAGAGAGGAATACAGAGAGAAAGTCTTGATTTCATTTTAATACGGCCTCTTCTAATTGGACATCAGGGTTGAGAAGTTCATTGACTGTCGCTGTCTGTTGTAATTTGAGAACAAAAGGTCAGTGAGCATTATATAGACACATGATTCACATGATTTCCCCAAGCCTTCTGATGAAAAGAATACTCTAGCATTTTTATTTATAAAGTAATAAAAAATTCAAGTACACCATTAAGTGTAACATTCACAAAATTTTGTTTGATTTAAAACAACTCAAAACAATAAAATGTAATACATATCTTTACAATTAAATAAATTTAATTACATATATATATATATATATATTTTTATAGATTTTTATGCATAAGTGATATATTCTCGGGAAAAAAAAAAAAAAACTAAACTTGATGATTAATCTGATCAAAAGTAACAGTAAAGATTTAAAATAAATAAAAATAAATAAATAAAAATAATAATAAAAAACATTTTAATCAAAAATTCTGAAAAAAAAAAAAGTGTTTCACAGTTTCCTCAAAAATATTAGGCAGCACAATTATTCTAATGATAATAATAAATAGCACAATGATTTCTGAAGGATCACGTGAAGACTGGAGTAATGGCTGCTGAAAATTCAGCTTTGCCATCAATGGAATAAATTATATTTTATTATAAATAAATGATTGTATATAATAAATTATTGTATTAAAATAAAAGTTATTTTAATATTTTAATTATAATTACATTTCATAATCTTACAACTTGTACTGTATTTTTGATTAAATAAATGCAGTCTTGGTGAGCATAAGAGACTTCTTTATAATATTACATAATATTACTGAACCCAAACTTATTCTCTTAAAAAAAAGAAAATTAATTATGTTATGCAGTTTTGCTTTTCAAGAAAATGTATCTTGTTTAAAGATGCTTAGATATTTTTTTTTATTTTTCTGGAAAACACAATAAAAATACAGATTGAAATGAAAATGTGTTGAAACATGAGCTTAATAAAAGCACAACAGCTGGGTTTGTGAGTAATAATAAAATAAAAGCTTATCCAAACAGCTTCGTTCTGTTTGCATTAGCATTATTGTCTCTGATATTACAGCTTGAAATGTGCTAAAATTACATAGTGTTGATTTTATGCCGTGGTGAATTCACAAGCTCTCAGTTTCAGCGCTTATATCTGGCACTGCCTCGAACGAACGGTGGTTTGACAGAATGCAATATAAATCACAACACATTAAACAATTGTGCACTCTTCCCACCATACACTACTGAAGAGCATGTTAGTCTAATGAATACTCTTGGCTGTGGTGAGTAGATGATGTAAACTAATAGCTATATGACACTGTATACATTATTTTTTCAGATTTTCTAGCTTCAGTGAGATTAAAAAGCAACCAACAGCTAGTCTAAGGAGTGTGCTGATCTTGCGTAACTGCACTACCAAAAAAAAGTTTCGCCCAAATGTACGCATAACCCACTTAGAAATGCTGTCCTGTCCTCTTGGGAATGCACGGCTTATGGTGTTATGAATAAAGATGGCAAATAAACCATTCATCTTCTTGCTGTTCAGACAGATTTAGGTAATTGTACTTGGCACATGTATTTCTTGATTTTTGTTTATCATGTAAACAATACAAAAGCTTTAAGCCTATACTTTTTTGCAAGCTAGCTCTCACATCTCTTTGCTCAGCCATTACATGTTTTGATATCTTCCTCTTTCAGTTGAGCTTCAGACGTAGCATATTGTATGGTCTCTTGGTACTGTCAAGACTGACTTATGACACCTTGCTGAGCCAAGACTCGGTGTGTTTGCTAGAGACGACTCAGCAGGCTTTGTAAAAGAGTGCACAGAAGTTGCTGTGGCTGGCTGAAGTTGAACAATACAGAACAAACCCAGTTTAAAAGGCCCTTTACCTCACACACACACACACACACACAACAGCATCATTCAGATTTGCAGATCACACAGTAGGCTATTCTATTTGCTCTCTCCCTCCCCATCACCCCTTATACTTGGCAACCCACACCACCAAGTACAATCGCTGAGGCCAGTGACAGCACACAAGCAATGGGCTACTTGTCACGTGATTGTTGGAAACAGAACGCCCTGTAGGCACAATACAGCAAGCAGTTTTTGCATTGAAAGTCAGTTGTGTTATGGATCAAGTACTGTGGCAACACATCACCAGATGAGAACCTGAGTCTTTGATATCTAAAGTCATCCAAACCAGACGAAAAGAAAGTACAGTGTTGACAAAACCCTGACGAGACACGAAACTCCGTCTGCATCCTCCATGCATCTCAACCCTCAGAGGCCCTATGTAACTATAAAATGCATCTTTATATAAGCATTTATATAAGTTTTCTATATATTTCCAGCTCACCCCCATCATCATGACTGCAGGAGGACAAACAAAGGAAGGTGACTGTGGGAGGGAAATCAAACAAATGGAAATTTTGCAGCGGTGGCCACACTGTTGAAGTGTGCCATTCTTTCTTTCACGCCTTAATGCTTCCCACAGAGGGCCTGAAGTGTTTGCCACATTTGTGACATTCAAGCCTCACCTCAAATCGACCACCATGCGAGACCACCAGAGACATCAAGGGCCATGAACACCAGGCATCACACCCATCCAGCTCAAGCAGATGTGCATGAGTATTAACCAATATTCTTCCAATGAGCAAACACAGTTGGCATCTGTGATCCTTTTTATGTTATCCCCTGTTTATCGACAACTAAACTAAGAGTTTTCAACAACAAATAGCATTTGGGAAATAATATGCATTGGTCTATAATCACATAGGGTTTGTAATTTAAAGACTGTAGATGCAATAAATGCTTGGAGAATGTATTGACTACACATATCCATAATAAAATGAAACTCATTAGAATTTGATTTAGATGGCATTTCATGCTTTTGCTTGCTTGTTGCTTCTGTTTAAAATTCCTGTAAGCTTCAAATTTGAAGCTGGTGTGTTTGAAACCAGTTGATAACACGTTTTTACATAAAGCCTACAAATACCACAATGATATGAGTTCATGTGCATGAGGAATCTAACATTTGTTGTAGTCTTATATATGTAATGATAGGGAGGAAATCAAAATTTCCTATCTACACAAACAAAACCATGTTGATATAGTCTTTAGCTTTTATGTCTGAGGTATGACGCTCAGTGATTTATATTGTAGAACAAAGCGTTGAAGTATTTTTAATGTTAACACGTTATTTTCACAACAACTGAAACCCGCTATTGCAAAAACAACTCAAGTAAATTCCCGACTGAATCCGTATCGAACGCGCTTCTCCTCTTCCAGGGTTACAAACAAAACTAAATATATTGCTGAAACTGTTTTAAGTAAGCTAGTTATCCTTGTTGGTACTGATACTTCAACCTTTAACTCACATCACCTAAAAATTGAAAGGCAAGTAAAAATGAAATAAAGTGATTAGCGCGCTTACTAGTATAGGCTGCGTATTAAATAGGTTAGTAGTTCGCGTTACGCGTAATCTTCTCGCGCTCTCAAACAATCACATCGTGACATTAAATGAACTTGGTTTATTATGAGACTGGCTGAATCCCACTGGCTCAAGAACAATGAAGGCCAAACTGGTTAAGCGCAAAAAAATGGCTTGTTTTCAGTGTTGTCTTTATAAAAACACAATCGTTTTCTTGCTGTGGAATTAGTCTGTATTTATATTAAAGCTTTGTCTTAGGAACCTGGCCCTCTATATAAGCCTCTAACACCTTCATCTTATCGGCAGCATCTCAAAGTGGTTCGTTCAGAACAACAGCAGCGGCTGTTTTCACGGGATTCGGGTCTCACCTGTCAGACTGTCGTAGCATTCGATCTCGGTGCTCTCCACCGCTCGCCGCTGCTCTTCCGTCAGCTTGGCCGCGGCTTGGTTCAGGAGGTTCACCTCAGATCCGGTGGTCCCGTCGACAACATGGACCCCTTTTAACTGCAGCAGCGCCCTGTGATACTTCCCAATAGCTTCCCGGAATTTCTTCTCCTTGTAGCATCGGTGACCCTCCAGTTTGAAGTCGATCGCTTTCTGTATTTTCGCCTCCATCTCCATCTCCGCGCTGCCGACGCGATGCCCTCCACCTCCGCCGTCCCCACCCGCCGCCGCCGCCAGACTCCGGCCCCCAGCCTCCGGATAGCTTTTCAAGCTCTTGATCGAGTGCTGCTTCGCTTCCATCTCGCTCAGGAAGCCATGCTGTTCCGACACGGATGCCTGTGTTCTCTTTAAGGGCTGGAGCAGCGTGCTGTGCATAAAGGATGCGAGCCGAAAAACACAAGCGCGACTTGAGAGTATGTTCCAGGGGGGAGCTAAATACAACACTAAAGATTCCCGACTTTTAAAACGCGTTAAAAGAGACAAAGAATAGTCTCAAATAGGTGTACGCGGCTGTCTCTCGTTGCACGCCTTTGCACGGATGTGATGCTGGAGCAGGAGGACTCTTGCCGCCGGCGAGTGCAGCTTCAGCACCACAGACAGCGCCAACGAGCACTAGCGCGAGGCATTATGGGAAGGAATTAAACGTGAGATGATGCTGCTACTGGTGGATCACGATTACATTAAAGAGGAGCTGTAAATCTCCAAACGTGAAGCCAAATATGAATAAAATATGCAAAGGCTGGTCATCTTTATGTCATTATCATTAAAAAGCACAGGCGAGGAAATGATTTTATCTGGTAGATGTGTTTTGGAACATGGTGGCTGGTCTAAGATGATCATTAGCTGGTTGATCAGCTACCATTTAAAAATAAATAAATAAAATTAGCTTAACCACTTTGAGATGATATGACCAGCTTGTAGGTGGTTTGTTGCTGGTTCACAATGGTCTGCTAGTTCACACCAACTGAGACCAGGAAAGGACAAAAAGACATGCATGAAGCATGTAAAATTTGTCCTTAAATTAGCTTCCAGATCAAAGTGGAAAGGTCTCCCTGGGAGCTTGAATGACTAATTTTCCCGGAGCTGGAACTGAAAAAATGAATTTGCTGAAAATTGACTCCCTTAGGCCATCCAAGATGTAGATGAGTTTTTCTTCATCGGAACAGATTTGGAAAAATTTTGCATTACATTACTTGCTCACCAATGGATCCACTGTAGCGAATGGATGCCGTCAGAATGAGTGTCAAAACAGCTGATAAAAACATCACAAAAATCCACACAACTCCAATCCATCAAAATTTTCTGCAAATTTAATTTTTGGGGGTGAAGTCTGCTGAAGCTGAAGAGATAATATACCAATTTGCATAAGGCTGACCAGGCAAGTTTAAGATGAAGATCGTTAATAAAATGCAAGAGATGGCGTTATCCAAAAGTGTTTAAAAAGCTACTATTACTTTGCTCTCATGTATTAAGTTAATAAGAACATAAAAACACAAATAAATCTTTTCGGTGTACTTATAAATTGTAATGCAGATACATACTGTATCTAGAATAAATTAATAACACAGCCTAATAGAAAAAACAGAGTCAGCATGAAGAGGCAAATGTTGAACAGTGATGAATTGCTGAGATCCTCTTACAAATCGCTCAGTGTACTGCAACACTGGAGACATAAGGGCTTATGTAGTCCTCACCATCTGCGTCATTTACTAGAGCATGCATTAAATGCAGCTCAGTGCAATGTTTCTTTGCTAGCACATCAGTTTCGAATAAGAACAAAATCATTTCATTATCTCTGTAGAGTGACCTTCATCAAACTAATTATGCAGTAAAAGTCTCAAATGTAAGAATGCAGGATATTAATGCTGGTTCATACAAATGATTGCAGACCTTCATTCGTCAACTTGCTTGTGTTCTGCTTCACAATCCCATAAATAGAAAAAGAGCCATTTCTTTCAGCCTAACCACTTTAAAGCTTATGTAGAGAGAGGAGTGCAGATTAACTTGCATTTTTCAATGCAAAACTCATAGGGATGTAATTATAACTATAAATGTGATAATACATAACTAGAATATGCTCTAAAACTCAGATGTTAACAACATATAAAATTGTATAAAGTTAATTAAAAAAAAAAAACAATACAAGATTTTTCGGTTTTATCTTTTTATATTCAATCCATTCCCAAGACAAATAATCTTCATCAATATTTTATAAACTTACCCAGTTAAAATGTTTTATCTCTCTTAATATTCCTTAAACATAATGTAACGAAATTCTGCATTTGAGATGCTTAAAATAGTATTTATAAAAAACAGAAGAAACATGACAAAACACAAAGCGTAGGTGAATTCTTATTACAACGGCATGATTAGTGGTTACTGTAGTGAACAGTACAAAGGGGTGAAAACATACAATACACAAGGGTCCACCTCCACGTGTGTTGCTTGGCAACAGCATGCTATCACCAATGCTATATTTGCTCTGCTTGTCCAAGTAACACTTAACAACACAAATTTCCATTGGATGGCATTTTAAATGCGGAAATTTGAGAGCAGAGCCTCTTTAACACGGATCGTGATTGCGATTTTGTGTCTTTAAGCAAGGTTACAGTTGTGGTCATAAAGGGGCGGTCACAACACTTTTCAAATTCATTCGTATGTATGTGAACACGGGAGATGGTAAACGTAAGCTCACACAAAACATTTGCATTTTGGATTTATTATGTTATGTGTTAAATGTTTTTTTTAAATTTTTTTTTTTTAAGTCTAGTGTGACCGCAGGTTAAGGCGCATTAATGGAAATGCTCATGTGTACAGTTTTAAGCCAACAAAAGGCTTTTTCTTTATTATAAAAATCCTGTGAAGTGAAAGGGATAGTTCACCCAAAAATGAAGAGAATCACCGTTTACTCCTCCTCTTATCCAGATATTTTGAAGAATTTTGATAACCCAATCTTTTTGGTGCCTATTGACTTCCATTTATCAAAAAAAAAAATACACAAAGTCAGTCAGTCATACATTTTCGGAATGACATGAGGGTGAGTATATGACGACAATTTAATTTTTTTTTTTTTTTGTGAACTATCCCTTTAAAAACTAGGAGGTAAGAACATGCGCTTACTTCATGGAGAAATCTGTAAGCTGAGGTGTTGTGGTAAACAGCACATGCTTTTACTTAAGTCTCTTGGCTACGGTAGTGGAAAAAAAAAAACCTTGACATTTTGAGCATTTGATGCTGGGCGCCATGCATTATAAAATCTTTACAACAAACCCCCTTTAATCTGGAAAAAATGTTTCACTCACAGGGGCGCAGGAGAGCAGCTATAAAAGTAGGATGGGGGATAGAGCATGATTCCTATAACCAAAAATAAGGACAACAGGCATGTCCACACTGACATTTAACAGATATTGCAGCTGAACATTTTTTCCCCTAGTTTCATCAATTCATAACACTCCATGAGGTACAGCATATCAACTTCCCAATCCAAAAAGGGTGGTCCTAGAGTTTCTCCACTCACACAAATGGAAATTCACGTGGGTTTTAAATTATACAAGGAGCAAACTGGATAAAAAGGGGTGCCTTTCAGTTTTTTGGGTATTAGGTTTTTCGGGCACCCAGTCTTTTGAATACACTGACTGCCCCAGCATCCATCTGAGCCCCGTGAGTGTCACCTGTGCTACTACTGACCTTAGGGCTGGCCAGAGCAAAGCTGCCCTGGGCTTTGCTTCTGCTACTCGTAACGCGACTGTCCTGGGTGTCTGCGGGCTGACTGACTAGAGGGGTCGAGGAGGTAGAGTTGACTGACGGGGCCTTGCCCAGTCTCTGCAGTACACCCAGTTTGGGTGTCCCCTCCTGGCTGGAGGAGGAGGTAGAGGAGGAGATTGGTGGTGTGCCTTCAGATAAGGGGAGTTTGTACTTTACGCCTAATCGACGCAGAGTGAAGGGTTTAGATTTGGCGGTTACAGTCTCTTTTTTAGAAGTGGGTGGGGGTCTTTTGAGGACACCGGCATATTGCAGCACTGAACCCTCACCGTCGCTGTCATTGTCCTCGAAAGCGTCTGCAACACCATCTGTCTTTCCTCCACCCTCTTCATCTTCCTCTGCTTCACCCAGTCGGCTAAACACACCTGTTGGCTGCTGCATGAAAGCAAGAGAAAGAAAGACAGTGATGTGAAAAATAGCAACACTTTACAATATATTAACATCAATTAATGCATTAGGAATCACGAACAACAAAAAATACTTTTAAAGCATTCATTCATTTTGTTTCTATGTTAATTTCTACATGTACTAATACATTTATAACATTTCAAGTTGTATAAATCAACATTAGTTAATGCATTATTAACAAACAAGAATTAAAGAGATAGTTCACCCAAAAATTAAAATTTCCCCATGATTTACTCACCCTCAAGCCATCCTAGGTGTATATGAATTTATTTTTTCAGACGAATACAATCTGAGTTATATTTAAAAACATCCTGGCTCTTCCAAGCTTTATAATGGCAGTGGGTGGGTGTTATTTTTCAATACTCCAGAAGAACTTATGCTAAGCCTATGTCCTACGTCATCCCCCCAGAACGGCTTGGGCGTACGATAGTTAGCGCAAGCTAGAGATTACTGTTTATCACGTTTTAAATATGGATATTTTTCTTACAAAAACGTATTGATTCACTACAGGAGGCCTTTATTCACCTGTGTGACTCACTTTTTATTATGGATGGATGCGCTTTATTGGACTACTGAAAAATAACACCAACCGCCATTATAAAGCATGGAAGAGCCAAGACGTAACTCCAATTGTATTCATCTGAAAGAAGAAAGTCATATTCACCTAGGATGGCTTGAGGGTGAGTAAATCATGGAGTAATTTTCATTTTTGGGTGAACTATACCTTTAACAATGAACTATATTAACATGGACCTAGATTAATCAATGACCTAAAAATGGTTCATTGCTGGTTTATGATACACAATGCACTAATTTGAAAGTTACTGTAGTGTTACAGAGTCACTAAATGATAATGCGTGTAATAAAGAGAAAACAATTCTTAGTGTCTGGGTTTTTATGGTCTTGTTTATCTGATGGACAAAAATCAATCCAATACAATTTCTCACCTTGTTGGCTGAGGTGGTGTCTGTCTTAGACTCTGCCCCAAGTCTATCAAACACTGAAGTACGCTTTAAAACCTTAGCTGTGGCAAAGTAGGAAGATTATAAGATCAATCTTATCTGTATCAATTTCAAATTACTGCAATATCATATTAGCTTGAAGACTCAACAAAATACACTATCTCAGGGCACCTTTCTTTGCCTGCTGTGCCAGGATGTGCCGAGTGCGAGCTGTTGTGCCTTTTGGCATTTTAATGATATATTTCCCCTCTATTTCTCTTGTGACTCGTCGGCGCTTCACTTGCAACCCATTTTCTTCTGCTGGCTTGCTGGGCACTGTGAGAGGAGGAAAAAGAGTTTTAAATCATCCTGTTCCATTTAAAGAAATAGTTAATCCAAACATGTATTCTACTGTTCAAACGTTCAGGGTCAGTAAGGCTTTTTTATTTTTATTTTTAGAAATTAATACTTTGACTTAGCAAGGATGCACAAAATGTATAAAAAAAAATGACACTAAATACTTCTACATTCTTTGTAGAATTTTTTTTATTTCAAATAAATACTGTTCGATTCCTTTCTATCGACCCTGAAAAAAAAATATCAGTTTTCACAAACATATTAAGCAGCATAACTGTTTTCAACATTGATAATAATAGGAAATGTTTCTTGCAGCAAATCAGCATATTAGAATTATTTCTGAAAGATCATGTGACACTGAAGACTGAGGTAATGATGCTGAAAATTCAGCTTTGCCATCACAGGAATGAAATACATTTTACAATATATTAGAACAGAAAACAGTTATTTTAAATGATAATAATACTTCAATACTACAGTCTTTACTGTACTTTATTTTAAAAATCTTACCAACCCCAAACTTTTAAATAATAGTGTATATGCTACATGTATACATTTTGTAAGTTATAAGTGCCCTGGGCAATCAATGACAAGCATCTACATTCAATAAAAAAACATGACTTAACATCACTGCTCACTGCTTGTTAACCCAATCAGATGTACCTGTTTTGGCACTGGCGTTGGAGACCGTTACTGAAATTTGGTTGTCAGGGCGCCGAGCAGGCGTGCTTGGTGGGGAGTCCCGGCTCAGAGCATTGGCAATCATGCGTGTGGCAGCTGTCAGGGGAACATGAACATTATCAGAGCTACAGCTTCAGCCCACTCAAACAAAGATAAATCACTCCCTGCATGAGCAACCAGTAGAAGAACTGTCAGTTAAGGACACAAAGAATGAACATATATGCATACATATATGCATTTATTTATTTATGTATGTATGTATGCATGTAAGTATGTAAGTATGTATATATATATATATATATATATATATACACACACACACACACACACACACATACATATACATACATACTTACATGCATACATACATACATAAACAAATAAATGCATTTAGTGTACTACAGAACCCCTAAAGGGAATAAATAGCCTATGAAATGGGAGGATAAAAAAAAAAATTCAATACTTTCTCTCGCAATTAAATCGTTGGGTAATTGTACTGTATATAAATTGCGGGCATCAGGGAGCCGCTACTAATATGCAGGGCATTGAAACCGCTTTCGAATGAGCGCTCTCATTTCACTTTCACTTTCGAGATTTGCGATCACACAGACTCTATACTACGAAGCGGCAGTACTTACCACGCATTTTACAAGATTAGATATTTGTCAGTGGTGCTCAGTATCTGCAAATCATTCGCCACTGTCCTATCAGTCATCTCTCCTTACTCTGTGTATATGTGGTAAGTAACTTTCATGCACTGTAATGTAACGGGCAACCGCTAGCTAGCGGCTAATGTCCCTTTAGTGGCTCCGTAGAACGCGTTATTTGTTTTCCGTGCCTTTCTGCATACGGATTCACGCTTTGGGCACACCCCTAACCCCGCCGCCCCAATGTCATCGTCCATCACGATGTTTCACTGTAGACATCGTCTGATGCCAATTTGGTAGACATCGCCCAACCATAACACACACACACACACATATATGTGTGTGTGTATTATGGTTGGGCGATGTCTACCAAATATATATATGTATATGTATGTGTGTGTGTGTGTGTGTGTGTGTGTGTGTGTGTGTATATATATATATATATATATATATATATATATATACACACACACACACACACACACACATACATATACACACATACATATACATATATATTAAGTTGTTTTGCATATATATATATATATATATATATATATATATATATATATATATATATATATATAAAAAACAACTTAACACTTAAGATACTTACGAGTGTTAGCAGTACGTCTCAGTTCAGCCTGTACACTAGTCTGTCCAGACGAAATGGCCTCGGTTGTCGTTTTACACATATCCTGCATTAAGAAGATAAAAGATCATTATTTCACATTTAGAATAATGAAGCATGTCAATGTAAGGGTATCCATGAAAGACAAGAAAACCTGTAGTGGTTTAATTATTATTTTCCACTGGTGCTCCTAAATATTTTTTCATAGTCGCACGCGGTAGTTTTCAGTCGCATCTGCGTGCGACTCAGAATATTAGAGCGCGTCACACAGCCTTGTGTGAATAAGATCAGTGCGACGCAGACCACAGAGAGCACACCGATGTTATACAGGACTCAACGATACAGAGAAGACAGCTGCAGCGCTGTTTGTGGAATTAAATTCTAAAATAAAGACAGAATGTTTGAACCGGTGATTTCTTTTTTCGCTTCTGTGGATGTATTTCTTAATTTGATCTGAGATGAAGCAAAAATACATTTGTGAGGGAATTTCTCGCATTATAAAAGTTAAACTTGCAGGAATTAAATTATGCGCAATCCCGCACCGAAATTCAAGCCCTGAAAATTATAAAATGTTTATTCCAATTATATATATATATACACACACACACACACACTGCCCTCCAAGTTTGGAAACACCCCTGGCAAAGTGTGGTTTTGGATGATATCAGCATAAACCCTTATCATTTTTTGGTGCAAATACGGTACATTAAAGTAACTTGACATCATCATTGAAGACCAGCAATAATAATTTTCATTCTGATTACATAATAATGGCAATATATACATGTCTTTGCCAGCTGTGATGCCTGGTTACTGGTTTAAACTTGGCCCAGGATTTTAAAAGATTTTTGGGTCAGCACACCTTAATAGCTTCAACAATTGATTGGCAATTAAATTTAGAATACAATGAACCTGTTTTATGAACTATTCAAATAGTTGTATCTCGGTCAAATATTGTCCTATCTTAAACTATACATCAATAGAAAGCTTATTTATTCAGCTTTCCGATGATGTATAAATCTCAATTTCAAAAAATTGACCCTTATGACTGGTTTTGTGGTGGTCCAGGGTCACATATACATACATACATACTAAAAAACAAAAAATTATTATATATACAGTCATGGCCAAACATATAGGCACCCTTGGCAAATATGATCAAAGAAGGCTGTGAAAATTAATCTGCATTGTTAATCCTTTTGATCTTTTATTTAAAAAAAATCACAAAAATCTAACCTTTCATTAGATAATAAGAATTTAAAATGGGGGGAAATGTCATTATGAAATAAATGTTTTTCTCTAATACACACTGGCCACAATTAACGGCACCCTTTTATGCAATACTTTTTGAAACCTCCATTTGCCAGTTTAACAGCTCTAAATTTTCTCCTATAATGCCTGATGAGGTTAGAGAACACCTGACAAGAGATCAGAGACCATTCCTTCATCCAGAATCACTCCAGACCCTTTAGATTCCCAGCTCCATGTTGGTGCTGCTTCTCTTCAGTTCACCCCACTCATTTTCTATAGGGTTCAGGTCAGAGGACTGGAATGGCCATAGCAGAAGCTTGGTTTTGTGCTCAGTGACCTATTTTTGTGTTGTTTTTGAGGTTTGTGTTTGGATTATTGTACAGTTGGAAGATCCAAACATGGCCCATTATAAGATTTCTAACAGAGTCAGTCACTTATTGATTTTTTATATGTTGGTATTTGATAGAATCCATGATGCCATGTGTCTAAACAAGATGTCCAGGACCTCCAGCAGAAATATAGGCCCACAACATCAAAAATACAGCAGTATATTTCATTGTACACATGGGGTACTTTTTATCCCTATGTTCACCAAACCCATCTTGAGTGTTTGCTGCTAAAAAGCTCATTTTTTAGTTTCATCATTTTTTAGTTTCATCTGAAGCCAGTCTCATTTGAAGTTCCAGTCGTGTCTGATAACTGAATATGCTGGAGTTTGTTTTTGGATAAGCTAGGAGAACTTTTCTTGAAACCCTCCCAAACAACATGTGGTGATGTAGGTGCTGTTTGACAATTTTTTTTTTTTTTAAGGATTTCTGACCCCGAGACTCAACTATTTTCTGCAATTCTCCAGCTGTGGTCCTTGGAGAGTCTTTTTTATCCACTCAAACTCTCCTTCTCACTGTGCATTAGGACGATATAGACACACGTCCTCTTCCAGGCAGTTTTGTAACATTTTATGTTGATTGGAAATTCTTAATTATTGCCCTGATGGTGAAAATGGGAATTTTCGCTGCTCTAACTCTTTTCTTAAAGCCACTTCATTAATTTGTGAAGCTCAATTATCTTTTGCTGCACATCAGAAATATATTCTTTGGTTTTTTTCATTGTGATGGATGATTAAGGGAATTTGGGCTTTGTTTTCCCTCCTATTTATATTTCTGTGAAACAGGAAGACATGGCTGGATAATTTCATGTTCATAATCACCCTGGAGTGCTCAAAATTGTGAATATGAATGGGAATATACTTCAAAGATATTTTACTCATAAGAATTTTTAGGGGTACCAATAATTGTATCCAACGTGTATTAGAGAAAAACATTCATTTCATAATGATATTTCCCCCCCATTTTAAATTCTTATTATGCAATGAAAGGTTAGATTTTTGTGAATTTTTTAAATAAAAGATCAAAAGGATGAACAATGCAGATTAATTTTCACAGCCTTCTTTGATCATATTTACCAAGGTTGCCGATATTTTTGGCCATTAAAAATAATTTTATTTTTTGGAAAACATTTAAATTAATCTGCCAATTTTAGACTGTTTTTAGCCAACACCAAATTTTAGCAAATTCTTGTTTCGCCAGAAGACATCTCACTTTTGGCATCATTTACATACCCAAATACTACAAAATATAACATTTACACTCACCTGTCTATACACATGCTTTGCATGTTTGAGAATGGCTATGATGTCCCCGATGACTGTAATTCCCAAGTCCATCATTATTTCCTTACTGAGGTCCATGAGCATGCTTTTCTGAATCCTGAAAACAGAAAAGTAGTTGAGGCTTTTACAGCATCCAGTTGTGCAGTACAGGAGTAACATTTTGTTCAGAATGTTGTCTGTTCACATGTCAGAGAAGGACAGATTTTGACTGTTCAAAATAGTGAGAAGACATCCAGCAAGTAAAGCACACAAAAGCAGACCGAGATCGATCCTGTACTGAACCAGATAAACCAGTTCATGTCTATTTAGACATGTTTACTAGAGTGGCTACCTTTACAAGGACACCTTTTGCTTCAGTTGGAATGAAATTAATCTGACTGATGAATCTGAATGCAGCATCTAAATAAATTGGGTTGATGTGCACGTTTATGTCATAAGCTTCATATCAGATTTGATCTTTTTACACGCACACAATGCACAAATAAGCAGTTAGTTTCCCGCTGTTTGCACATAGTGTTCTTCTATCATTGCTTCTTTCCTTTTTTTTTTTTTTTTTTTTTTTTTTTTAAAGAGCGGACTTCATTAGTCATCGGGTCCTATTTAGGAGACGACGAGCACATGAAGATTTGTGCTGTGCTGTTTATATTTATCAAGCCATAAAATTGCCCATTCCTGTGCAACAAGCCATCTGTGAATGAGAGAAGTGAGAACTGATGAAACGTTGTTCTGCTCCACTTCACAGACAATGAATGGAAGGAGAATTTTAGAATAACATGACAGTCATTCATGACACTTCATTCTACAAAAACAGCTCGTTCCACCTGTCATACGTCATTTCCACATTATTACACATGCGCAGTACTTTCCAGATCCAGTTTTCAAATCCGATTAAGTGTTAATCGCATGTCCTGTAGATCAAGTTTAGAAAAAGTCTGCACAACCCATTTCCAATCCGATCAAAACTTAATTCAGACCAAGCTCAATCAGATCGATTAAGGTGTTTAAATTAAGGATTTTTAGTCCAATTGAGCCACATCAATCTAATTACTAACGGATTATTTGGTTGCATGTAAACGTAGCCAGTGAAAGCCAATGATTTGTTTTTACCTGTTATCAACAAACGACACTGCGTAGTTGACAGCCAGTCCAGGAGGGATCCCAGCATCTTTAAAGAACTGGATCCATTCTGAGGTGGCTAAAAAATGAAAAAAGTGGTTATGCGCATACCATACATTTTAAACCAAAGACAAACGTGCACATTTTTGTCACAAAGTGACTGTAAAATTAAAGCTATCAGCAATGTTACACATATTATGGTCAAGACCACCATTTCATCTGTTGATATAGAAACAATATTCTATTTTGTATCTTATTTGTTTAGCATCCGCAGACAATGTTGTGAGCTGTCAGATGTCTGTGTTCACTGTCTCAGAGGAAAGTGCAGATAAAATTAAGTGGTTTTGATAAAAATAAATGGACTCAAAACACTGAACGTGAAAAAAAATAGCAATTTTGATCAGTTTTTCTCAGTAACACTAATAACTGTAACTCCATAGATCGAGAATTTATTTTAATGTTTATGTATTTGACATTAATTGGATGCCACAGAGTGTTTTTTTTATATGATTAGGGAAAAGCAACCACATAAAGGTTAAAACAGACTCAAACGATTAATTCTAAGAGACAAACAAAAAAAGTGTTGCAGACCCAGCAAGAAAAAGAGGTCAGCAGCATATGGGACATGCATGACAAAGAGAGAACACATGGTCAGACAGAGCAGCTGCCTGAGTGTTATTTTTAAAGCCCTGAGTCTCGTGTCAGAAACTCAATTCTTCTGCTCAAGGCTGTTCACAAGATGAACAAAACTATCTGAACAGATACAGTCAAAATGAATTCACAAAAGAAAAATAAACGTTAAGATGTCCACATGCATATTTCCATTTAATATTCAGTACTTCAGTCATATTACTAATGCACACAAGACGACACAAAATTCTGAGGTTTATTACTGCACCTTTCTAAAGGAAAAAAAAACAGCCTACAATGTTCCAAGGTGATTTCAAACAGTTCTTAGTTTACATATACTTTCTGCCACAATAATTTTAAGGGAGTGCTATTCAAACACGCATACCGTAAGACCACTTGAAATGACTTTTACTAATTTTTATACAACACAAATTAATATTTCCCTTTAATCGCTAATATACTATATTTAAGCACGCCTGCGTGATATGAACGGCATATAAATAACAATGTTGTGTCATAACGAGACAATAGTAATGCAGTGCGTGGCCTGTTTTCAATGAACCAAGCCGCTGTATTGCGCTTTAGCTCTTCGTGAAGACCAAACCTAATCCTCCACAAGATATTCTCCTCTGAATTTCCCACCACAGATAGTTAAATGTTGATTTAAGCGTCTTTGCGGCCCTGTACAGTGAACATATTCCATACATTAGGGTCACTTCTTTCTCTCACCTGCTGTGACCGTCGCCATCTTTCCAGAGAAAAACCGACGCGCTGCGGAACTCTTCTGACGTAACTTCCTCTCCGTCTTCGGAACAAATCGACCGAGAGCCGAATGTTCCGAATGTTCCGAAAGTTCCGAATGTTCCGAGCGAGCTCTGGCTCCTAAACAAGTCTTCATTCAACGTTCTGCTGCATTTGGTGTGTAATTACCGGCACCATAACAATTGAAAGTTTGTTATTAAACGGAATTTTCCATGACAGCCTTAGTCACCTTTTATAATATGGAAAAGTGAATGGTGACATTCTGCCTTTTCTTTTTCATCCGTGAAAAAAAGGTCTTACGGCCTTATAACAACATCAGGGTAAACAAATAATTACAGTATTGTCATTTTTGAATGAAAATGCCTTTTAAATTAAGGCCTGGCTGATTGTACAAAGCAACATGCTATTTCTATTTCATCCACTAGAGGACGGTAAAATCTTATTAATATAATCTCCCTGTTTTCAGATGCCACGGTCACGTATGATCATCCTTGTGCAACTCGTGCAAAATTGATATTAATAAATATGTGTAAAATACTATTTGTAACATATTGAACAGTTATTTATTTCTATGTATAAAACATGCATAATTCATTTATTTGAACTTTACCTTTCCATTGAGATGGAAAGTCTACTAGGCTACACTGAAAAAAAAAAAAAAATCAGTAGAAAAACAGAAAACATCCAAGTAATTTTCTGCCAGGACATTATCCCTTAAGTTTACAGGCAATTCCTTCAACCCTAAAACACAACACAATGCAATGCATAAATCCAAATACAAGTAAAACACCTCTGAATAATAAATGCAGAAAATTCCTTCATATTAATGTAGTACATTGGGTCCTATTTTTACAGACTAAAGCATGTTTGGCAAAAGAACAGCTAGAAAGTCTTTGTGAATATATTTATTTTGTAGACATTTCCTTTACAAGAAAAATTGGACGTCATACAAAGATATTAAGATAGGACAGTACACCAAGATTTCACAGTCTATGTAACAATATGAAATGTCCTTCTCCATTCATTAAAGGGCTAGAAATATAGCATAAAGTGAAATGAAATGGAGAAAGGGTGAAAAGAGAAAGAATGTAGAACGGCTGATTATATAATTCACAAGGGTTGTTCAGTATGTATTAAATATGCTGGTCAATATGAGAACTTGGAGCAGTCATGGCGAGGAAAGCACTCTAAAATCACGAGTGTCCTAAACCCATAACCTTAAATCTCCCAGACACCTCTATCATCGGCACTCTTAATCAAGAATAGGCTATACAAAGATGAACAGTATTGAAAAAGCACCATATCATTTCTCAAAAGTTATGTGATGATTCTTATTACACCTAACTTTCATTTCCCTTCAAAAAAGGCAAAAAAAAAAAAAAAGCCCTCTTTCTTTTCAGTTTTTTCAACAAGTGGTTGTAATATGAGACTAATATTTCTCTCATTTTATACTGAAGGCAATCTTCAAATGTGCATTAGAAAGTGAAACAGTTCACCTATCAAATGACACTCACTAAACCCGAGAGGTACTGACATTTTACATCCTCATAATGCATAACCATCCCGTCACTGAGGTCTGAGCAGAGTAAATCTTACGCAAGGTAAACTGGAAAGACAAAACAAATTGTCTCAATTCTTCACTGTGACACTGTAGCATAAGGAACGACTTTTATCACACAATTAAGTTGATTTGCTACATGGTTCTCCTAGAGTATCTGAAATATTGCATTCCACTGTGTCAATTCAAAGCACTGTGAATTTGAAAATACCCAGGACGATCATAGCTAGAACATGACTGTGCAGTTCAGTCTAAACAAGGAGTTTTTGCAAAGTGGAAGACCACAGAGTCACTGATACTGTATCATTTAACCAACATCCTTATGCTATCATATCAGAGTCAGATACAGTAACAAAATGTTTTGGCATAGGAGTAACAAAAGCACCAAAAGCTGAAAAATCAAAACAACATAAAACTGTTGTGACACACAATAACATCTTTTGAAGAAAGGTTGAATTGATATCAATGTAATGGGAGCTCGGAGCTGTTTGACAATGTGCTTTATAATATCATATAACGTCCCACTTTGTGAAATCACAGTTCTGGCTTCATTACGTCACTGTTCGAGATGCCTTAATTCAGTTTTCATTGCCAAATGAGAACGTAATTTCATCAAATGGCCCTGTTGGAAAGAGCTCACGGAGTTGTCTCCATCTCAGCTTAAATTTGATGCTCTGGGTCTAAATTCAACCAGCAAGACAATGGTGCACCTGTGTATATAAATGTAGCATGAAAAGGCATTTCGATTTAAACATCTGTACAAATATTATAATTTCCACCCCATAAAATACTCCACACGATGAAGCCAAAGTCAATAGGAGCTCATCTGATTGTAAAATACTTCCCATCTGTGTATGACGTCGACACGCATAATGTTCTGATCATGTCCGTAATGTGTATTAATAAGGGCTGGTTGAAAGTTGTCCATCAAGCCCTGAATATCACACGCACACAGAAGCCAAAGGGCAGACAGCACACACTGGACATGATAAATCAATGCAACACCACTGCTTGAGAAACACAGCTGAATATCAGATCTAGAATACATTGAGACACTCAATTCATATCTTCTTTTTGATTGATTTATTTATGCATTTATAGATATTTTGCGTCCAGTGTGTTTTGTCCACAGGGGTTGATGAACAAGGGCTGTGGAACCAACCTCATTGACAAATCAAGCACAGCACAAATCTGTGATACATATATTACACTATATGCACCACAGTTTCAATACAGTCATCGTACATATTACACATTTCGAATGAAAGGCAGTGACAATGCTTTTCATATTAAGGGAAAGGCGGGCTGTTATTGTTTATTATAATATACTTTTTGTTCTTTTAGAAAAATATCTATGTTTAAACCAAAACCAAGTGCATCAAGCTCTCCCTTCTGTCTTCATTGACAAAAATAACATTTTCTGAACATTCATACATTACATTACAATCATTGTATATATATACACACTGAATATGTATATATATATGCATACATATTTTATATATATAGTTTTAGACATAAAAAAGGTTCATAGTGCACAACATGCCTTTTTAGTTGCCAACAAGAGATAACTATGAAATAATAATAATAATAATAACCATAATAACAATATTCGTGATAACTGCAGTAAGACAACAGTAACAGATAGAAGGAGCAGCTAACAGCCCCACAAAATTCTTCCATTTGGCAGCAACGGCACAATCAAGAGCAAAAGAGTTAAAGCATCATGAAAAATCAGTAACTCAAAACATCAAAAACATTCACAGGAAAGTAAACGGTTCATATTCAAAAGCACATCCCGTCCTTTAGGTTGGTCGCTTTGTGTTCCTTCCATCTGCAGCTGGCATTTGTGCTTTTTTCCATTTTAACAACAACAACAACAACAACAACAACCCCCTTAAAGAAAGAAATCAACTGGAGATGTAGAACTCTGTGGCTTCCATTCACAATCAAAGCCTAGAGCTGTGCTAAACACATCCACAGCTCAAAGACTATGTCAAGGACTTTAAGAAGCACAGAGGCCACTCATCCAAAACCAAGAGGTTGTCCTATTTTTTTTTTTTTTTTCCTTTTTTTTTGGTTGCTCGTTATAATGCTCTTCAAACACAGAGTGTCAAGCCACTCTTGTATGTTATCATCAGGTAAGCCACTTTTGAGATCAGAGTTAATACTATCATTGAAACACAGAATGAAACAAACAAACAAATTCCTCTAACTTGCTCAAGAAAGGGGAAAGGGCGAACACGATGCGAAAGCTCTCAGAGGACCAGCGGGAGATGACAGGTAGAGCATGGTCATGCGAATACTCTCACCATCTCATACTTCCACATTCCAAGGGCTCTCCAAAACTCCTCCGCTGGCCTTGCCAAAGTTTAGCCAGTGTGTCTCCGCTCATTCGAAATGAAATCCTCAGTGCTGAAGAGAAATAAAGAGTCCCGTTCCTTTAGCCAGTGTGGTGGCATCCGAGATGGCATTTGATCTGCGTGCAATCTGTGGCTGGTTCGTTTAGATTTTTTGAAATGTCTGTGGTTCCACGGTGGGCTGGTCCGTGCGAAGGGATTTTGTGGTGTTGGGGTGTGGGCTGGCACTCACTCAAGGTTCCATGGGTTTTCAGGGTCCAACGGGCTCTCAGGGGCCGAAGACTTCAGAGAGAACCAGAGGTACATAGAGACAGGAGAGAGGAGAAACAGATGTGGAGATGGACAACGGAGGGAGAAAAAAAAAGAGAGAGATAGGTACTGTAGCTAGAGAGTGTGTGGTCATGTCCTTTTATCACAGGAAGAGGTGTGGATGAACTGGATGGAGAAAGAAAGCGTTGCAAGGTAGCCCGAAATGCAAAACGAAATGAAACAAAACCCACAAAGCAGTTCTGTGCCCCCTTTTTTTTTGCTTAGACAAATACACAGCAGGCACCTGGCGTGGATAGAGAGAGAAGAAGGGAGATGGTACACCAATGTAAGCCAGAGCGAGAAAAGATAAAAGCAAGGGGGAGTGCGCTGATGTGCTTTCATTGTTATGTCAAACGGATTTGAATGTCTATGACAATTTAAGTGTGTGTGATTGTGTGTGTGTGTGTGTGTGTGCATGGGCTACTGACTCATCTTGATATTAAGCCTGAATTCATTGTGAATTAATATACACTTACATCATTTGATGAAGTCACTCAGACGCTAATGCATCTGGGCCTCGAAAGGTTTCAAATCGAAAGGCTTTAATGTAAAAGATCAGTACAACGTCTGAGAGGTGTTTGCATTTGTACGTGTGCGTGTGCTGCTGTCGACAGGCAAGCAGAGGCAGAGAGACGCAGAGCTCTCAAAGTGCAAGAAGCGAGGGTGAGTTCAGGGAATCAGAGGACTGATCGCTGCTGCTGGTTCGCTGGTTAGCGCTGGCCCCGCAGGCTCCCTCTGGGTAGGTGAACACAAATGAAGATGTGTATGAGGGGATGTAGCTGCCGGCGTCAGGGTTACCGCCACCGTCGGCAACAAGGCACGGGCCGTCCGGCGCCGGCTGGCCCTGCCCATAGAAAGAACTAGAAAAGGCTACCTCCTGCATCATCCCTTGCTGCTGTTGTGCTGGGGCCGGCTGTGTCTGCGTGGGCTGTGAAACCGGGACGTGGTGGTGGTGGTGGGACGAGTAGGCAGGCGGCAGGTAGAAAGTGTCCTCCTTCACAGTCAAACCCACCACGGAGACAGAAGGCGTCTGCGGGGACGTCTGCGGCAGCGGCAGCGGCAGCGGCAATGGCGCGGGGGGCTGGTCCTGATAGGGAATTTTGCAGCCAGGTTGGTGGGTGACCAGGACGAACTCCAGGCGCTCCTTCTCCTTTTGCAGCTCGGATATTTCGGCCTCTAGCTCGGCCTTCTCCTCCTCCAATATGTCTGTCTCCTTGGGTTGGAGAGACAAGAGGAGGACACAAGGGGACAGAGATTATATGAACACATGAAATGAGGACAAAAACAAGGGTTTCCTTTTATCATAGTAGTTCAGACACAGAGCTACTTCAGAAATACATGTTGCTATAGTTTCAGAGAGCGACAACAAAATAAACTTGGAGAAAATGCCGTTTTCTTAATTGCCAACTCCATTCCCACAATATAATTACGGTGGGTTTATGCACTCTTTGTTCTAATTACAATGCAGCATAATGCATATATGTGTGTTGGAATCATTTACAAACTATCATTGTAAAAATGATTGTTATGAGCAGATTGGCATGTTATGAATACGGTAATTATGATGCTTTTGCATTCATCTGTTATTATGGATGAAATATTGTGATGTATCAAGTGTAATTATATGTGAGTACAGCATCGCTCACCGACTGTAACCTGTCTGTGAGCTCACGCCGTCGGTTCCTACACTTAGCGGCGGCCAGTTTATTTCTCTCTCGTCTAACACGTCTTTTCTCCTCCTCCTCAGGGGTCAGCTGGGAACAGAACAAATTTCATTTTTAATTTCTTTTTTAATCAAAATGTCAAATGACTAACCATGCCGTCATGGTCCTCACTCACCGATTCATCCCGTGCACGGCGACGGCTCCGAGACTGTCTCACTGGGCCAGGAGTATCAGAGCTTGCTGGGGTGAAGCCTCCACCAGACGAGAAGCTTGGGCCTGGCAGGTCATAAGGATCCAAAGCAACAGGCTGCGTCATGGTGCTGGAGCCCGTGCCGCTTTGTCCTGGTGCCACGGAGGAGATGAGAGTGGGCTGCACCATCCACTGCAGATCCTGGCTGGTGGTGATGGCCGTCACTGTGGGCACAAATGAGCTGGGCATGTCCACCCCTGCCCCGGTGCCAGTTGACCCTCCACCCACCCCTACCCCGCCAGTGGCTGATACACACTCCTAGAAACCAAAAACATAAACAGTATATAACTATGGGCCCCACCAGCTTGGTGTAAACACACAAAAAAAATACATTTTACATTTTAAGTACAATTACTTGTAGCAAAATTAACGCTGAGTGAAATAAAGTCAAGGAAGCATTTCTCATTTTCGTTTAGCCTAAAGGGATAGTTTGCCCAAAAATTATGAATCTGTCATCATTTTCTCACCCTAAAGTTGTTCCACACCTGTATGAGTTTCTTTTTTTTCTGCTGAACATGAAAGAGGATATTTTGAAGAATGTGGGTAATCAAACAGTTGACGGTAGCCATTGACTTGCACAATATTTTGTTTCCAACCTATGGAAGTCAATGGGGACTAGAAACTGTTTGGTTACCCACATTCTTCAAAATATCTTCTTTTATATTCAAAAGAAGAACGAAACTCATACAGGATTGGAACAGCATGAGGGAGAGTAAATGATGACAGAGAGAATTTTCACTTTTTTGGTGAACTATCCCTTTAACTTGAAGTACTGATAAAACTCAAATGAAATAAACAAAATACAAAACAAATCTACTAAAACTGTAAATAAAATTAAAATGACAACTGAAATCTAATTCAAAATATTAACAAGACTATAATAATATATCAATGATAGTAAAATACCACTTGCTGTAAAGCTGTATTTTCCTCCATGCAAAGATAACAGACTAAAGATAATGAAAACAGAACAAAGAGTAAGGATAATGAAAAGCAACAAAAATATGAAAAAGACATGGATTCTTATCAGAGTTTTCTGTTTTAAAGCTGCTTTAAAAATTCCAACAAATTACAAACGAGTGCTCAAATCCAAGTACGTAAACGTCGTGGATATTTTACATTTTAGCAATATATCTGTGAACAGCTATTAAAACATATTTAGGAGAAAAATCTAAATTGGTACGCTTTCTTTTTTTTTTTTTTAGAAAAAGAAAGCCCAGCGATGCCAGTGTGAGTGTTATGTTTCATTAATATTCATATAAAAGCGTGATAGGCAAAGGCAGACGCAGTACGCCGTAGCCAATGAGCGGCCTCTAATAGCCCTTCCCGTCTCTGATCCTCCGCCCCCGTCACACCCCCGGTGTTCCCCTTAGCAACGCAACGTAACACTCCAAAATAGAACGCATTGACGTCACGCCGAAGTCTGAGAAGCGAGAGCAGCAGCGCTGAGCGCAGGGCGGAGCTTCGTCTGCGAACGTCGGAGAGTTCCACAGCTTTGTCATCTGTTTCGCGGCGTGCTGTAAACCCACCACGTTGCTACCGGCCTGATTCCGCGCGCATGCTGACTTGTCAGTATTCTGTTGAATTCTATTCTGACTTTACACATCTAAACTCATTCGAACGAATTCAAATGCATTCTCTTAGCAACGTCGCTGCGCTTCTCTAACAGAAACAAGCAAATCTCGCAGCTGCCGTGCTGCTTAGAAAAACAGTTTGCACGGACAAACACGATTTTGAAATGCGAATAAATACTGTGACTTACTTGCGGTGCGCTGGTGGTGGGCGGACTCCCGAAGGATTCCACGGACGACAGGTACTGAGATTCAAGAGAAGGAGATGAGCTTCCACGGGAGCCGGTGTCGGGGTCTCCGGGGAACCCCTGAAACATCTCCCCGGTGGAGCCGAAAGAAGCCGAAACACCTACTGTGCCCGGCGAGAACGGGATGTCACCTGTCACCCAACAGAAGTCACACTGAAGCGTATTTTCGCCGGGACATCAACTATTCGCTTGCGTTTAATGCACCATAAAAAGAGAAAAGTGGATGCATTACATTTATATATTTGTATTTTATTAAAGTCACCTACCGTAATAAGTTTTACTTGGAGTCTTCGTCAAGATGCCCTTAGTCTCTTTCCAAAACAGTTGCATTAAGACATCAATCCAGTTCCCTGCTGGAGGAAACTTCTAAAATCCAATCTCTCTTTGAATAACACTTCCCAGGCCGTAGTACAATCCGTGAAATGCGTGCAATGTGCATTTATAAATCCATAAAATAATCCGGAATGTGTTTATTACAAACGGGAGTCGAAGATGTTCGGTGTTTCGGCAGCAGCGCTTCGTCTTGTGAATGAAGCCTGAGAACGCATTGTAAAGTAGGGAGTCCTGGCTCCTCCTCTTACTGGTGTTCCGCTGACGTAGATGCCCATATATGGTCCAAAAGCACTGTTTTTGTTTTCGGTATCTAAGCAATATGACGTGTAAGGGATTCCCTCACCCACAGAAAGAGACAGCTCGATGGCGGTCAAGAATAGGTACGTTTACTATTACTTCCACAAGATATTTTTAATTGTTACATGGTTTTCAAGGACAATATTTAGAAACGACATGATTTGCAAATATATTTACGTCAAAAAATGCGTTATGCTTAACGGTAGCCTTATGTAATTTTTATGCCACTATCAGATTCAAATAAACAATTTTCTCTAAAAATGTTCTCTTTTTTATTATAATATAGAAGAGAAGCGATTAAAACACCAGATTTAATAACCAAAATAAAGAATCTTGTTCAAATAAAGAAACATGGTACTACTGGCTTAGATATGAAAAACTATACACTGCACAAAAGTCATCATGTCATATCATAATCCATTTAACTAGTCGGCATAATTTGTAATTTCTGCTCGATTTTAGTCAGCTATTTTCATTTTATGGTCGATAAAGTGCAATGAATGCAGCACTGTTTGCATGTTTTAACTTTGGCACAACTTTTACATACAACTGAAAGGCAACAACACTTAAGTTTTTCATTTTAGTGGGTCTATAGTGTGGAAATATATATAAATACAAATTACAGAGCAAGTGAGCAGTCGTAAAGCTAATTAAAGAAGAATATTTTGCTGAGGTAGGAGTTAAGCACAGGAGGGAAACCCGCTTTCAGCTGTTTTGACTCCACTGTAAACTTTCTCACCGACACGCCCCACGGAATCCCCGATACACTGGAGCTTTCTTCGTCTTGAGAACCGGTCGGAGCAGAGATTTACATAGCCGTTGTCTATTGTGGGTAAGTTTGGGAACCCTGCTTCTTTGATACTAATATTTATGTTATATAAATCTGCGCCAAAATCGGTTCAGCGTTGCTATATTCAAAGAAAAGATATTTATTAAATACCAGTTTTAAGACAATTACTTTCTCAGAGTGAATAGCTGCTAAACCAAATGCTTAAAATGAATGAAATACAATGTACGGCGATCAACGGGATGTGTCAGTTTCGCACTCGCGTTATTGTTCAGCAAAACAAAGCGCTTATTATTATGGCTGATACCCTCGCCATTTACAAGAAGCCATGTACAAGTTCCAAGTCGGGCAGTGGGCTGCAGTGACGGAAGTCATAGTGAGTGTCACATTTCATTTCATGTAGGAACAAAGGTGATTCATTACGCTGTGTGCAAGGAAATGAGTGTGGCTGCTTGCTATTAAGGTAAAAATCAAATAAACTCTGGAAGTAAAATATGGCGAGATAAACCGTTTGCACGCCGGTGCTGGTCCACCTCGACGGTGGGGAAGGGTGGGGATAACAACAATTAGTCAGCAGCACTTGAGCGTCAGCGGCGGAGAACGCCGTGTCCAGCGGCAGACTTTATAACGACTGAACAGGAATGACTAATGCGGAGTACTTTGATGTGCGCCAAACATTTTACCAATACCCGCCAGAATATTAAAAACCGGTGGTTACGTCAGAGAAATTATATGTGGGATGCTTAAAGATAAGCTAGATAGGGAGAAGCATCTATAGTTAGCTTTAAAACAGTGTAGCAGGTGTTTGAGGGGCATTAGACATTCTCTTGATTAATGCATATTAGTTTATGTGATTTAGCTAAGGAAAAAAATGAGACTGAGCGGACTAGTCATCATTTACTCACCCACATGCTGTACTAAACCTGTATCAGTTGTTTCTTCCACAGACCTCAAACGGTAAAGTTAGACAGAATGACACTCGCAGTCATTGTAGTGAAAGTCAACGGTGACTAAGATTGTAAGTCACTAACTCTGTCTTTGTTTAACAATAAAAAAAAAAAAAAAAAATGCGTACATGTTTGGAACAACATTAGTGTGAGTAAATTATTATAAATCTCTTTAAGTTCCGTTGCTCTACACCATAACATTTCCATACTAGTCAAGCAATGTACAGACGAAGGGAAACAATACGACAATAAACAACCTTCTTTTAACCATTTTGTGGTTTGATGCAAAATAAACTAAACGGATTCTTAAAGCAAACAATCCCGCGACGTTTACAACCAACCCTGCGTGTGTATACAACGTCTCGTCGCCGTGGAAACGCCGTTCCCGCACGTCTGACGCAAGGACGTCACGACGATTGGTACTTTTTTTGTTTTTGCTGCGTAGCAACCGGTTTCCGTGGTAACCCTTAAAGGGGCTACACAGTGGTTTAATGTTGCCCGCAGACGAGGGAAAGTGCGCTTTCATGTTTACATTCTTTTGACTTTTACGAGATCTTTAGAGGCGAGTATTTCGGTTTTTAACATTTAGACCACACGAAGACTTACTTTAGTTGCCATTTATTTTTGCAGTAAGTTCCATTAGCCATGTAGCTAGCGTGCTAATCGTCCCGTTTAACTGTGCAACGTTGCAAACGAATGGTAGCTGTCATGTTGTTAGAAAAGTAATGTTAAATTACAGATCTGCACTGCATCATAATCACGTTCATCGCATGCTCGATTATAAAGACAGACTGCTCGAAATGTGTCAGATCTGTCAGATAGTGAGTTTGCTGTAACATTAGTCTCCTGCAGTCTTGTTAGCCAAGACAGGCTGCTTAGAAAAGAAAGTACAATTAAATAGTTTCACAATCGAAAGTCGTGCTTTCCTTATCTTTTACGCAACTTATGCCAACTAGTTCTTTTAAGTAATTTTAGATTTGCATGAAAAAACCAAAGGCTGTGGCTAGCTTGTTGAAGTAACTATTTAACTTCACCATGTGGTCGTGAATTTAGGCGTCTTTGTTTTTAAAGTCGTTTATGTTGTAAAACAACAACAACAACCCACCCATAACAAACCAAGTGTAAGAGTTATAAAACTATAAGACTAAATCATTTATTTTATTTTCGTACTGAACTAACTGAATGCACTGACTTGAGTTTTGTAATAATTTAAACATGCTTACATAGCAGGACATTTAGGAGTGATGTACAACTAGTATAATTTAATGCAAAAATCATTGAATGAATGTGGTATATTTTGGCATTTAATGCATTATTAATTTCTTCTAAATTACCTAGTATATACTTCTCTATGTGACGATACCTTTGTATATTGTAACTCAACGGATAGGCCTAATACAAATTATATTTTGCAGTAAAGTGAAATTTAATGCACTGATATACATAATCAAGCAGTCTTTGATCTGTTTTCAAGGACTTCTATTTTCTTATATTCATACACACACACACATTATATATAATTATATATATAATTTAATACAGCGTAGATTTGGTGTTTATTGTACAAGTAAATTGCTTCAAAATTATCTACAGGATAACTAATTGCATCTAGGTATCTACAATCAACATAAAATAGTGATGTCAGTTTATTGCAATTAATTAGGAAATGAAAGAAAAAAAATCAATTAATCATGCCTTTTGACCCTGAATGAAAATTCCATAATAATACAGAATTTCCCTACTATAGGTGCAATTAAAGCTTGAAGCAGGTTACGGTATGGGACAGAATGCCATATTCTTGACAGCTTTTTAAAAAATGTGGTGCCATTCCGTGAAAAACAGCAAGTGTCATGTAACATTAGTGTGCCAACTATGCAAATGTTATAAAACTAATGAGCATATGCTGGTAATTATCATAAACATCAAGTAAAGAGACTGTTATTTAACTGTTGTATATTGTGGATAATGTTTAGAGTAGTCTTTCTGCTGTCTCCATCACCTTACTGTTTATGTTGTACAATAAAATAAAATATTCGACTAGTAAAACTCAGTATATTCAGGACGGTGGTTTTCAATCCTGGTGGGAACCACATAACTGCTCATTTGGTATATCTTCCTTATTTAACACACTTGTTTCAGATCATTATCTTGTTGAACTGAACTGAGAATGTCACATAAGTACATACCAGTGCCGTGAGTCACCAGGACTAGGATTCGAAATTGCTGATTTAAGAGATGCAGTTTGAAAAACTGAAAAACCGAATATTAACAAAATTTATTCCATTGGCATTCCGAAGACAGAAGCTGTGGTGAGAAACTATGTGCTATGAAGTACAATAATGACTCGCAGACTTGCAGTGTGAATTGATTGACACTGCAAGTCATTAAAGCTCTAGTAAAAGACTGTGATGATACAGAAACGGAAGTGTAAAAAAAAATCATAAATAACAGCGTTTCCAAGATCATCATAAGCAGGAGAGCATACAGGCCGAAGTTATGAGGCAGCCTAAGGTCTAGGTTTTATATTAATGTGTAAATTGCTTCACTGAAAAAATACTTCAGCCTATTTGTTTTAATTTATTTATTTTATAAATTTTTCATACTTATGAATTTTAAATAGTATGTGCACCTATGCTTTTTTTAAAAACAAAAACAAAAAAAAAAAACATATTAGCTGTTATATACACATGTAGAAATAAAATGCATTCTTTTTAAATGTTTTAAGTTAACCTACGAGACGACATATAGACAGGTCATTTGGCATGCTGATATGGCCATTAATCATTAACTTGCAGGGAGAGTTTACTGAGATGATCATCATGTTTTGTTGTTTCTTAGGTGACTGAAGTTTGTGTGGTACTGGCAGAACAATGAATAGGGAAATGTGTTTATTTGCATTTCAGTTCAAACTGCCCAACTTCGTTCCTTGCTTTTGGTTGTTCTCATGCATTCATTTGGCTTTATGCAAAAATAAAGCTTTAAACCATTTTCCTGTTTTGCACTACTTCAGAGCCATATTGTTTGCTTTGGTTTGTTTTCTTTGATTAACCCTTGCCAACCTTCTCCAAAAAAAGTTCCATAATGCAGGGGAGCGCTGTATGTTTTGTTTACCCGTTTTCGTCTCTCTGGTCTTCGTACAGCTTGAACCCCTGCAGTAAGCACGAGAGTGTCTTGTTTCCTGGGGAGGCGGGACATGTTTGCCTGGTTCCCTGCCCAAAATATTTGTAACCAGGCAACAGCTAGGCCCATCCCACAATAGCTCTGTGTTGTTGACACCCCTCTTGGCACCCCCTTGCCGTTGCATAACCTCTTTCTAACTTCCCAGCACCACAAATCAAAATTAGCAGTCTCATAAAACTCTGTACGTTCTCAAAGAAAACTGCACAATCGATGTGAATTTGACTCGTATTGCTTCTGTTTTACTGCCCTGGACCTTCACTGCATGAACTTCGTAGAGTTTACTCTTTGGGCTTGGACTGCCATGTTTGCACAGACGCACGGAGTTGCAAAGAGCCGGAACATCTGCAGTTGAACTGAAAGTGACTGTCTGCTGCTGTGACCTCCATTAACATGGGGGTTTGTTTACACAGACTTTGGCTACCCGGCGGACATTTTAGTTGCCTAAAAAAACAATACTTAGCTTATAAAGCATAGAGTGCATTGCTAATGAGTAAGGAAATAGTCTTATATACGTGGCTGTTGAGAATATGAACTTAAATCTTGAATGTTACCCTACTGAAAAAAGTTTTATGTGGTCTTACGTGGTCTGCAGGCTGGTTTTAAGCAGTGGTTTTCAGCCTTTCTTGTTTTAACCAATGAATTTACATGACTTTTCCAGATGTTTACTGGATAAGGAATTTTAAAAATACGTTTTACTTTAAAATATTTTAGAACTTGGCATAACTAGAAAAATGTATATTCTTTATAGAAATGCCTATGGTGTTTTAATTATGCCATCTAAAAATTAACCTACCTATCTAGGTTTTTCTAGGCCATGGTAATCATGGTTCTTCAAAGAAAATAAAAGAAAAAAACAGTTGTTGAGGGTGTGAATTAAAATTAGATCTTGATTTTTATTTTGTGTCTTATTTATTTAATGAGAGACAATACACCTTAATAATATATAATAAATGTGTCAGATTAAGTCAAATGGGCTAATTTTCATCCACTGAACATAAAAGAAGACATTTTGAAGAATGCTTGTAATCAAACAGTTGATGGTGCCCATTGACTTCTATAGTATTTCTTTCCCTACTATGGAAGTCAACGGGGACCAACAAGGGTTTGGTTCTTTAAAATATCTTCTTTTATGTGCAACATATGAAAGAAGCTTATACAGGTTTGGAACAACATGAGGGTGAGTAAATGATGACAAAAAAATTAATTTTGAGGTGAACTATTCCTTTAAAGACAACAAAAACAAAGTTTGCTGAGGCCGCCTAGTGGGCCCTGAGCCACATGTTGAGAGCCACTTTTTTTTGAGGGGTTTTGGGCACTTTTCAGATGATCTAAACCAGCTTAACACCAGCTTGGCCAGACAGGGAGACCATCTTAAACTAACCACTATAAACCAACTAATTGCTAGCAAGCTATACAAATTTCAACATACATTAAACATTCAACATTCCTGTCTTCCTTCTAGTGTTGATTCTTTTGGATATCTGTAATTTATATTAGCTTTGTTCATCATGAAACAAGTCACTTCTACTCTCTCTTTTTCTTCTGTCTCATAAATGGGGAAACTCTCAGTCGTGTCTGGAAACATCTGGAGGGGCAGACAGCATGAGGTCATTGCTCTACCTCCCCTGCGCTCTCACCGTCCGGGATCGCCACGCGTGTACGTCTGTCTGCGCTGAAAGAATGTGAGAGAGAAGCTGTGGAATTTACATTTTTGTGGAAACAGAGCCTTGTGATTGGCTCCCCTGCATCTGCGTTCGCTTTCCTGAAAACTTGTTTAGACAAACTGGATTTCAACTTGCCGCTTTAACAAATCTCATGTGGCTGAAGGCACAAACGTAAGACTGTTTTGTAAAACTGAGGAACGGGCTCAGGATCTAATATTTGAAATATTGGCATCTGTGGTTCCATGAAGAACCTTTCACAAAAGTAGATTATTAAAATGCTCTTCTCACTAAGAAAAAAATGTTCCATGAAAGCGAACCTATGTCAATCTATGGTTCTGCATAAACATCCCAAAGGTAACAGCGTGGTCTGGGTGACCCTGACCTACATAGTCAAGTATTTTTGATGACTACATTGCCCAATATGAGACCGCAGACCAGTGACGGGGAGTTATGTGACCAACTACACTTCTCCATTACATTCATGACTTCCTGTCAGGATAACTGTCTCTGAGCAGTCGAGGAAACTGCGAAGGAAAAGGAAACTGCATGCTGTCTTTGATAACCGGCGGCATGATGGAACATTTTTAAACTCGTTTTCCGCATTCTGATCAAAATCAGACCACAGGAATGTGTTTTAGGAAATAAACACTGATAAGTGCCTGAACAGGGCCGAGTTTTTAAATCTGCTGAGAACGTCACACCGTAAATTAAATTCACCATCGCCAATTGTCTGTCTTAATCCAGCTATCACTGGCACATTGTGTGGAAGAACATGAATTGCCATTTTGTTCCATGCAAGACTGTGCAATCCGGCGGGCTAAAGCATTACTGAAATGCAATCAGTGGGTTTAGTATTCAGCAGCGTAGTGTGACTCCGACAGCGTAAACCTCAAGCGCGTCAAACATAGCCTACTTTCAGCAGGCCACATGCCAGACAGAGAGGCACAGCGCTGGATCAGAGAGCACTCTTTCTCTACCTCCTCTCTGCATATCCATCAGTCTCCAGCAATTCTTTCTCTCAACCCCCACATTCTCTCTCCTGCTCTTCGCATCCATCTCCCCCACTCCTCCAATGCTTATGCAACAGTTGCCCTATTTTTCTGGGGGAGGTTGTGAGGGAAGAGAGATTGAAAGAGCAGGTGGGAGGGAATGATGGAGATAGGAGGAAGGGGGGTCCAGGAGTGCTGTCTGTGCACACTGCACACGTCAGGTGGAAGACAAACTGTCCCTTTCTGAATCCCCCCACCCCCCCTCCACTCTTCTTCTCCGTCATCACCTCCACCCCCCCACCGCTCACCCACGGTCGAGTCTATGATCCTTGTTTTCTGAAACACTCGTGAGATTGGCGTTTATTGCGATTGAGTTAAGAGTGTAAGGTTGCTGTGGGACTTCAAATAAAATGGTTACAAAAAGTGTTTCTGGATATTATACTGGATATCATTAGGACTATATTTTAACATAACTAAAAGGGAAAAACCTGTATGAGTTTTTTTCTTTTGATGAACCCAAAAGAAGATATTTTAAAGAATATTGGGAAAAAAATAATATGGAAGTCGATGTTTGCTTACCAACATTCTTCAAAATATCTTCTTTTGTGTTCAACAGAAGAGAGAAACTCTTGCAGGTTTGGAACAACTTGAGGGTGAATAAATGATGGCAGTTTTCATTTTTGTGTGAACTATCCCTTTAAGGCCCGTTCAAACCAAGGACGATAACTATAATGATAAACATATCATTTTAAAATCGTTCTAAATTTAAAAAGAATAACAGCTAGAATCCACACTACAACTATAATGATAAGATGAAATATTTGGAATCACTTTCTGAGTGTTTTTTTTTTTTTTTTTAGTTGATGAACAATTAATCATCGACATCGACAGCTAATCAGAATCTGTTCTGCTTTAAGGAGTTTGAGTATTTAAAACCGCAGATGACAAAACTGCAGTACTTGCTATAATAAACTTGGTGTTTTCTTTTCCATGCAATGAAGTAATGGACAAATATTGTTTGGATAAACATTCTTCATAATTTCTGTGCTCCACAGAAGAAAGTTCAGAATGACATGAGGGTGAGTTGAGTGAACTACTCCTTTAAGTAGCTTTTATTCCTTTGAAGAAACACCTGAACACGTTTGTCTATCAAATCTAAGAAACATTCTTAGCAAGACCTAGTATAATCACAAATATCACCCACAGGTGAAACACACCCTCATTTGTTAATGCATTACTTCATTACTGCAGATTTGAGTTTGTGTTTGCATTTCTGTTGTGTTTTGATGCAAAAATCTGTTTGTTATTTTAGAATTGCACTTAATTTTGGTTTCTGTGCTCTGATTGGCTGAGACATGTGCTTGTAGAAGAAAACAGCACTGTGTTGTATTGAACAAGAGAGGAGCATCAGTGAGTAAAAAGGCCAGAAATTCATCATTTTTAGTATATTTCACATATTCACAAGTCAAATATTTCTGTTTTCTAGGTTTATAAACTAATAGCAAAATCAAATTCTTGCCAAGAGCCCTGATCTATGTATTATATATAAAAATATATTATTTTAAATAATTTAAAAATATCATTTATACTTTTGAAAAAATAAGTCAAGAATATAATTCAGCAGGACTGAATCAAATTGAATAAAAGGGGCAACTCTATGATCTGAGGCTCATGAGGCCTGAGCCCAACTGTTTGTCTGTAAATTCAAAGGAAATAGAATTGCATGTGTTCATGATTTCACTGGAATGAAGAGCAGACAGTCAACTATGCACCCATAGGGTAAACACCATATTTAATTTGACAAATGAAAACAGACTGTGGGTTACCCAACAATACGACATATTAAACCGACTGAACGTTTATCCCTCACAGCTGTTTCATTTGCATCCAATTGAATATGACCTCCACTTCAACAACAGTCCAAGGAGTGTTAAAATGTGCCTCTGAAAGCAGAAGCTCGCTGATTCATGCAGGTGAATTTCTCATGAATAGAGCAGTGGTTCTTAACCCCAGGGCCCACTAAAGGGCCTCAGCAATAGATAGAATAATAATAAATCATTAATAGTATATTAATAATTAATATTATTAGTATATTAAAATAATATTATTCTAATTTAAATGAAACAACTATTGTTTTTATTGAAGAACATACAGTTCTGGAAGAGAACATAACTTCTGAAATCACAAAATGAATCATGGTTAATTAACTTGATATATTAAATGAACTGTGTTAATCAATTTGGAGCTAAATGGAGCCAGTGTCCTACAAAAAACAAAACAAAACAAAAAAAAGAGCATACACGTTGTGATGGTCTAGACCGACAAACGTCAGTATTTTTTTTTCTTTATTTTATTTTTGTATTTTTTATTAATTTATTTTATATTTGTATGATTTTCTTTTGTGTAACATAAAATAAGAGATTTTAAGGTCAAGGGGGTTCTGTGTTGTTTAGTTCCCAGCATTCTTTCTAAAATATTTTGTATTACACAACACAGTTTTGGAATAACACAAGGGTGAGTAGTGAATAATGACAGGATTTTCATTTTTGCATGGACTACCTCTTTAAGTGAAATGTTTTGGAACCAAACACTGTAGTAAACGTCCCAAACTATTTTCATCACACATGGAGAGAGATCACATAATCCCATATTTTAATTAGGCAGGAGCGGTTATAAATTTGGGAGATGAGTAAATCTCAAATGTTTACTAGGGCTGAGGTGAAATTATAAACATTTGTTCAGATAAAAATAGCTGCATAGGGAAACATAAACTGCAAATTGGTTTTAGTTTCTTTAGTATTAAGACAAAACCCTGGGAGCCATTTACTAATGAACAGCCCATGGCATTTTGGTTAATAGAAGGTTGATATAGAAGATTCAAACCTCTGAGATTTGAAGCTTCTTTGAGCACCTGGTTCACACACAAACTTTTCCATGTGAAATATAGGCTACTATAGTCTGGGATAAACGACAATAGCAATTCTATAACATGAACAGCCAGAATTTCTAGATCAAGCTCCTCTGGGCGTATGCACATAGCCTAAATAATTGAGCGATTTAGGCAACACTGCACTTTTGTCGTTATACTGAACTAAAGACACCTCAGTCTATAATTACATAGCATTAACACACCTTTAACAGTGTAATTATGAGCAATTACGTTAGTTGTTATTGAATAAATACAGAAGAAGTGAGTTAGCGATTAGAAGAGGGCTGTGAGGAGAAACCTTCCTTCTGATTACCAGCCTATTACTTTGATATCATATAACCATTTTACTTTTTTCCTCCTGCCTAACATGCCACCTCACTGCAGCGGGCACACAAATACCTACACCATCCATGATTTTTTTTTTTAAACATGCATAAAAAACTCTCAAGTGCAGAATAATTTCACCCCAGTTTCATTAATGCGTCAGCCCTTAATGAGTTGACGTAAAAGTGAACACATTTAACTAAGTAGTCAGTGTGGGGGCAAACAGTCAAATGCAGTTTGAGTGACGCATTAGTCAGTGTGTGATGCACTCACACCCAAAGAGTTGACATTTTACCCATGTTGTTGTTGTTCGTAAGCACTGACTCCCAAACGACTTTGCGCGAAAACGACCGTCAGACTGATACACATTCTCAGGGTGATGAAGCTAAAATATGACACAGTTGCCCCGTAAATCCATGAAATACTTCATGTAAATATCTATAAATACATCCTGTGACATCAATTTCAGTAGTACTGTGTTCTCCAGCCAGGTCTAAAAATGCATCTTGGCCGTCTACTTAAAAAAGGCACCTTCCTTAAGGAGCTTCCACTCTGGAAAACGCTCCCACACACGCTGCACTACAACTCTGGAGCTATTCCTGTAGCCACCCCCATAGAACTGTACCAAATTACCAAGTGTCGGCAAGAAATAGAGGCAAAACATGTCACTGCGGCGCACCAATGGGATCAATGGGGGAATGAAGCGAGGGGTGACGGAGAAAAGAATGATAACATGAACACAGATGGAGGGAGGTGGAGAAAAGGTTGGAGGAATTTATTCATTCAGCCCTGCGATTCTGAATCAGTCTATGTCACACAAACACATGTTCGGCAAGCTGCTGTGCCTATTTCCTCCTTAGTAATTAGATTCAATCAAAGTAAATTTTCTGTCTTGAGAAACCCCATTCTAATTCTTCGGTTATTTTAGTCTGCGTTTCTCAGAAAGGAAACTCCACACATTTTTGATATTTCTGGCCATCTGTCATCTTGGCTTGTATGCATTCAGGTGGGCAAACTTTTTAATAGATACTCAGCTCTTTCCAACCAAATCAGTGGAAGGCGCACATCTGATAGAAACATGGCAGCATTAAAAGGTTCAAAACATTGCGTCAGAGACAGATTTCACATCTCAGTGAAAGAGAGAAGCTTTTTTTATGCTAAATAATTATTCTACTGTACATAACAATATTAGTGTTATTATAATATCATTAATAATAATTAATCACAACAAATGAATTTCCAACTAAATAACAACAAGCAAATTAATATTATTTTTAAGCCAAGTTCAATATTTGTAAGGAAGCTACTGTGTCTGTGTGAATAACCTTGGTCTGCTGTGTTTTTGGCAGACACTTTCATTCTATCCACAGGAAAACACTAACCTTCTGTTTTTTTGGATACTTAATAATTCTATTTTAAGCCAAATCACTGATAAAACATTATGACTGCTTTAGAATGGTATGTATTTTGTAGCAAGGCACGCATTTTGTGGTTTTAAAGTGTGGCGTTCAGTATTATTATTCTTACTTTAAGGCTAAATGACCTTTCATGGGTTTTATTTGATTTCTAGTGTCCCATATTTAATTGTAAAGTTGCATTTTTATATTGGTGGACTAAATATATACATTATTTAAATGCAAGAATGTGCATTAGTAAATTCCATTTAACTATGAACCCTTTATGCAAACTGTGATGACGCATTTCCACAGTTATTAGCATCGTAAATCTAGCAATTTTTTTATATTTTAATTTTTTATAACAATACTCTACTATAGTGTGTATTAGGGATGGTAAGATTCACTGATTCGCATCATGGCATCGGCATAAAAGTTAACAATGCGATGCATCGATTTAAAAAAGTGCGCATCGGATACAAGTTGGCATTTGTATCGTGATGCATAACATATTTGCATTGGTAAAAACCGATTTAATTACATATTATTATTATTAGTAGATGCACTATACTTTTATTATTTAGAAAGTGACCAATATTTTATAAGTAGATTGATTTCTCTTCTCTAAACTGTTTCTCAACTGCATTCTCTCATCACCACTGCTGCTACATGAATATGACGTATCACAACAATACGGAGACCAAGGCATTAGAAGTCAGAAGGCACTTAACTTAATTTATGATTTGCTCTCTGTCTGAACCAAAGAAATAAAAGCGTAGCATATTGAATTGCATAGCATCAAATTTTTTTCCATTGCTTCGTATTGCATTGAATCACATTGTGTTGAATCGAATCGAAATCCGTTTTGCAATGCATCGTAATAGGGGTGAATCATATCGCATTGCATCAGTAGCTGCTTTATATGTATCTTTAATGTATTGTATCATTGGCTATGCATCGAGATGCATATCGCATCAGCCTCAGTTATGGAGATGCACATACCTAGTGTGCATATCCCCATTATTTCATTATAGGTAATGTTTTTCTGGAAGGCTCTTATAAGCGTAAAATGGACATATTGTTCTCTGCTGATTTTAATGCCAACTTCCAAGGATTTGGGACTGTGAGTGACGTTCTTGTGTCGCCATCAGCCAATCAAGTCAAGAGTGATTAGTCACATGGCAATTGCGGCTCAAGTGATTGGTCCAAAAAACAAGTAGCCGAACTGGGCGCCCATGAGCAAAGATGGCAGATTTCTAATCATATACTTCTGGAAATCACATGCCAGGCGAGATGAATGGGAATGGCTTTCTCCTGGTATTTTTGGAAAATTATTCTGGCTCACTTCACAGCGAAGAGCAAGACAGGCAGACAGGGATAACCGAGTCAAGAGCAGCTTTTAGAGAAGCAAATACACTAAGGGATTACAGTATAAAAAGTACAAGATGTAACCGGGAAAATTATGGAAGAGGAAGTGATTGAGAGAGCAATGACGGACGTGCGCACCTGCTTTTTCTAGCCCTTTCCAGAGGCGCTTGGACTGTTGCTGGGGGCAACCTCTGTTCGGTCACCTTACGGCAGGGAGGAAGCATTGTGTGAGCAAAGGTTTCTATTAATAGGAGCAGCGGGAGAGAGGACAAGAGCGTGTGAGTGTGTGTGTGAGCAAGCATACGCGCATGTGTGAGCGAGCGAGCGCGAGGTACGCGAGGAGGAGGAAGCAGATTGTGAGAATGAGACAGTTACTAGAGAGAGCTGGAGGGAGGGATGCAGGGAGAGCGTAGCGGAGGAGGGAGCGATGGCGTGATGACGCTGTGCGTGGCGTCAGAGCGATAAGAATAGAGCCGGTGCGTGCAGGGCTGCTGAGACATCGCTTTTAATACCCACAGCTACTATCTCGCTCCCGAACAATGTGTGTGTGAGATTGTGTGTGTGTGTGTGTGTGGAGGTGTAGGTATACGCACAGAAAAAATTTAATATAGAAATGCCCCATGATGAAAGATTATGACTTGTGCTTTTATATTTGGAAGCAAAAAACGTTCTCAACTTTTAAAGACATTAAGCAGAGAGACATAAATGTTCCTAAGAGGGGAAAAAGTAGCGGAGGAAGTACGACTCATGCTGTATGAATGAAAAAATATGCTATTAGGATCCTTGTTACAAGCACGACCATAATAATGAGCCCCTGCTTTAAATGCATTAACAGTCCTGCTCGACTTCTAAAAGCATATGAAAGCAGATATGACTTCAAAATATATAAAAACAGCAATGACTGTATAAAGCCTCACTAATAATTAGAGCAATCAGTGACTCAAAATTTCAATCCAGTTAACTGCATGATATTTTGATTAATCACATATCAATATTTGCTGGTGCTAATTCACACTAAATTAATATTAAATTGACAGCTTTGCTAATGAAATGGATAAATGTGCTAGAATTTTTTTTTTTTTAATATAGACTGGTCACCTGTTCATCATTTACCTTCATTACAAATGCATATGACTTTCTTTTTTCTTTGTAACATAAAAGAAGATATTTAGAAGAATGTCCAAGCTTCTCTTACAATGGAAGTGAATGGTGATCACAATTATTCCTAGTCTCCATTCACTTTCATTGCATATGGTAAAAGAGCAGCTTGGACATCCTGCTAAATATCTTCTTTTGTGCTCCACAGAAGAAATAAAGTCATTTGGGTTTGGAATGACATGAGAGCGAGTAAATGATGACAGAATGTTCATTTACAAGTAAAATATTCCTATTTAAATATTCAAATGTTTTGATTATTATGAATGCAAACACACACACACACACATTGTGTTAGGGTGGGGCGAGGGGGATGAAATGCAAAAGTCTGTTTTGGATCCAGGCAGTAATGACCTACATGGTCATAGACCCCAACTGATGGAGCGATGAGTGGGTGGAAGCAACTGCAGGGCAAAGGTCCGCAGATCACAAATGAGATAGAAGAGGAGGAGATGTAGGAGACGTAGGCCCAGGTGGATGACGTCAGAGTAGTCTTGGCCTAACAGGTCTGTCCCGCTGAGGTGTCGGGTCTGGACAGGCTCACACAGCCAACAGCTTGAGCAGCCACTGCACAAAGACCAGAGAAATGATTTAAGAAACGTGCTGTGCACATTATTAATAAATATACGCTTACATTATACATACATGGTATTGATACATGTAAACCGTAAAGGGACAGTTCTTCCAAAAATCTAAATTTCATCATTTATTTACACTTATGTTGATCCAAATGTGTATGGCTTTATGTCTTTCTTCTGTGGAACATAAAAGATATTTTGAAAAATGTTGATAATCAAATCCTTTCTCAAAATATTGTCTTTTGTGTTCCAAAGATAAAAGAAAGTTATACAGCTTTGAAATGACATGAGAGTGAGTAAATGATGACAGAATTTTCATTTCTGCTCAAAATATCCCTTTAAATGTCAAACCATTTCTAGGTATTGAGGAAATTGAAATTTTGTATTTTTGTGGCTTTTAAATTTTTATTTATTTATTTAGCTAATTATTTATGATTCATTTTAATATTATTAATATTCACTACCAGTCAAAGGTTTTTGAACAGTAAGATTTTTTATGTTTTTTAAAGAAGTCTCTTCTCCTCACCAAGCCTGCATTTATTTGATCCAAGGTATAGCAAAAGCAGTAAATTTTTGAAATATTTTTACTATTTAAAATAACTGTTTTCTATTTAAATATATTTTAAAATGTAATTTATTCCTGTAATTTCAAAGCTGAATTTTAGCATCATTACTCCAGTCACATGATCCTTCAGAAATCATTCTAATATTCTGATTTGCTGCTCAAAAAACATTCATTATTATTATATATTATATGTTGAAAACAACGGAGTAGAATTTTTTCAGGTTTCTTTGATGAATAAAGTTCAGAAGAACAGCATTCATCTGAAATAGAAATCTTTTGTAACATTTTAATGTCTTTATCATGACTTTTGATCAATTTAAAGCATCCTTGCTAATTACCCCCCAAAATTATAAAAAAAAATAAAAAATTATACTGACTCCAAGCTTTTGAATGGTACAGTGCATGTTACAAAAACTTTTTATTTCAGATAAATGCTGACCTTTGGATCTTTCTATTCATCAAAGTATTCTGAAAAAATGTACTCAGCTGTTTTAAATATTGATAATAATAATGATAATAAAAATGTTTCTTGAAAACATTTCAGCAAATCAGTATATTAGAATGATTTCTGAAGGATCATGTGACACTGAGAACTGGAGTAAGGATGCTGAAAATTTAGCTTTGATCACAGGAATAAATTACATTTTAAAATATATTCAAACAGAAAGCAGTTATTTTAAATAGTTAAAGTATTTCACAATATTACTGCTTTTGCTGTATTTTGGATCAAATAAATGCAGGCTTGGTGAGCAGAAGAGACTTTTTTAAAAACATTAAAAATCTTACTGTTCAAAAACTTTTGACTGGTAGTGTACATTTAAAACGACACTCTTTTTTTGTGGTGGACATTTAGGTTATATCAAATTTCTCTTGACTAAAGCTAAACATGCAGTGATATTTTTAATTAGCGTTAATCATTTTAACATTAGTCAGACAGTGTTCAGAGATGGTTGTGGAAGAGATTGAAAGAAATTAGCAGATTTTGACAAACAAGATCTTACAGCGTTGATGCCCTTGTCCTTCACCTCTGGGTTGGTCTCCGACTCAAAAAGATCTGAGGAGAAACAATCGGCAAGCTGAATTCTTCCAATTAACATGTTTACAGACTCTCACATCTATGCTAATGACGTCATGAACATCTCAACAGTGTTTAGGCATGCCAATAAACAGCATGATGAGATGCAGCACTACAGAATTATATTTACCTTCACACTAGAATCAGATTGTGATAACCATATGTAAATGGCCGTAACATAAATACAATTAAACAAAAATAATCAATAACAAAGTGGCTACATATAATCAGTGGACGCTTTAAAAGGTACACCTTTCTAATAATGAGTAACACAATAATTGTAATTGAGAGCATGAGTAGTGTTTTTGCATTAACAGACGATTTTTTCTCTTACCCTTTTTGAATTGATACAAAGATACATATCTGATTCATTTATTATTTTGCTATTGTGTGATATAAAGAGTGGCTTTCCAGTGCTTAAAAGAATAGTTCACCCAAAAATGTCATTCAAGATGTAGATGTAGATGTAGAGTACATTACATCACAGTCCAAACGGCTGATAAAAGCATCACCATAATCCACACAACTCTAGTTGATCAATTAATGTGAAAAGGTGTTAATGTTAACTTAAAACCATCACTTAGTTATGGCCAAAATCCATAACAACACTTTCTCCAGTGAAAAACCCTGTTGTCCTCTCACATAAAAATCTACCTATTAATATGTTTAAAACTGTTTTTGACCGTTTTCACTAATAAACGGTGCTTGAGCTGTGCATTTTTCTTCCCTTATTCACACTAACTTTTTTACTGGAGAAAACAATATTATAGATCATATTTTAGCAGGAAGCAATGATTTGAAGTTAAAAATCTTAATGGTTTATTACAAAAACATCAAGCTATTCATTTGATAAAACATTCATTGACACACTGGAACTGTGTGGATTGCTTGTGGATTATTGTAATGTTTTTATCAGCTGTTTGAACTCTCATTCTGACGGTACCCATTCACTGCAGAGGATCCACTGGTGAGCAAGTGATGCAATGCTAAATTTCTCCAAATCTGTTCCATTAAAGAACCAAACTCATCTACATCTTGGATGGCCTGAGGGTGAGTACATTTTCAGCAAAATTTCATTTTTGGGTAAACTATTCTTTTAAAATTTTTAATTCTGTGTGTTCTTTTTCTCACAATGTCCTAATTCATAATAACATGTGTTCAACAAGATGCTCAGAGATTCTGGACCTGGACCTCCCACTTGATGGCAGGATGGATCCATGGATTCACATTGTCTACGAGAAACTCTGACCCCTTCATCTGCATGTCACAGAAGGAATGGACTCTTTAGACTAAGCAGTGTTTTTCCAGTCTTCTACTGACAAGTTTTGGGGAGTTTGTGCCCACTGTAGTCTCAGTGTCCTATTTTTGGCAGACAGGAGTGGAACCCGTGGTCTGCTGCAGCTGTAGCACATCCACTGCCACATCTGACATGCTGTGTGTTTAGAGGAGCTCTTCTGCACAGTACTGCTGTAACGCCTGGTTATTTCAGTTACTGTCACCGTCCTATCCATTTGAACCTGTCTGGTCATTCCCCTCCGACCTCTCTGAAGAACAAGGCATTTTTGTCCACTCACTGGATGTTATTGTGCTTTTTACACCATTCTCTGCAGATTCTACAGACTGTTGTGCACAAAAATGCCAGAAGATCAGCAGATTCTGAGAAATTAAAACCATTCTGGCTCGCACTAACAATTATTTTATGGTCAAAGTCACTTAGATTGTGTTTCTTCCTCATTCCGATTGTTGGTTTGAAGACAGCTGATTGTTATTTAAATGTGTGAATGCTTTTATGCGTTGGATTGATGCACATGATTGGCTGTTTAGATATTAAAGTGATAGTTCACCCAAAAATTAAAATTCTGTCATTAATTACTCACTCTCATGTCGATCCAAACCTGTAAGACCTTCATTCATCTTCAGAACACAAATTGAGCTATTTTTTATTAAATCCAAGAGCTTTCTGACTGCATACACAGCAATAGAAATACCACGTTCAAGGCCCAGAAAGGTAGTAAGTACATCGTTAAAATAATTAATGACAAAATTTTCATTTTTTTGGGTTAACTATCCCTTTTAGCAACTGTACCTAATAAAGTGACCACTGAGTTTATATATATATTATAAATAGACACACACTACCCTTCAAAAGTTTGGGATTGGTAAGTTTTTTTGATGCTTTTAATAGAAACCTCTTATGCTCACTAAGGCCATAATTATTTTATTTTGAAATACAGTAAAAACAGTAATATTGTGAAATATTATTGTAATTTAAAAGAACGGTTTTCTATTTGAATATATTTTAAAATGTAATTTATACCTGTGATGGCAAAGCTGAATTTTTTGTAGCCATTACTCCAGTTTTCAGTGTCACATGATCCTTCAGAAATCATTCTAATATGCAGATTTGAAACTCAAGAAACATTTCTTTTTTACTTCTGATTTTCAAAACAATACAAAAATAAACCAGAACCAAACAAAACCTCAAGAAACATTTCTCAATATTATTGATTTTCTTATTATTATCAATGTTAAAAACAATTGTGCTGCTTAATATCTTTGTGGAAACCGTAATAATTTTTTTCCCCCAGATTTCTTTGATGTATAGAAAGTTCAAATAAACAGCATTTATTTGAAACAGAAATCTTTTGTAACTTTCTAACTTTCTTTACTGTTACTTTTGATCAGTTGAATGCACCCCTGCTGAACAAATGCATAACTTTCTTTGAAACAAAAAATGACCCCAAACCTCTGAACAACAGTGTATGCTGCATTTCAAATTAGGAATCATTCTAGAAATAAATTTATCCTGATGCTCAGTAAGTTAAAAGGCTTTAAAATTTATGTGTGTTTTGCTAACTCTTGATGAAGAATGGATATTTGGATACTTATTCTTCTAGTTATTTTGTATCTATAGTGGCTAATGAATCAGAAGTCTCGCACATTCACAGAAAATAGCTTACTTCTGTGTTGCAAAATAAGGATAGTGTTGCAAAATGGATAGGAAGAAGTCTCTGGTCATGGACTTACCAAAGAGCACCTGCAGTCTGGCAACACAAGACACAAAGCCATAGAAAGGCAGGTATTGTTCACCAGCGCCAAACCTCTCCCACAACAACTGTACCACAACATTGTCACACTCCACACCTGAGGGCAGAAACAGACACAGAAGGAGGAGGAGCGAACGTGAGTGCTGCGGAGGAGTGTAGAGACTGTAACTTTCCCTTTGTATATTAACACAGGGTGTGGTGTTTGTGTATGTATGTGATCACCTGCAGCATTCAGAGCCAAAGTGAGTTCAAACGGACTCATAGTTCCTGACGAATCCTCATCAAACTGAAAAAAGATAGACTGCGGAGAAAAAGAATCATAAATTGTAATATCAAACAGTAATTTCTCCATGTTTTCTTGAAAGGAAGCCAGTGTTTGGGATTTAGCTCTGATACGACACTGGCACAGAGCACTAAGGCAAATGAGTTCATAAACAGGATAAACAACAACAGCAACAACATTTCAAGGTCTTTTGGTCTGTGCAAGACGAGCTCCATGTAACCTAACACAACCTGATAATTGTCACAGCTCAGTGTCCTCGCTGCTTTTTCTAACACTGTGCCAAAGCTGAGAGTGACCTTTTCACGCATGAGAACTAAGATACCTGCAGATTGCGTAGGGAGGTGAGCAGCTTCTCGGCTTGAGCTCTGCTCAGACGGCCTCTGCCACCAGTCTACACACAGCTGTTAAGAATATCAACCAAGAATAGAAGAAAAATATACATGTATTTATTTTTTCAAGTAAAGTAGTATGCTACTGTTTAAATGACTCTTATTCTAACCAAGGCTGCATTTATTTGTTAAAAAATTCTGTAAAAACTGTAATATTGTGAAGTATTATTACAATTTAAAATAACTGTGTTCTATCTTTAATACGTGTTAAAATGTCATCTATTCCTGCGATGGCTATTACTCAATTTTTCATTGTCACATGTTTCAGAAATCATTTTAATATGCTGATTTGCTGCTCAAGAAACATTTTTATTTTCAATGTTGAATTTTTTGAAAACTGTGATACATCTTTTTAGGAATTATTTGTTGAATAAAAAGTTAAAAGAGCATTTATTTTATTTTATTTTATTTAACGATTTAACAGTCTTAACTGTCACTTTTGATCAATTTAATGCATCCTTGCTGAATAAAAATATTAAGTTCTTAAAAATATCACTATGTGGAAGAAGGATACGTCTTCCCCAAAGATGAGTTGTCTGCAGGTCTCCAGTGGAAGTTCATAGTCTTTTTCCAACACTAAAACACAATTAAAACACAAACAAGTGTAAACCTCCCTAGTGAAAAATAAATTTACTAAAATGTATTTGAAATACATTTACTTCATTCTAAGTATACTACAAATACATTTACATATTTATGTGCTTAATAAAAAATACCCTGCAATTGTACTTTTTTTTGAAGTCTGCTAACCTGGAACAACTAATTTTGTACTTAATGCACTTTAATTGTGCGGAAGTAGTGCTGAAGTCCGATTAAAGATATATTTAAGTATATTTGATTATGCTAAAGTGGAACTATTGCAAGTATATTTCAGGTAAACTTTAAATATCTTGCATTCAAAGACCGATATTATTCAAAGATCATACAATCCTCATCTATAGTGACATTAAAACACATTTTAGGCTTAATATTAAGAAATGTGCATTGTGCAAAAGTAGTACTCCAAATAAAGTTTAATTATAATTTTTATATCAGTAAGTCTCGAGTGATATTTCAGTAAATAAAGTAATAGATTTGAACTATACTTAGTATGAAACAAATGTATTAGTGGGTCATGTATTATCACATTCCATGTAAATATAAAATTTAGGCCACTGATATGAATGTTAATGTTGTGAGTGTAAATCATTGTATTATATAAACAATTTTATTATATAACCATATTTTTATACAGTACTAGTATTGATTTACTTTTGTTTTTTATGTTTTTCTTCTTCATGCATACAAGTAGATGAATGTATAGCAACACTGCTGGAATTCATCACTGGCTTAACTTCATTGTAAGTGAAGCTACATAATACTTCCACCTTGTGGCCATTTGTGGTACATTAAGTATGTTTGCTTAAATATTGTGAACAATCACTGTGGTGACAGCTTGTGCTAAATGTGTACATCCACACCTGAATTCACCAGGTTCATAAACTGCACAGCATTTACTCTGTCATCCTGGAAAGTGAAAAACAAAGACATATTTAGAGATGTTTGCTTTCTTCAATGATTCATCAGATGCCCACAAATCTTTTCCATTCTAGAATCTGACTTACTGATCCAGCATTTTCATCAAACCACTTCTGCACTCTAAACTGATCCTCAGGTAAGACTGGCTTTGACATTACCATCTGAGGAATGACAAACACATACATACGCATGTACATACAGAGAGCAACATAAATATTTAATATCATATCTACACACACAGACAGTTGTTCTTCTTTCTCATTTCAGTCAGTTAGACGTCTTACCACAGAGTAGTTGTTGGTGCAGGGGAAATCCTGGAACCTGTAAAGCAGATTTGAAACTTTTTTATGGTTAACCGCTGGACAGACATACTGCAAACAGCACTATGCCACAATCACAACAGAAAACTGATAGAAATGAGATGTTTTTCATTCATTGTACCCCTGTATGTTGCCAGTTTTGGTGTAAACACGGAGGAAGAACTCCCCCTGCTGGTTGGGCCTGTTGGTGGAGGCTAGGATGACATAACTGCCAGGCTCTAGGTGCACCTTCCGCCACACACTCCTAATGCTACGGTACTTTCCAGAGCGAGCAACTGGACGGTTGTTGGAGAAGAACTGCTGGTCCAGAGATCCTGGTTTGTCCTGCAGCTAAACGTAGAGAAGATGTGAAAGTGTGTGCATGTGTTTGACTATTTCAATAGTCTGTGTTTTAATGCTGCTAGCTGATATTCATTCAGTTACTCACCTCAGGGGGAACCTGAAAAAGAGAATGAAGAGGTAAGACAAGAGAGAAAAAAAGGGCTAAATAAATCTGCAATGGAAAAAAAAAACATTTTAAATATGCATTAAACTAATTAAAAAAAAAAAAAGTTAAAAAGATAAAAATTGAGCTAATTGTTTCTTTGTCCTTCCCACATTAAAATGTATAATGTTTACTATAATTATGAAATAATTTGGATTTTATTATTAAAATATTTTTATTATTAGCCTTCACACAAAACACAACATATGTGACAGTATTTGTATGTGTCTATATGGTATTCCCCAAATATATACACACACAAACACACACACACACATACACACACACAGTATGTACAGTGTATAGAATTTTTAAAAATGTCTTTGTAAGACGTCTCTTATGCTCAGAAAGGCTGCATTTATTTAATCAATTATACAGTAAAAACTATACAGTAATATTGTGAAGTATTATTACAATATAATTGCATATGATGCTCTTTTCTATTTCAATATATTTCAAATTGTAATTTAATCCTATGATGGTAAAGCTGAATTTTCAGCAGACATTACTCCAGTCTTCAGTCTAATTTTTATTATTATTTTAATTAATTATTACATAAATTTTATAAGATTATGTCATATGCATCACTCTATACACCAAAAATTATTAATTTAATGGCTCTGCATCATAAAGCATGAACATACATTACTATGACACTCTAGACATATTTTAGGCCTGGCTTAAACTGCACCACTCAGATTTATATAATATGTAACAATCTCTCACCTTGTAAATGTGAAATGCAATGTATAGAAAGTTGACTTTATCTTTTTGTCTGCGGTATTTCTGGAGAAGCTCCACCAGTACTGTGCACTTCTTCTTTTTCTCTCCCTGTTTCTCAGTCTTGTTCACAGGAGCCACCACAACACCTACTTCATCGTCTTCTCCATCTCCTTCCTCCCCTTCTTCATCCTCTCCATAATCATAGTCATCCACATCTTTCTCAGACAGAACCATCTGGAACTGAGGATTTTTCCAAAAAGATCCTACAGGTTTGAAAAAGAGGAATAAGTGATGAGGAAGCATTTTAAGGAAGCAGAGGAAGTAGTTACACTATAAACATATTTTTAGAGCAAATAAATAATGCTGAAAAAATAAGCATACTCGTACTTTATTACTGCATTATATTTTCTAGTTGAAACAGTTGTGCTGCTTAATATTTTTTTGTGGAAATCTTTTGTAAAGTCATAAATGTACTGAATGTTGCTGAAAAATATCTTACTGATCCAAGACTTTTGAACTGTATAGTAATTATATTATATTATATTATATTTTATAGGTAACACTTTAGTATAGGGTCCAATTCTCACTATTAACTAGTTGCATATTAGCATGCATATTACTAGCATATTGGCTGTTTATTAGTACTTATAAAGCACATATTAATGCCTTATTCTGCATGACCATATTCTACATCCTTAATCCTACCGAATATCTAAACTTAACAACTACCTTACTAACTAATAATAAGCAGTATTTAGGAGTTTACTGAGACATAAGTCATAGTTAATTTTTAGTTAATGGACCTTAAAATAAAGTGTGACCATATTATATTATATATAAATCAGTATTATATCTAAATCAAACATATTTGTTAACAAACATGCAATTACTGGGGTATCGTCGGCTGCCCCCTGCAGAGCACATTGGGACCCAGGTGCCTTGATGTGAGCTCAATGTCCAGAACGGGCTGGCTGTGTCATCACTTGCCTCCCCTGACATAGAGTCCGGATTCACACTGCACATTTCCACTGTATTAAACAGCCGACAAAAGTCTTCTATTCCAATCCTAAAAAACAATAATGCTTATGAAATCCAGACACAGGCAGATTTAAAAGGATAGTTCACCCCAAAATTAAAATGTTGTCACCATTTACTCATCCTCAAGCTGTTCCAAATCTGTAGGAGTTTCTTTCTTCTCTTGAGCACAAAAGAAGATATTTTGAAGAATATTGGTAACCAAACAGATGGTAGCCATTGACTTGGGCACTATGGAAATCAGTGGTTACTGTCAACTGTTTGGTTACATTCTTCAAAATATTTCAACAGGGGAAAAAAAGCTTATATAGGTTTGGAACAACTAAATGATGACAGAATTTTTGGGTTAACTGTCACTTTAACTAAATGGCCTATTAAGGGATGCGCTGACTGCAGTGGCAGTTATTATTAGTAGTAGTGTTAGCAGTGTTATATAATTCTCGGCATTTAATTGATTCCTGTTTGGCATGTGCTCAACAATAGCAAGAGATAGAGATAGAGGTGTGTGTGTGTGTGTGTGTGAGGAGATCACTCCCATGATAAAATCAATGGCGCTGTCTACACTGGAAGCACCAGTTGATGAGCAGTTTCTATTTTTAGCATGCCGCAGAGCCACTTTTTTTCACCATTTGTCTGACATAAAATGTTTCTACAAATATTAAGTTTCGGTGCATGTCCCAAGACAAAATTCTGATTGTGTGTGAGTTATGGAAATGTTTTCGGAAGAATTGTGTACAGTATACATTTACCTACCAGAATTCTCCATCTTCAACTTTCACCAGCTCAAGTCTAGCCTTCTGAGCATTATCTACAACGTCCCAGTCTTTACATCTGCACACACACAAACACAAATGAGCGGCCTTTAGCAGCCTTGAGATGCAACTCTGGTAAGAAGTGAGTCTTTCTCACTTGTCACTCCAGGGTCCACAGTACTCGACAAACCCCCAGGGGTTACGCAGCCTCAGCAGTAAGACCTCTTCAGAGGCCCTCTGGACCTAGACACACACACACACACACACACAAACAGAGCATGTGAGAACCTGTGAGGTGTATATTACACTCTTAAGGGTACTAACACACAGAGATGTTTGCCAAAACCTATTAAAAATCACTAACTGGATGAATCATTCACTGTCTATCAAATGTCCAGGTCATAATTCACCCCAAATAAAATAATAATAATAATAATAAATAAATAAATAAATCAGTCTTTCAATCTAAGGAAAACAATCTCACAATCCAAAAAAGTTACACTTTATTTTAAAGTATCCCTATAAGTGTAATTGAATGTAATTATGCATCATTTACTATAGCAAAGAACACTGTAAAATAAGTGTTCCATGTTTTTAAGTGTTCCCCCCCTCCAGTGTTCCATGTTTTTGAAATCATGTGTGTGTATTATATTCATACCTTATCTGTATCAGTGATGGCATATGCATGACCTTTGATAAGACCCTCTGTAGTCACAGTACCAATCTCCTTTACACTCGCTGCCTGCGCACAAAACACAATTTATAAAACGGATAGTTCTGGTCCTTGATTCTGATTGGTTGAGCCACGTTTGAAGCCGTTGTAAATTACACTACAAACATACACCTGTGATTACTTTGTGTGTTGCTTGGCAACCACTTTGTTCCAACCATAGGTTCCAACCACAACTGTTTCTGAGGAACTACATTGTTTGGTGGAAGAATACTGTTTTTATTAATATCATTACACTTATTTGCTCTGTTTTATTTTGTGAAACCTTACTAAGTATATGGAATAACCGTTTTATAAAAGCAATAAGCCCCGTGAAGCCGTGGTTTAGAGTGAATTTATAACAGCTAAGGGGCGTTGTTAGGCACGACGCGAAGCGGAGCTTAAACCCCCTTAGCTGTTATAAATTCACTGTAAACCACGGCTTCATGGGGCTTATTGCTTTAATATGCATGTTTAATATGTATACAATCATCTATATTTTATATTGTATATGTCTTTTATGTTCACCAAGGGCACATTTGTTTGATTTAAAAAAGCAGAAACAATAATATTGTGAAATATTCCTACAATTTAACATAACTATTTTCTATTTCAATAAATTTCACAGCATTATTTTTTCCATAAATTAATTCATTCCTAAATTTTTAACAGCCATTACTCCAGTCTTTAGTGTCACATGATATTTCAGAAACCATTGTAATATGCTGATATGTAATGTTTAATAAGTTGTGCTGCCTAATATTTTTGTGGAAACAGTGGTAAATAGAAAGTTAAAAAAAACAACATTTATGTGAAATAAAAATCTTTTGTCATATTATAAACATCTGTAATGTCACTTTTAATCTATTTAATGCATCCTTGCATTAAATTATTTATTTAAGTATCGTATATAATAACCCATTTCAGATCTATACAGGTGGAGCTGGGGAGGTGGAGGGTTTCAGAGGAACTCTGAAAGCGTACTGCCAACTGCTCAAGTGAATGCCAACCAGTGATTTAAATGTAAAGCTCATTGGCTGCGTATGCAACATGAACCAATCAGCTTGTGCCGAGTAGTTTAACGCTGTGAATATCATCAGTTTGCGTTAGGGACCCATCAGCCTGCGCCATCTAGAGTTTAATGACAGAACTCGCCGTAAAATTCGTAAAAAAAAAGAGAGAAAATCTTACTGACCCCAAACATTTAAACGGCAGTGTTTGTGTGTGTACGTGTCACTGTCTGTGTGAATATGTGTCCATACATGTATGAAGCAGCTGAGCAGGCTGCTCCTAGCCAGGGCAGCAGTGATGGCCCTCCAGAGCATGCGTGGGGGCCGAGAAGACACGGGGAGGGAGTAGGCAATGCCTCCCGTAAAATCCTCCATTCCTTCTGAGATAATTCCCCCTTTCAGACTGCCATAAGAACCAATCAGCCTTTAAGAACAGACAGACACATACACAAATATTACTAATTGGCTTCTATTAGTTAGATTGATTTCATATTAATTATTCTACATATATGAAATGCATTTGATTATTTTTCACAGCTGGATGTTTTTTCCAAAAATATCAGTCCTTAAATAACACAAAGGAACAACGGCCTTCACGTGAGCGGTGTCACTAATGAACAGTCACACGCCCACACAGTCAAGGACACATATGCTGGAACTGACTTGGCATAAGCTTTCTCCACCAGGGCGCTCCAGAACTCGTTGGTGGTGCGAGAGTAGCTGAAAAGCAGACGGCCCTCTCTCACAGGCAGCCTGTCATCCACTACCACCTCCACCCACTCACCATACTGCCAGAACTGCACCACACACACACACACACACACACAGAGAGAGAGAGAGAGAAATAGAGAGAGAACAGGGTTACATTTGCTCTATACAAGCATTTGGGTGTTGATGTACCCAAAAAAGTGGGCTGTTTTACTGTTCTGTATCTGTCACGGTTTTGCAACATTTTGACCAGTACATTTCCTCTGTTTAAAAAGGGTCAATGTACTTGATGTACATTGTATGAAAATATGTAAAAAACAAAAACAAAAACAAAAAAAAATTAAGATTAAATATTTTTTTAATAATAGTCTTTTTTATATTTTATTTATTTATTTTTTTTTAAATAAATGTCTCTTATGCACACTAAAGCTGTATTAATTTAGACCAAAAATGCAATAAATATTAACCTTTAATATAAAGGTTTTCTAATTCAGTATATTTAAAAAATAATAATAATAATTTATTCTTTGATGGCATACTGAATTTTCATCAGTCATTACTCCAGTCTTTAGTGTCAGATGATCCTTCAGAAATCATTTTAATATGCTGATTTGGTGCTCAAGAAACATAATTTTTTTTTTTATTATTATTAATGTTGAAAACAGTTGTGTTGCTTAATATTTTTGTGAGAACCATGATACTATATACAATTTTTTTCAGGATTGTTTGATGAATAGAAAGTTCAACAGAACAGCATTTATTTAAAATAATTTTTTTGTAACATCATAAATGTCCACTTTTGATCAATTTAATTCATCCTTGCTGAATAAAAGTATTAATTTCTTTAAAAAAACATGTTCTGAATGGTACTGCACTTTAATTTACCTAAGAGTCATAAAGGCACAGCAGCAAAAACAGTGGAAAATAGTCATGGAAAACTAAATGCTAACTGTTTTGGTGTAAAACATTTTTATATATATTATTAAAGTAATAAACATTGTATGAATGGGCCCTTAAATGTGAAGTTAAAAGACTTTATGTGATGTTAGTCAGGCAGGTATGGACTTGTTGGCCTGCAGGTAGCACCATGTGCATGTCCATGTGTCTGCGTCCATGTCCTTGGGCTACAGTAACAAGTCTAGACATTTCAGGAATCGTCCACCAATCAACAGTCTTCTCGTTTCTCTCCTGTCACTCAGTTTTTGATGTGTCTTCTTTCTTTCCAGTCCTCTCTAAACCTCCTGGATCAGGTCAAGTCATGTTGTGCATACCTGTTTAGCCTCTGAATGTAATACTATGGCAGGCAGAAGGTAATTATATGATGAGAACGCCATAACAATTACATAACGCCGAGCAACCTTCCATAAGAGCTCTTCAGTGCTAATATGTTTTGATTGTTTAATTAACTGCGCTGTTATCTCACAAGTTTACCCTCAGTTTACAACCACGCACATAACAGCACATAAGCCACGAGAGCTGTAGTGGCTTGTTTTATTGCATGCTTTGTCAATGTGAACTCTGAAACAAATAGCATTGCAGTAATAATTACACTCGCAGTGGTTCAGTCATCACTTTGTGCTTCAGAAAAATAAACCCTGAGGAGTAGTTGAGTAAAATGTGTAGTTTATTATATATGCCACATATTTAGAAAGGGCTCATTATATACAACAGCCTGTAATTGAGAGATGCATATGAGAAAGTGAACAGCTAAAAGGCTGTTTTTTTGTTTTGTTTGTTTATTTGTTTTGTGTTTGGTTTCGTTTTAATTTTGTTTTATTTTCTACATGGTAGTTTGAAATTTGTCAGTAAACTTATCTGAGTCTAAAAAATATATCATCCTTGTTTTTTGATAATTTAAAAAATCTTATAAAAACATAACTTTTGCCTAAAGAATTATTAAATGAAGCATTTTGCCTAAAATAGTACCAGTGATGTGAGTAAAATGGGGTAAATAAATGGGGTTGCACTCCACCCAAATGCAAAAAAACATACAATAAACATATGATACTATTTCTCTTGCAAAAAATATGTACATTGAGAATTTTTTCACTTAAAAAAAAAATTAATTTTAACAGTTTCCATATGCAAATAATGCAAAAATAACAATTTGTGATAGGATTAGGCATTAATAATTTAATTTTTAATTTAGGCATTAATAATAATTAACAATCTTTTTTCAACAATATAATTATGTGCATTTTTCTTTCTTTCTTTCTTTCTTTTCTCTCTGTCTAGGGAATGCTCCCACAAAATTTTTTTTTGATCCATAATTTTTTGGTCAGTGAAAACCAGAAATGTTTGGTTACCAATATGTATCAAATATTTTCTTTTCTGTTTCGCAAAATAGTCATAAATGTCATATAGGATTGGAACAACACAAGGGAACTTTACATGAAAGAATTTTTGGGTGAACATGGCACATCTTACACCACTCTCTGCTGCTGTATTTAGCAGAAAAGGAAGGTGATAGAACTTATTTAAAAGGATAGTTCATTCAGTAATATCTGTCAGTAATTTTAGGAACACAATTTGTCTTTTGTCACCACTAGCCCCTAACTTAAAGACGTTAAAGACAAAACACTAAGTGAGATTCCCCCTAAAATCCCACAGTAATTTGCACTCTGTATAAACTTGTAATGTGATTGTCAGGATTAGATGAACAAACTCCACCCACCTTCACTTCTTTCAGTAAATCAGTTTACTTTCATGTTGCTTTGAGCCTCTTTTTTTCAGGCTACCACTATAAGCACAGCTTTCTTTTTTAAATGTGTTTCTCTTTCTCTGGTGGTTCCTGTTAAATTACAAGGCCGACAGGATTCCTCAGGGGTGGACAAAATAAAGACTATTCAGGTCTTATCTGTTTTTTTTTTTTTCTTATCAGTAATTGTGGAAACTGTGTAGGCAAGCGCTGATATATGAGAGTTCGCAACTCCAGGATCATTTTAAGAGGTGTGGTCATTCCAAACTTTGGATTTAATTGACCAGCATGGTTCTAATCAGATCATTAGTGCACCAAGCGAATAGTAGCTAGAGGGTAAAAGCTGATTTTGAAGGGGTCTGCAACAAATATACAACACGAGAACAAACAGAAACGCACTGTTCCTTCTCTGTGAATGAAAAACAGACAACTGAATTACAGCATGATAATTTGTGCCAATGTGGTGCGTGTTTAAAGGGGGAGGGGCATGCAGATGTACATGTCATCAGGACAAAAGGAAGATGACGGGAGCTGTTTCTGGAAAAAGCCTCAGCTGTTAGGGATGGTAAGGTCAAAGAAGACTGATTCCAATTACCATTCCCTTCGACGTACTACATCTCCAGCTAGAGGTAAATCCAGACGCATAATTACACAGAAGACATTCAAACGAGGATATAAATTCTGGAAGGATTCGACTCGCTCACAGACCCCCACTTGGACTATAAAAATGGACCCCTTTATATAAAATTTATGAGTTCTTTTATGCTTTCCCTATGTTTTTTTATTACTAATATCAGTTTAATTTAATATTAAATAGCAATTGTGGATGAAAAACATGACGTATTGTATTACTTCTAAAGAATAATCTCATAAATTGTCTCATAATTGTTGTTTTTAATCTAGGTTTCCTGTTCCCCCTTACCCTAAAACGAAAGATGCCAGCGTAGGATTCACTCAGGCTTTGTCCAGATGGAACCACTTTCACAAACAGAGTCGGGTGCATGGTGAGACAGGACAGGGCCGCCAACAGCCAGCAGTTACCTGTAGCAAGACACAGTGACAGGCTGTGTCACACAACACATCAATTACATCAATATTTATGACATTTGACCACAGCCTCAAACACAAAGTGGAAATTCATGCTTTGAAGAAGCAGGAGACATGCGGTCTGTCTCCCACACGGTGACATTCCTCTGTAACAGGTAACAGCTGTTCGTTTGCCCCGTGTGGGGGAAACAGAAATGGATTCGGTGTGACAACACTTCATAAAAAAAATACTTAACACGGCAGCTCCCATAGGAATGACACCAAACAGAGCTTTACAATAGAGTACGTCCAATTAATCTTCAGACCGCAAGAACACGGGCTGGATATGTTGATGTGGAAAGCCACTTGAAAACAAATAATTAAAATTTCTGCTTGAAGTGCAAAGAATAAGGCATTATTGGGTAGATTTCCATTCAAATGAGATTATTTACATGCATTTGCGTTGTTGCGATGCATTGCGATGTTCATATATTATTTAGAGAGGCCATCCAAATCCTGAGTGGCAAATGCACACTTCATTATTTAAGCAAAGATCTGCCTACTTTGATGCAAGAGGCCCACAGTTCTTTATATATGTGTTTTACCAAGACAAGAAAACTCTGGAAAGTCAGAAATGTTGGATTTCGCAATAAATGATAGCCAGATGTTGACAAGGATATTGTTTGGTATTTCCACTTAAGTATCTAGGGATACCCCTTAAATTGCATTGTATCCTTGGGGGATACAAAAAGGGAGTCAGCCCTTTCCAGAAAATTAACGATAAATTACTGTTTAAAGATCATGTGTGGACAGGACCTTTTGAGAAATACTGGTAAATCAGTTTTGGCAGTTTGCTGGAATGAGAAGTGGCTAATGAGGGAGTAAGTTGGACTAATTTCTGAGAAAATCAACTTTGCAATGTAATATGCTTTGGATAAAAGCATCTGCCAAATATGTAAATGTTTATATATTTTATATGTTACTTGGGGAACAAAAAACTATAAATGAATAAACTGAAAATGAAAGCAATATTTTGAAAAAAAAGAGAGAAATTGTAGTATCTTATTTTTTTTTTTATATATCTGATAATAGTAATGTTTTTTTTTATATATACAATGCACCCTTTAGGGATTATTTAGATTCTGACAGCACAGGTTTTGCTATGGTACATGCATCAAAATGCATGTTAAATACACACTGAACTCATTCGGCATTCTTTTTTTTAATGGATTTAAATAAATGCATTTATGTTACAAAGATGTTTCACATTTCATTGACTCTTATTGAATTATGATTTTACTTGATATATACCTTGTTGATATGAGTTGAAAACGCACAAATTTCTGGTCTGGTGTTGAAAAAGGGGTACTTGACCCTTTCTCATGGGACTTTGGGGGGTACGTAAGACAAAAAAAAAGGTTGGGAAACACTTAACTATAGAATACAGCTGTGCATGTAAACGTTGAGTATCTCGCCAACACTCCACGTCAAAGAAAACACTTTCCATCAACGCCAAATCAACGGCATATGTAGAAAGGAAGCGAGAGGGGTAAAGCAAAACAATAAAACAATACCCGCTGTGCACAATAATTGTTATTCTTTAGGTGGGTGGAAATGGGGGGTGGGAGAGGGAGGGGTGTACAGATGATGCCAATCCGACCTCTCGCTCCCTCTTTCTTCCCTCTGCTTTCATCCCTCCCTGTCTCTAGTACATTTGTCTTGTTTTTGATGTGAGTGGCCTGCGGCGGCTCCGTGTTGCATCTCTCAGCAGAGACTCTGCAGGAGGCTCTGAGATCAGCGTAGTGTCTCGAGGCTACAGGGGCAGAATTGGGATAGTACATTAAGCATGATGAGGAAGATCTGGGTGGAAGAAGATGGGGGGGAGGGCATCTGCATGATAAGGAGAGGAAGAGTGGGAGCATTGCCAAAGACGGATATTTCACTGATAGCGCTCATGCCTTGAGGGCGCTTTCGGGTGATTTGGTTTCTGAGAAGTGCAGTAAGGCGCTATCCCATTATCCTGGCATAAAATATGAACAACCGTGCGAGAACACGGGCATACACTCACCCAGCTGGCCCTGGCAGATATCGGTGGTGCCCATGGTGCCCTCAACAAAGACAGCATTACTTGTGATTTCCTGAAGAGGGGGAGAGGTGAGGAAGAAAGATGGGTGTGAGCCAAAAACAATTTGCAAGTACATGCGATGAGCTGATGAGGACATCTGAATACACACGCAAGAACTATACAGGTTCAGGGTCGGTCTATCTTAAAGGAATAAACCACCAAGAAAATGAAAATTCTTTCATCATTTACTCGCCCGCTTGTCATTTCAAACCTGTATGCATTTATTTCTTCTGGAAAACTCAAAAGGACATATTTGGAAGAATATCTAAACTGTTTCAGTTCCCAACCAAAACTGTTTAGTTGTCAACATTCTTCAAAATATCTTCTTTTGTGTTCAGCAGACGAAAGAAATTCATACAGGTTTGAAATGATATGAGGAAAATTATGACAGAATTTTCATTTTTGAACTGTCTTTTAAATCTCCTGAGTATTTTTAAACAAATTAAAAACATATCTAAATTATTGACTGATTTTGAGAAATTCACCTTTTTGTTTTAATGTATAAACTACATATTTTTGTTTTCATCCAGTTTCATTTTCTGTTTAATGTAATTTTACTTGCGTCTGCATTTTCTTATATTCTTCAACTGTAATTAAATTTAAAAAAGAATCATCAAAAAGTGGTGGAAAAGTACAATGCAGGTTGCAACTATGATTGCACCATAAACATTTAAGCTTTTTAATTTTAGTGGCTTGATTTTTTCCCCTCAATTCAGTGTAAGGGAATTTTCCCTTGAGGTGCAACATCACCTTATGACTTCATAAAATGTGAAGGGACTTTACTGGTGTTCAATGAAAATTCCCGTTTTCTTTTTCACTTTCTTATGTTTCTTTTAACTTATTGTCAAATATTGTCAAAATGAGTTGATAAATGTTATTATACATTGTTACCAATTAAATTTGCTGGCATAGACACAATCTAATGAAAAACAAAAACAAAAACAAAAAAACATCCATTTGAACCTTAATTATACTGATAATAAAACGACTATTCTCTTAGTAGTTAGCCTAATTTATGTATAAATTAAGTTACCTTTGGACGCAGCCACTTCACTGCCTTCTTAGGATCAGGATCCAGTGGAACACCGAGGGAGCTTTGGTTCGCTGCAAACACCGAGTCAGAGAACAGAGCAGCGGATTTGAGGCACTTCTGCAGAAGGGAGTCATAGTCTTGATCTTTGAACTTCACTGGATTGTCAATGGAGCCTAACTCAGACATCTCTTCAGATCAGCAGAGAGGATCAGATGCGGTAGTATTGTCACAGACTGTGCTAAAGTTTCTGAACTTTAGAAAAGTTTGGAGCAGCAGCACATCCCATACTATTCCCACCCTCTCAAGTTTACTGCCCCTGGAGGCGTAGAAACCTGAGACGTATGCTAATGTATGAGTAGCTTCAATAGCTTGGCTATATGGAGATAATTCAGCTGTCTGTTACAAACTTAACACTTCCATACCAAAACAAGAAGTCATTAATGGATATTTTGGGACAAAAAAAAAAAAAAAAAAAAAATATATATATATATATATATATATATATATGTTATAATATAGGTGTCTCCGAATCTCTAACGTCCTTTAATATAATATATTCTGACATATATACACCGAGGAATTTAATTTCAACAAAAATGAAAACATCTGTTATGTGTGTGTGAAGTAACACTTTCACCACTAGATAGCACTGCGAGGCCACTACCTCAGTTTCACAGTTATAGTTCTCAGTTGTGGATTGTCATTATAAATTAACACATTAATGCCAATTTCTTACCAGTTATGTTTTACTCACTGGATAATCTAGTTAAACGACATCCTTCTATAAAAGTGCACAACAGAAATTGCTCATTGTTTGCACATATTATCCAATAAAAAGTAGATTAAACAATAATTTAATGATTATATATTTATTTTTAACTTTTACTTCGTTTTATTTAATGTGAGTTTTAGAGATAACTAAGAAAATATTTATTAATTACTACAATGCTTATTTATGGGTATAAATTTAGTCATCAATTTAAAATTATTAATAAATATATTTTATTTAGTAATTCCGACTGCTCTTTCTGATGCCATTTTTCTTCTTTCCACTAACAGACTACAACAGCATTATGGAACATCATGTGACCATGGTCCACAAAACCAGTCATAAGGGTCAATTTTTTTTGAAATTGAGATTTATATATAATCTGAATAAATAAGTTTTCCATTGATGTATGGTTTGTTATGATAGGACAATATTTGGCTGAGATACAGCTATTTGAATATCTGGAATCTGAGGGTGCAAAAAAATAAATAAAAATAAATAAATAAATAAATTAAAAAAAAAAAAAAATTAAGATTATTGAGAAAATCCCCTTAAAAGTTGTCCAAATGAAGTTCTTAGCAATGCATATTACTAATCAGAAATTAAGTTAGGATATATTTACGGTAGGAAATTTGGAACATGATCTTTACTTAAAATACTTGAAAAATCAATAATTTGAACCCATACAATGTATTTTTGGCTATTGCTATAAATATACCCGTGCTACTTGGTTTTGTGGTTCAGGGTCACATATAGAAACTCGCACTAAAGTTTGGTCACAAAAGTAGGAGTGATATTAAGGTTAACTGTAGGCAAACATAAAAAAGCAAAACGCTTTGCTAAAGACATTCAAACAAGCTTACAGGGGCTAAACAAACACAGCTCATAATGAGACGGATGTGAACAATCGCTCATGATTAACTTTGTTATTGATGCCCATGTTCTGTAGGCTACATATGGTCTTTCATTTAGAGAGGATTATGTCGTAACGACAAAGGTCGCTGACCCGCACAGAACATTATCACACTCCCGGCACGTCCACGACCCCTACTGCTCCCACAACCCAAACCCAGAGCCTAACTGCTCACAGGCATCAATTAACACCAGTCGGTTCCCAGGCACTGCTGCGGTACCCAATGCAAGGATGCATTAGAATGAGATGAAAGAAGGTCAGGGGGTCAAGAACAGAAAGACAATTACTCTGTATCTTGCTATTTAACTATCCTGCCTCGATGCGTCACTTACTATCAGTATTTGCTCTATTTAACCATCTCTAACTCTATACATTTGTGTCTCCTTACTACTCTCTCTCTCTTTATTTAAACACATGCATATGTAGAAAGAACTCACAGAAGTCATAAAATTCACTCAGTCATTAATAGAAACATTTTATTTGCATCTACTTCTCTTTCCTTCTTTTCCCATCTACGTTCTTAGACGTTGCATTCTGTGCAAGAAACTGAAAAGGTGTTATTTCCTGAGGGGCGAAGGACAAGTCAGTTAACTCATGTAAGTATGGGTTGATGGCTCAGGGCAGGTCACAGGATTGTGAACCTGACAACGAGACTTGCAAGCTCTTCTTTGGAGTAAAGGCTAGTTCAACCGGTCTGTCTGTCCGGCATCAGACGGCTGTTTTGACCTGTATCTCGCTCATTGTGTGAGAGTATAGAGGTCAGCAGGTGCTGTGTGAACTTCGTGTTGAAAGAAGTTTGGCGGCTAACTAGTTAGCGAGCTTTGTTTTTCAAGCACGAGCAGTTAGCATTTGAAAGGTAACGTTATGTATTAAGGTAACGTTACAGTTCAAATGTTTGTCGATTACTGGTACACAGTATTTTTTTAAATACCGTGATACCGGTGCATATGTGAAACAATTGTTGTATTTATTCAGTGGCCAACAAAGTATATGATGACGTCGCCACGAAGAAACATGCATGAATGAGAAAATAAAGAGCAGGATGTGTAAGATGATAAACCTGCTTATTCACACACACCCGCAGAAAGTATGCGATCACAAATTCGGCACTTTTTAGCAGCTTAGTTCGCTTAAATTGTCAGATACACACAAATTTATATCAAAATGTCCATAATGGTGAATATTCACATAAACAGTTATCACAGGTCTGAAGTGAGAGAAAAATTGCCTGTGTATCACTAAATTTGATCCGTGCATTAGCCTCATAAACCTGCTGAAATCTGTTCCCTTAATGTTACAAAAATAAAAAGTTAAGACAACACTCGCTGCTGAAAATACTAACACCGGTTGTAGAATTAGTAGTTATACATAACTATATTTGCTATGTTTTAAACATTTAATGTCAATATTTAGTAGAAATGTAAAATTGATGCTGTTTTTACTGCAGGACACAGAGCCAGAGGATGTCCATCCAAGGGGATGAAGATGAGCATCTTATCTCTCACTGGAAGATGATGTTTCCACCATCCACTCAAACCCAGAGGTGCCTAGCTGTAGTCCTAGAGACGCAGATTGTGCTGGAATATATACATGGCCTTACCACTGCTGTTGCTGTCCTCTTTGGCTTAATTTAGTTCACCCAAAAAATGAAAATTCGGTCATCATTTACTCACTGTCATGTCGACATTTGTTCATCTTCAGTTCACAAATGAAGATATTTTTAATGAAACCTGAGATATTTATGTCCATCCACTGAAAAACTATTCACCTAAAATTCTGATGCTTCAAAATGTTCATAAAGAGATTGTAAAATGAATCCATATGAATCAAACGGTTTAATCAAAGTCTTCTGAAGAGACGTGATCACATTACACATTATGCATTTCCTAATAAATGCTGCTGCATCTCTGCAAGTGCCGTGAGTTTGAGTCTTATATAACGTGTATTCATAAAAAAACAACACAGAAATTATATTATTTTTTAGTATTCTATACAGTAATAGCTTAAAAACTGTCAATTAGCATTGCATTATAAGTACACTCTAAAAAAGATGGTTCATTAAAGGTTTGTTACATGTAGTAACACTTCTATTTAGAACCGAGTTTAGCGTTCTTTATTCCTGCCTTTCTGTTTTTAAAATCTGTAACTGTCAAAGCACCTCATTACTGATTTTCTGGAGTTCAACCATCCAGCTACACAGACCGTCAACAGTTTCAACAGGTAAAATGATTTCTTACAATGTTAATAAAATATAACTTTCATATTGTAACTGGTTTCCCAGTACCAATAATGTCTTTTTCTTTTTTAGTTTTTTTTTAGTGTGACCAGCTCTGTTCAGTTAAGGATACTCTCCTCTTCTCCACTAAGTTCATGAATATGCATGGTCCCTATTAAATAAACCAATAAATAAATAAAAAATTAAAAAGTAAATAACATAGATATTGAGTTCATGATCCATTGTTGGATTTCTTTTAGATATTTATAATACAATTATTACTTGGGTTCATGAATAAATGTTAAATCTATATTTAAGCTATCTCTTGACTTTAAATCTCTTTTTTTAATATTATGAAGGGCATACTGTTTATTAAGTGCTTATATGTCTATTTTTGCTTATGGCCTTCATAAGCATAATTGTTTTTACATAAACACAAGGACACTCTTTAACTTTAAACTCAACTGTGTATCACATTCACAACCTCATCATCTGCAGAGAAACCACCACTCAATCACACCAAAATGATGCTGATCCTGAAGATACAGTATTTCACTGGAACTTGGTCTTCATTACATCTATGTTCTATTTCTATTTTGTATTTTACTTTCTGATGTATTTTTTCATGTTCATTGTCAACTGTCATTTATTATTTGTATTCAGATAATAACTGTTGTTAGAGCATTATCATTTTTTGCTACAAGTTCACATCAATTAAAAAAATAAAATAAAAGTACCTAATTGAAACTACATGCAGTTTTGTTTTGTTTTTGTGCGAGTGTGTAAATTCCTAATACAGGCTACAAGACATAAGATAAATAAAAACAATATTAATAGATAATATATAGAAATAATATTAATAAATAATATTAATATTAATGGTATAAATGTACTAATAATAATGAGAATAAACTATTATATTTTCTAAACCCTAATTCATGCATCCCTACAATTGCGTCGCTTCAGAAGACTTAAACCGTTCAATTCATATTAATTTATTATATATTTATTGTATTATTTATGATCTCTTTATGAACGTTTTGAAGTGTCAAAGTTTGGGTGAACAGCCTTTTCAGTACAGGGATAGAAATCTCTCAAATTTCATTAAAATATCTTAATTTGTGTTCTGAGTATGAACAAGGGTTTAGAACGACATGTGAGTAAATGATGACAGAATTTTCAGAATAATTTTGGTTGAATTATTCCTTTAAGTGCTGTGTTAATTGTTGAAATATTTTGCTTATTGATCCAGCTTGTTTGTTGCATTATGCATGTGCCAAAATTAGGAAAGTTTAAAGTGATGGTAAAGTTTAGCTTCCTTTCAATTATATACAAGGTTTCTTGTGACTTTTGATTTAAGATTTTGTTTATTGCTGCAGAATTTTATTATTATTATTTAATTTACTTTTAGTTTGGCACTTAAAAAAATTAAGACCATTTTTGTTGTAAATTTTGCTGCATGCCAATTATAATTAATTTAGTTGACGAGTTTTTTTTTTTTTTTTATCCTAGTTTGAGTGGAGTAAAACTCCATACCAAATTGTGTTCCTTTTGAAGTTGTCATTTTGCAGAATGCCAATAAACACTTTCTGTAATGATGACAAAACCTTGTTTGTGTTGTATTTGCAGTATTGTTTGCACTGTGTCAGTCAACTTAAAATACTAAAGTAACCAGCTGCAAAGCTTTTTTTGAGTTTACTGAACTTCAAGAAAAAAACTGAAGAAGTTCAGTAAACTCAAAAAAGCTTTGCAGCTGGTTACTTTAATATTTTAAGTTGACTCAACTTAAAAAATTAAGGTAATTTGCTGCAAAGCAATTTTGAGTTTACTGAACTTCAAGAATTAAGTTGTGTCAACTCATTTTTAAAAGTTTGACTGGTAGTTCACTCAGCTTAAACCAGTAGTTTTCGTGAACTTTTATATATGAATTTGCACAACTTTATCTACTAAAGTTGAGAAAACTCAAAATTGCTTTGCAGCAAATTACCTTAATTTAAGTTAACTCAACTTTTTATTTTTTACAGTGCAGCTTGTTTGGAAGGTTATGAAGGAGTGGCATAGAATTCTTGTGTGTGTATGTGTGTGTGTGAGCATGTATGTGGGAAGGCAGAGGTGTTACACAGGTTTCCTGTCGCCTAATTTGACCTTATTTATGCCACATTTGTGCCAGGGCTAGAATTAAGTCTTACCACAGTTTACAAGTCAGTTTCTATATATAGCTAATTTACCATTAAAAAATAAATACTTTTATTCGGCATGGAAGCATTTAATTCATCAAAAAGGATAATAAAGACATTTCTATATCAGATAAACTTTCTATTCATTAAAGGGTCCTGAAAAATGTATCACAGTTTCCACAAACATATTAAGCAGCACTGCTGTTTTCATCATTGATAATAATACAAATGTTTCCTGAGCATCAAATCAGCATATTAGAATGATTTATGAAGTATCATGTATTATGAAGTATCATGTATATATATATGATTTGATATTTTATATCCCATTATATCATTTGATCATTACTGTTTCTTGTTCAATTAAACAGTTCACCCAAAAATTACTAATCTGTCAATTCAGATTAGTGCATTTCGCCAGGTGTGATGTTGGCAGCCAAACACCACAGATTTTCATGTGTTGTAACAACATTTTTAGGAATAACACAGGAATAAATTACAGTTTTACATATATTAAAATAGAAAACAGTTATTTTATGTTGTAATAACATTGTAATAACATACAATACTACTTTTTTTGCTGTATTTATAATCAAATAATGCAGCCTTGGTGAGTTTAAGAGACTTCTTGGATATACATGAAAATTCTAAATTATAAAACGGATAGTTCCGGTCCTTGATTCTGATTGGTTGAGCTGCGTTCAAAGCCATTGTAAATTACACTACAAACCTACACCTTTGTTTACATTGTGTGTTGCTTGGCAACCACTTTGTTCCAACTACAACTGTTTCTGAGGAACTACTTTACTTTTACTTTTAGTCATTTAGCAGACGCTTTTATCCAAAGCGACTTACATATGAGGACAACAGAAACAATCAAGTGTAGTATTAAAACAACTAAAACTGATCCAATACTAAAAGCTAAAACTTTATAAATAGTATATATACACACACATTAAAACAAATTAATTAAATAAAAATGAGAAATGCATATGACAAAATTTCTAAACTTAACATTTAAATGAAAACAAAATAAAGCTACAAACAATTCAAAATATTAAGAGAACAAAAGGTATAAGAGTGTAATAATGATTCTAACATAAAACTAAGCCAAACACCAAAAACAACTAAGTGTATGTACACACACACACACAGACATATATGCACACACACACATACACACACACACACACACACATGCATATCCATAAATTCAATATTATTTCATTTCCATGTAGTTTGTTGAAGTACTAAAATAACTCAAATTAAATAAAACTAAAACTTAATAAATAACTTATACAGACATAATAGAAAAAACTAATAAAATGACAAACATTACTACAACTGTAACTAAAATTAAAATAGATAACATATACAAATCAAACTACATTAGCTTAACAGTAATCCTAAAAAAATAACTGTGCCAAACATACAAGTAAGAAATGGTTATAAAAACTGAAGGAGAAGTGAAACAAGTAATAGGAAAGAGAATAAATGAAAAGCGATACTTATCCCTTGCCGGTGTCCCTGTCCGGTGGAGTTGCACAGTAGAGTCGATGGTCTTTACACACTTCGGTCTTCACATGGCGACCGCTGCCGTGGTATAATAACCTTTTTTATACCCGTCTAACAAATCACTAATTGAATTCAGCTGGACACACTTTCCTGTTAATCACAATAAATGGCCACGCAAGCGCAGACACTAACAAGGTACGCCATACAGTACGAGACCAAACGCGATTTCAGCACGTCTCCACTCAGTAAACAAAACTACATTGTTTGGTGGAAGAATACTGTTTTTCTTAATGTCATTACACTTTATTTGCTCTGTTTTATTTCGCGAAACCTTATTACGTATATGGAATAACCGTTTTATAAAAGCAATAAGCCCCGTGAAGCCGTGGTTTACAGTGAATTTACAATGAACTCCGCTTCGCGTCGTGCCTAACAACGCCCCTTAGCTGTTATAAATTCACTGTAAACCAAGGTTTCTTGGGGCTTATTGCTTTATTCTAACAAATTCTAACAACCATCTAGTTTTAAGGGATATTTCAACAACAACAACAAAAGTGTGATTTCATGTTCATGTTCAAAAATCTGAGTTCATTTCATTTGCTGTTGGCAGCCAAACATCACTGATTTTTAAGTGTTGTTACCAATCTTAAAATGCTATGTTCTTTTTGTTATGATTTTCAACTATATATTTTAAAAAGTCTCCACTGAAAATATAATATCATACTAGTTCATGATGTTGAGTAATGACTGCATTTTTGAGTAAACTGTTCCTTTAAAATTCATTTTCTTCAAACTGCTCAAAACAGCTGCATGAATTTATTTTGTAGAAGAATCATTGTGGATTTGCTTGGAAATGATCGCAATGAAATGAAAATATGAAATGCCAAACCACTTCCACCACAGCCGCTGGGAATGTTCTGGAGTATCGGTCGTAACAGGATTATCACCTTGTTTTTTGTGGTGAGATTGGTCATGTTTAAACCCATATTTGTGGCTGCTCCCAGCATGGCACTGTGGAATTGTCACCTGTTCATCCAGCACAGACTGTGTGTGGACAGCTGGACCGTTGTCTTCCTCTCCTATGCAAGGCCACTAACACATCGCTGCGGCAGGAGGGTTAATTTTAGGGTTCAGGTTTCTCTCTGTGGTCTTTGCGGAAGAAAGGAGGGACGTTACCACAAGGAGGAGGAGGAGGATGGTATTGGATGCAGGTTTGGGAACAAGGATAAAGAAACACTAGAGAGCTTTTCTGTGGTTTATCTTGTTCACACAACCTTCCTTTGCCCATTCCCTCCCTCGTTTCCCTCCGTCTCACTGATATTATCACACCAGAAATGGTCCTGTGGGAAGAAAGGAGAGGGTTTCAGTAGTATTAAATCTATTTTGAAGAATGAATTGACTTTTAAAATAATTAATAGTAGTATATACCATAAGTTCACGTTTCTATTAAGCTTGGCCTGCAGTGCATAGGTCTCCATTATTATTGCACATAAAGGTCTGTACATGCACAACCCTCCTAAATAATGCAATGATATGCAGCTATTTAACTGTCTACAGATGTGCATCTGATATGATCTACTATCCGTAAATCTACCAGCCTGCCAATAACCAACCGTCTTACTATTCACATCAGGTTTCATGAGAACTGGTTTTGCATCTTTTGATCTTGCCATGAAGAAAAGTGGTTGCAGGCACTTTGGAAACAGCAGCAGTTAGAGCAGGGGACCTAGACCTCTAGGGAGTGTGCTACGTTACTGCAAGGTGACTGCAAATTATTGTTTGATCTAAAAAAACAAATAAAAAATTACGAGATGAAAAGACTTCATCGAGGTTTAAAGGTTTTGCTAAATGTTGTTGTTTCTTCTACACTGTATTTTTAAATCATTTAATTTATTAAATTATTTAAATGATTTAATTGTATTTTAAAAATATCAAAAATATACGGAATTAAAATAAATAAATAAATAAATGTACCCTTACCCTAATACTGGTGATAAATCAATATACGCTAAAACATAGTTTTGCAATTTCATCACAAGTCAATAAATAAATAAATAAATAAGAATGAATGAATGAATGAATGAATGAATGAATGAACACTTACCCTAAACAATACAGGTTATAATTCAGAATGGATAAAAATATCTAGTTTATAGATAAAAAATATTATTTTAATGTATATGCAGTATAAATATAACTCAAATGTAAAACATTTATAAATAAAAATATGAAAAAATTAACTCTTACCCAATTCAATAATAGGTGATAAATCATGGATATAAAATATTTTTATACATACGCAACCTCATAACACAAATGTAAAAAACATTTGAAGAGTTTATTTGCAAAAACAGAAAAAAAAATTTAAATCATGTTTTTTTATTATGTTTTTATTGTGTTAGCTGTATTTTTTATTATCTTTACTTAAATTGTTAAAAACGGAGTTATCTGTTTTTGCAAATTAACTCTTCATTTAGATATAATAAAACTATAAGAAACTGAAAAATTTAGCTTAATCAATGCAGGTGATAAATTAATATCTATATTAATGTATTAAAATATTTTTAATGCATAAGCAATTTAATCAACATAACACAATATGTAAACACATATGGTACTATATGCATGCTAAAAGACAGACAATCAGTTTTATACAATATAACAGGGGCCCCCTACTCTGTCTCTCTATTCAAAAGGGTCCTTGGCCTGATCTAGAAGTTTCTGTCAATGTCTCGAGAGCGTTGGAAAGACATTGAACGTCAATGAATGTCTTGAGAGCATTGTAAAGACATTCATATGAAGACATTCATAATGAACAGGGTTAAATGCATTCAGACATTTCCCAACCTGAGAAGACGTGCAGGTTTAAATGTAGGTTTGAGACCCCAAAACCACAAACATTCCCTTTTCACCCAGTGTAGCAGTGCTACGTAAGTGGGGTATTTATTGTGGTCTGTGCTCGAACTCAAAACACATCTCAAAGTCCACACGCACCTGCAGGTTTGCTTGGTCAGTTACCCATCACCACGCCCTGATAGGCATGCTGCATCATCATGATTGGTCAGTAAAGATAAACACGGGCCAGTCCCAGCTCAGAAGGGCGACGTGTTTGAGAAAAGGTGCAGAGAGGCGGCCCAAAAGAGACAAAGGGCACCTGGGAATGTTTTCGTCTGCCAGAGGCCATCTTAACTCGGAGAAGCTCGTGTTACATTATGTAATTGGGCCCGTGCGGCCACCAAATGGTGCGTGGCTGGGGTGGGTGTATAAGGTTTTGATAGAGGAGAAGCGATGCAGGTCCCAGGGCGATCACCTGAGATTCAGAGAATCGAGAATTGTCACAGAACTCCCGGAGTTGTAAATGACGTTTCGGACCCCTCCCTCATGCTTCGATATCTTTCTCCCGTTCTTTGAAATGGCGATAATTGGAGATGGGGTGAGAGCTACATATGGTCCCTTCAATCCAATCTCCCCCAGCCCAGGCTGAAAGCTCATTAAAAAGGTTGCTTGTTAATGAGCTATAGGGATCACAGAGCCTCCCACTCATTAGAGGGGCCAGAGATACCGGCGTGAAGGTTTTGTCCCATTACAAAAGAAGAGAGCTGTTAAGATGACTCCGCTCCCCCTCGGGTTTCTCAACATCCCATTTCAATCCTTTCCGGCTTTGTCTTCATCATCTCTACAGATGTATAATCACACTTTTTTAGACACGTAATCTACCTGACAATCTCATTTATTCCATCTAACCCTATTCTTTGAAGGCCAACCTAAATGACCCAGCGGTTTAGTCAGATATGACTGTACTACTAACGGAGTATGACTCAACAATAGCAGTTGGAAGAGAGCGGTTCATCTGTGCAAATACTGGTGAATTTGTGATGCGAACTGAGACATGTAGCAGCAGGTTCGACTTCACCGTTCGTGCCGTCACACTTTCTGGTTCTCACATACTCTCACACACACACCCTCTGACTGTACCTCTGTCTTTTAATTATCATACAAATAGGAATGGAAATACAAAATACACATCAAAGTTGTGGGCTACGCAGGGAATTCTGGGAGAAATCACATAAGACATGACATTTCAATCAACAGAAATTATTATAACAATATACCGAGGAAAAAAGAGCTTTGTTTTCGCGGCTCCCTGAAGAAACGGACACAACTGGATGTCCAACTATTTTCACATTTGTTAATACAAAAAATTGCTTATTACATTTGATTATTTATTCTACCATATTTGTTACCACACAAACATAAACTGTAACATAACAGTTCCCTGACATTGATAATCATATAAAACTGTAACAAAGCAAACATTCCCTGTATAGATTTATCATATATCTCACACATACACAAGTGCTCTCTCAATGGATCCACCTTTCAAGAGGGTCGTTTCCTACCCAGTCTTTCATCAAAAATGAGGCTTTTCATTCGCACGACCACAAAAAACAATAACCTGGAAAAACCACTGACAAAAAAAAAAAAAAATGAACAGAACTTCTCATAGTATTTCTATGTGCTCGGCAGTAAAAAACAGGCTCACAAAATACAAGGAAAATGAATTTTTGTTGTGCAGTATAGAGGCTATATAAACAATTATGTGATACATTTTTGTGGAATGTGTTACAAAATGTCAGCACAAACTAAAATATATATACTTACACATTGACATTCTAAATGACAAACAAAATGGCAAACAAATGCTCTTTAACAGTAATAAGTGACAGTGAACATGTATTGCCACAGACCCAATCAGTCCTATTTAATATACAGTATCAAAAAAGGAAAAAACCCTGTAAGATAGTTGGTAAAACACAAGCTCAAATCTGTCTACTGTTATTCTGTCTATTAACTAGACCAGGGGTGTACAATCCTGCTCCTGGAGGGTCAATGACTTGCAGAGTTTAGCCCGACCTATTCTAACACACCTGAAGACTTTGATTAGTTAATTGATTCGAGTTAGAGCTAAACTCTGCAGGACAGCGTCCCTCCAGCAGCAGGACTGTACACCCCCTGACGTAGACCACCCCCATTTTTGTTTTTATGAACCATGAACCTTTTAAGGCTCTGCGGTAGAGTGCCACAACAGTTAATCCCACTTCATAACTGCATTGTAAAATTCAAAATCACATTGGTAGATCACCTGATCAGGCTGCTCAGTCTTTCTGTGCGATTGTCTTTTGGGCTCAAAAAAAAGGTGACTTGCAACCATCTCCATATATCTCTCTGACTGTGCTCTACTAGTTGCAATTCTGGGTTCGAAGTGCCTTGACGGTGATGAGTTCAGAAGTCATGTGACAGGAGTTAACAGTAGGCACTTTTACTGATATGAGAATCTATCAAGTCTCAGACAGTATCGCCGTTTTACCCTAGAGTGTCTCTAAGTACTGTGGTGAAATTGAGAAATGTCTTCTCTGTTTTTTGATAAGATGCACATACTGGGTTGTGGGCAGAAGGTCATCAAGCTTGGTGGTTTTGGTCATGATCAGTCATATGCTATGTTTATACTGTGGTTTGACCTAACGCCACAGTGCTGCCCGTTTCCTCAGAGGTAGGTGGCTCATCAGCACTGACCCTCATCTCAGCATCCTCCTCTTTGAGCTGCTCTGATAGGTCCGCATTGGATTCTGTGAGCACTGTGATGGGAGCACCTGACTGATCACTGACAGAGTCATCCTCCAATTTGATGTTGAGGCCGTTGTAATCAGTAAGCGGGCCCTGGCTGTAGGCGCCAGCACTGGCGTGAGTGAGTCCATGGACCTTCTTGAGGTGTTTCTCCAGCGTGGCATAGACGGTGAACGGAACGGAGCATAGCTGGCACTGAAAGGGAGCACGTGTCCCACGGGCGCCGTGTGTTTTCATGTGGCGTGTGAGTTTGCTGCTTTGCGCGCAGGCGTAGCTGCAGAGGCCGCAGCGGTACGGTCTTTCGCCCGTGTGGCTGCGCCGGTGGACCGTCAGGTTGCTGCTGTTGCGGAAACACTTTCCGCAGTACTCGCAAGCCTCTTCTTTTTTCTTCTTCCCCCCGCCGCTGGTGACCTGCCTCCTTTCGGTCTCCCGCTGCCAGTCCTGGAGCATCTCCACGGCCTCCACCTCACGCTCCCATTCGCCTTGTGGATGATCTTCCCGTTCTGGGCGCTTTGGTGTGCAGTTGCCGCTGGCGATCCCACTCTCGCCACTTCCACCTGTATCTCCGCTCTCCAGAGAGCCCTCTGAGGGGCTGCCGTAGGGAGATGGCTGCTGCGGTTCACCTTGACCCTCCTCATCGGCTTCTCTCGGAGCCTGGTAGTAGCGCAGCAGATTACGATTGGACTGCGAAGACGTCAAAATCAGGCTAGTACCTCCTGGAGGCTTCCCAGCCTCCGTACTTGCTCCGTGACCAATGGAAATATCATTATCTCCCTGTCCAGCAAGTTTTCTGTCCTCATCTGCACTGGCAGAGTTGGGATCAGTTTCCTGTCCAGCGGCAGGGCGGCGGTGACTCCTCATGTGTCGTGCCAGTTCGCCACTCTGGGAGAACGTGAGCTGGCACACGCCGCAGTGGTAGGGCCTATCGCAGGCGTGAGTGCGGCGGTGGGCGGACAAGCTGCGCATAGACTGAAAACCCTGGCCGCACAGCTCACAGGAGAAGGCTGCGTGAAGCGGCGGAGTTGAGTGGGGAAAAGGTGAAGCGGCCGGTGGAGATGGGGACGGGGAAGGTACTACTCCGCCGTTGTTGCAGCTAACCTCCGCCAGGCGCTGCAAACACATGGAGAAGTTCAGGCCCTGCAGGTCACGTGGTGCAATACTGGAGCCGTGGGGAGGCTTGTGAAGGGGGGCAGATCGCCGAGAGGACGGCTGGAATGCAGAGGCCAGTGCGGTGCCCAGGTGACGTGGATCCATGGTGGCTGCCGGTTTTGACATCCGTGCGATGCTGTCGTCCTCCACCAGGTAGATGTTGAGAGAATGTGTGTTCTGAGCATGCTGGAGGAGAGTCCATGCGCTGGAGAACACACATTGACACACCTGGCAGGTGAAAATGGAGGGCTCTTCTGTTATGGAGAGGAAGAAAGAGAGAGAAAATTAATTTATTAGTCCAAAAAAAAAAAAAAAAAAAAAAAAAAAAAAGTTTTGCTTGCTAAAATGACTCAAAACACATTAACAGATGGCATTTTTTAAATGCCAGTACATGCAGGAGATTCAATGTGGGTCAAATGTAAACAAACAAAGCCTTTCTCATGCTATATAACCCTGTATATATTTCTAACAAAACATGCTGAGTGGACCGAGATGTCTATCATCATGACGACATGAAAATGAAACATCAGAAAGAAAAGGCTGCAGGCGAACTTGCTCATTTACAGAAAACAGAGCAAAACAGGTAAAACCACAAATACATGTGAAAACATGGTAGGTACAGTGCAAGGCTATATTTAGAAAACAAAAATGCTAACATGCTTCTTATGGCATATTGCATAGCTAAAAACTATATTAAATTAAACAATATGCTAAATGCAACAATAAATGCTTCAAACAGGTGCAATGTTGTCACATGACCTCAATACACTGCATGCTCAATTCGGTGATATCATCTTAGAGACTATATGGTTTAATTTATATAGCAGTTTTAAATAAAATTTTGTGTATTATAAACATCAGTTTTCATCAGTCCAATAAAATATTCGAGAAAGAGAAATCACGGTGAATGTGATTTCTTGCTGTACACTTTGACAAAAGTAGTAGAGTTATCTGGGTACCTGCGCACTGTCCATATCATATTGATCCAAAATCCAAAGCCAGAAATTAGAACTTGCTTTGTTCCGAAAATGTAGCTTATTTTTCAGAAACATTACAATTTTTTATATTGTGACATTTTCATGAAAAAAAAAAAGAAAATTCCAAAAAATGAATTACTGTAAAGTGGAATCATATATTATATCATGTATTATTTAAATTGTAAAGTATTTATACATCATGGTTGAAAAAAAGAGAACGGTCTAAAAAAATCTTTACCATCATTTTCATGTAGCTAATTTTTTCCTTCTCATTTAAGAATGTAATGTGACCCGGACATGTTTTCTTGCTAATCACCTACATCTGCATCCTGCTAAAACAGTTCAAGTAGTATGCTACAGTCTACACGAGACAAAAACCCATCCTCCTGACCTAGTGCATCACCTCACGAGAACACGTTTTCCTCATTTGTCTAATTTTTCAGGCAAATTTTTTAGGAAAGCTTTATGTCACAAACCCCTGCAGGTGTCAGAGCAATAATGAGCTGGTAATAGCGCCGCTGTTGAGTCAGAGCTGAGCAGAAAGCCTTGCCTGATTAAAGGTATGCTCACAGGAGAGCCGGATGACTGCGGAGAGAAAGATTGAGACAGAAGCAAATGAACACGGATGGGCTCCTTTAGCGGCTCTGGTGGTATTTTTAAACGTGGTTAGCTTTGTCTCTATTTCAGAGAACCGCTCGCCAATTAAGCTGCAAATTGCTAATTAGCGGAACGGGGCAAACGAAGGTTTTATGCAAATGAGTCCTGACTCAGCCTCCTTGATAAATGGGGCCTGTCTGCAAAGAGGATCCCAAAACTGAGAGGAAAATTCATTTCATTTTTTCCATTCTCTTACAAAGGGTTCAAAGCAGAGTGCTATAAGCCTCTTTTACATCTCCTCAAGTCAAAATCCTTCTGCATTTTATTGGGAGGGGGCAAAGAAGAAGATTAAAAAGAGCCTCTCCTATTCTCTTCTCTCGTACTCTGTGCCTGGAGAAGAACTCGAGTCAAAAAGCAAGAAGCCGATCTCTGTGTCTCGGGGACAGAGGTTAAAACAGGGATGAAAAGGGGAAGGATGGAAGAAAAGTGTTTAATTTAAGAACAAAAAGAAATAGCTGCACAGGTCATGAAAAACAACAGAAAAATCATTGCCCCTATGACTGCACCTTCGCCCCCTCCAAACAACACCCCTTCTGCTTCCAAATCTCTCCCTCGGGTGGAGAGTGCGAGGAGGGTGGAGGGGGGCTTTTGTCTCAGGGTCTTGGAGTGAAACACAATACCCAGCCTGTCTCTCTCTCCCTTTCTTTCATTCTTTCCCCTCACTCTTTTTGTAAGGATTCCCATTTGGCCCAGGGTAGCGATTGCATATTAAGCAGAAGCAATAACCGCTAATTAAAAATGCAGATTGGCTGAGAGCGCTAACGAGCAGCAGGCAGAATCTTCTCTCTCTAGGGAGCAGAGTAAGAGAGAGAGAATGAGAGAGAGAGAGAATAAAGGGACAGTTGAAATGAAGAGCTAAGAGAAAGCTGGAGGAAATAAAAATAAGACTATTGATACATTGTCTACACTAATTCAATAATCCATTCCACTGCACTACTGTCTCCAAAATCTCTCTATGTCACTCTTTTACACCCACACAAGCACACAAACACACACTCCTCTCTGATGGGTTGTGGGCTAACTGAATTTTCATTGGATGAGTCAAAATGAAAGCGCAATTACAACACATACAATACACCCTCATCCACCCAAACAGCACAAAAATGTATCCTTTTGGGGTCCAAAGATTTGCCAAGAATTGGTATACTTTTAAACTGCCACCCATAGTACATAATGTTTTTCAACCAATACAAATACATTTTAAACCAATACAGGTTATTAAACTGTGTTTTTAAAGTAGCCTATTTATTAGCGTTCAAAATACTATGTGAGTGATCGATTTAAAAAAAATAAATAAAAAAATAAAAATCTAAATCTAAATTAAAAAAACAAATAGTGAAAATATGTATGATTAAATATCAAGTATGGGGTAATATTCTAAAAAGCAAAGTCTAATATCAACAGATAAGCAATATGGTACCATTACAATAGATCTAACTACTCATAAGTAAAATACATGTGGTAAAAATGGCACTGGCTTTTTTTCTTCTATGGTTATGATTTTTAATGCTGTAACCTACATCATGTGTTATCCCTATTCCTACAAATGTAATATGTAAATGCTAAATACTTAAAAACAGTTAGGGACTCTTAAATTAGTGTATTTGCTTTTGGGGTGCAATTGGCTACCGTTTTAAAGATTGTCAACAGCAAGATTTTTTCTTTCAAGAAATTAATACTTCTTTCAGCAAGGATGCATTAAATTGATCAAAACTGACAGTAAAGACGTTTACATTGTCACAATATTTCTATTTCAAATAAATGCCGTTTCAACCATTTTGAACATTGATAATAATAAGAAATATTACAGATCTGGCAACCATAAGCTGTCCATTACAACTAATCATCACTCACTTACTCTCATATCTCACATACTCATTTTTTTCAAGCAAAACTTTTACACTTCAAACAGTTCCTTATCAGACCCCATCTCTCATCTCATTCTTCTGCCAATGAAGGCACTGAAAATCTTTGAGTCATTAATAACTCAAGACTGTTGACTGAGGAAGTAACACAGTATATTTCGCACCTCTCACTCTGACACCTTTATCAGCAACCTACACCTTCACACACAAAAAGAGGCAAAAGGGACTGAACCCCAGAGTACCAAGAAACATGGACGGACGGAAGCAGAGCACAAAAAGGAAGGAAGTGCAAACGTCTGTATGTATAGGAGGGAGTGACTTGAAAGCAAAAACACGTTTCATTGATAACGATCAATAATCATTTGCTTGCCTTTATAAACAGTCAGTAATTACAAAGTAATAAATGTTTGCTTTGCTCATGCTGTAGGGTGAAAGAATCCTGCCCATATGAGGAAGCAGTTAAGGTCACGGTTCAATAACATCACGCTGAGAAACACTAACACCTGCACAGGCCGACGATTCCCTTTAGGGCCAACTACTGCACTGAAAAACACTGAAGTAGCTTTGACACACACACACACACACACCAACATCCTGTGTAACAGTCAGAAGAGTTCAATGTTTCACCAAAATTCTTCTCTTACACTCTTAAAAATAAAGGTTATTTATTGACATCTTTGCTTCGATGAAGAACCTTCAACATCCATGGAAACCTTTCTTTTCTAAAAAGGTTCCTTTGACTATTAATGTATTCAATTATTAAAACCTGCATATGACAGTTTGTCTGAATGTGATAGTTTATGGTTATTTTTTTTTTTTAATTAGTATTTTTTCCTACACATATCTATTGTCTTGCTTCAGAAGACATTGATTCATTAATTGGATTCGTATGGATTACCATCGTGTTCGCTTTGTGTGGTTTTCAAAGCATCAACTTTAGCTTTCCTGTACACTTGCATTATATAGACTCGAAGATATGGATTATTTATCTTAAAATCGTAGTTTGTGTTCATCTGAAGAAAGAAAATCACATACATCTGGGACAGCATGAGGATGAGTACATGAGAGAATTTCCCGTTACGAAATGTTCACTGAAAGGTTCTTTTGGGAACCCAAAATGGTTCTTCTATGAAGTCTTTCTTGGGACCTTCATTTTTAAGCGATGCTTCAACAGGCAATAGATTCATAACTCAAGGTCAACAGTGGAAAAAAAAAAAACATCAAATTTTGAGACTTTATTTTGAAAAGCGCAGTAAGAGGACGGGAGCGAAGCAATTCACAAAGGACTGTGGGAATAACACACCATGTCAGCACCTGCTAAGACTGACAGTGCTGGAATAATGAGGGGTTTGAGGAAAGTGTGTGTGCGCGCCGCTTCACCGAGAGCTCTGGGAGTTGTGCAGTTTGGTGGCCTGACTGTGCTGTGTTTACCTGGCCACTTCACCTGAGAGACAGAGCTAAGGAGATGCTCAGGTGTGCTCAGGTGCCTTTCCGCCGTCCCCTAGGGTGCATGTATAAGTGTACGTTTGCTCGCGTGTGTATCAGAACTGCCTATCTCTTCCACACAATTAGGCCTGGCGTCTCTAACTCTCCAGCTCACCAAGGCCTCAGCGCCACAGCAACGGCAGCCTAATGAGCCGGATTGGGGACGAGGTCGTTAAATGAGGGGACAGTTTTACAAAAAAAGATACTAATTAGCTCCTAGAACTCACCGGCTTGGTTGGCCTCCACCCTCACACCTGGCTCTTCCTTCAATCTCCTGTCCGTCATACGCCGGAGCTCCACGTAACCCGCCTCCACCTGCGTTCCTTGGCCGAATCGCTGCGTCCGATTGGCCGGAGAGGGAGGAGTGTGGACCTGAGGCCGGGCTCTGGCTGTGCCGCACCCGCCCTGTTTGTGCTGGATGAAGGTGAGGATGTGGGCCAATGGAAAGGCTTGACCACACTGGCCACATGTCAACAGGTCACGGCCTCCATCATCCGGCAGAGGCATCTGCTCTGGTGACGGTGAAGAGTCGGCGGGGATGACTGTGGAATCTGGAACATCTGTGAGCGGAGCAACACCACAAAAAAAAAAGCTGTAAAAACACTCTCTGTTCAGAGAGTCCCTTGGAACTCTTGAAATGACCAAACTGAGTGGCTTTGCAAAAGCCTTGTTTCTCTTCTAATGTGCTACTTTCAGTTCTCTGCAATCGTCGGCGTACTGCTAAACTGTCACCATCAGCACGGCTCTGTCTGGTCAGCAGATACTGACCACTTCCTGTGTCTCTGCCACCGAGGTCTGCTTTGCACAGGAAGCAGCGCTATGCAGCTCCGACCCGCTTGAGCAATTCGCCCATTAGAGCATGCTGATGTATCAGGCACTTTGCACTGTACTCGTCCTACCACGCTCACAAGTCTGCTGATCTAAACAAGGTGTCTTTCACACCACTCATAACCACTGTGGCGAATGAGCGATGCAGTATGTAAATCTAGACAGGCCAAAGCTCAGCCAAACAGGATTTTGCTAACAAAACTATGAAAAAAGATAAACTTTGAGTGGGTTGATACAAACTTTTAAAGATGTATCTGTGCCTAAACAAAGTCACTTTAATATTTTGTCCCTTAGTGTTTTTACACTGCACAGAAGCTGCATTTAAGTGCATTTAAATTGAATAATACTGCTCAGATGACACACAAGATTTTTTTTTAATCTAATTAATCCTTTAAAATTAATTCATGAACATAGAAACATTAAACTATAACTACTCTGCAGTAATAAACACAATGTTTAAGGATGCAATGTTGCTGCATTTCATTTACACAGCAGCATCAGGGCCACCTGAGGTGGATCAAATCTGCATATTTTAATACATATTTTATGCGTAATTTAATTTTTACAGGATGAGTTTGTGCAGACACAGGTAATATGCCGAGCACCTTTAACTTGGCTGTGTGGAGACCTCGAGTTAAGAGAGGAACTTGCCCTTTGGCCTGGGTGCTGCTGCTGTGGTCATGGACTCCAGATCACACACAAACACACACCTTACAGCCTGGACTGGATCCACCTGCCCCGGGCTAGGCTGTCCATGCCGATGCAGGTACAGACAGTCCCGGGGAGGGGAGGATTTCACCGGTGGTTACTCAAAAATGTCACCTTTCCTGTTTCAACAGCTCTAGTTGTTTGTGCCGACACGCAAAAGGCGCGGCTGCTCTCTCTCTCACACACACACACACACATTAGTAACATGAAGTCCGACTCATTTAAGTGAATCGGTTCTTTCGAGCGGTTCGTTTCAAGCGTTCAGCGGTTGTCAAGGACCACGTGATAACGTGAAAACATCTCGCTGTGGGGATATATATTACATGCTCAAAATCGTTCAGTATAGCCATTTATAGGCACATTTATTACTGGTTTCTATTAATGTGTAGGTTATGTTTATAATTTAGTGTGTCTCAGTTCAATTGTAGCCTTGATTTAACTCAGTCAGTAAGAACCTAAATGCAATTTGCATAATAAAAAAATACTAAAATTGACTTACATCTCAAAATTAAATAATTTAGTATGTAAAAAAAATGCAGTTAAATAAAAACTGTCTCCGTGTTGATATAAGGGTCATAGTAACAATCACGTTACAAAGTTTAATTTACAATTTTTCCTGTTATTCGGTTTTTAAAGTAGTCTGTGCAATTCAACCGATTCATTGAACAAATCCGACTCGCATTAAACTAGACTCAAGTCTTGTGGTCAGGTGAGGCACGCACAGCTGCCCACAGTTAGAAGATAAAACAAACAACAAAAAAGATCCTGTCATGATCAAAACAATATTTCACAGCAATATGCACACATTTACAGTGACTATGTTCATCAATCAATTATTTATATCAATAAACAAAAACAATATTCAAGCGAAGCGCACTTATCAGCGGGTAAAATAACGTGTTTCGCTACTATCAGAAAATGAGGATTTGTGTAAATAAAATGAAACAGAAAAATTAAAAAAAAAGTAGACGGTATGAAAGAAACGACACAAAACATAAAGATATTGTGAAGATGCAATAAGGAAGTGCTTATTGCTCCAACTCGGTCATAGTGTCAACGAAACTTAAACATAAAATCCCTTAAACAGCCTGTAAATATAAAACTGACACTTAATAAATAAAAACACGAGGGTAGGTTATTATTTCAACTCCAATGTCAATTCTGTACACGCGCGCGCTGCAGTGAGCCACAAACCACGTGAAAAGTTATTACATTGATTACGCGTAACTGGTTACCGATCACTCATACTCACACTCCCACATTATTCATATTCGGTTCTCCATAAATATATGCGTTTTATCGTTTGAGTGTGGATAAAGTTGTCTTAAATCCAGCTTACCTTGCATTGCGCTCAGGTGTTGCGGTCTGCTGCCGAGTTTACGTCTGGACATAGTGAGAGAAGATCCTCTAAAACTACACCAGAACTAAACGGACACTAAATCTCATAAAACGGCAGTGTTGTGTGACTTGACTGTCGTTCAATGCTGTGCCCGTCAGTGTTCAAGTTCACACTGTCTGCTGGCCCTACAGCAGGAGGAGGAGGAGGAGGGCATGAGCAACGCCTCCAGCCCGCCCATCATCATCCTCCTCCTCATCCTCTTCTGCCCGGCTCTCTTATCATAATTGACCTCGTTAAACAACTCTGCTTAGGCAACAGCATCAGCGCCACTTTAAATGATCTAAACTCTTTCTATTCCTTATCTATCAGTCGTATTGGAGGAATTATGTAAATAGTCGCTTTGATAGCGCGCAGCTGCTGCTCTGACACCAATAACATGTGCTGGTTAAGGATGTGGGTGAAGAGGAAGTGGCTTTATCGAGGTCGACTGAGACAGGTGTTTGTTTTGCTGTCCGGCTTATTTCGAAACCTAAAGTAACTGTCGCTTTACTTTCAGACACTTGCTTGTTTTTTGTGGATGGCGGAGGTAAATACAAGCACGCAGGGATTGCTGTAATTTGTCTTCGTGTATGTTAAGTAGTCAAAATCCCATTCAAAACAACAGCAATTTTTGTCGAATCACATGTATTTCTAATAGCGAAGCGCGCCATCTGGCGGCTACAATAGGTAACGCGTTTTTGTTTTCTATGTACACGAGTAAAACACTCAAGGCAAAGTTGTTTTGTTTTTGTTTTTTTCATTCATGATTAGGTTTTTATTTCAGTCAAAATCTGGGATCCTAATACAAGAAAGAACCACCAGACATTTACACTGTCGAGTGAAAAAGGTCATGGCATTTAAAATCAGCATTTTCTGTGAAAGAAATTTCATCACTCTTACATGAAGGGACTATATACAATTATGAGGTAAAATGGGTAGATTCACCAAGTCTTTTAATCACCCCCTCATCTTTTTTTCTTCCGTAGAACACAAAAGCAGATATTAGGCAGAATTATGTGTTTCCTGAAAGTCTGTTGTGTTCAACATGAGGGTCAGTAAATGACAGAATCAGCATTTTGTTTTTAGGTGAACTCTCTCTTTAATGGGGGTATGAGACACAAGGAAGAGCATAAGGTTCATCTCAATCTTATTTCACAAAGTTCAACACAGACTGACTGCAACCCTGCTGTGTAATATCAAGAATGGGAGGCGAAATGTGTTTTCAGAGCATGAAGGTGTTAATTTTCACATTTTAGAAATTATTTGTTTCCATTGCATCCTTTAGACGATGTAAAAGAGAAGCTGAAGTGCGTGAAATTCATTTTATTGACATTTTTTCCCAAACTTCTGTGTAAACTCTTCCCATCATGGTCACTAACTCTTAAAACATCTGTTTGGTGTCTTGTGGCTTGATTCAGCTGTTATCAGCCGGTTCTTCAGTACCGGTAATGAGGACTCCGTGATCGTGATCTTGAGCGAGATCTCCTGTTGAGGAAGACAGTAGAAATGTTGAAATGAGCCAGAACAACAGTACGGTTAGATGAAATGGACAAGTGTGGCTGGTCCAGACTGGTTTCAGCATACCTTCTGGATGAGCTGTAGTCCCGACCTGTGGGGATCAAGATTTATGATTAGAATCTTCTTCATGAGTAAGTTTTTGCATGTCTTAATTGTTACCACATTGTACATCTATAGAAACCTTCAGTACCAAAAAAAACAATTCAATCCACAGAAAGAGTCTTGATTCAGTTCTTTCATAATGTGGATAATACGACAGTATCTCTATACGAAGAGGGGATTCTTTGGTGGGAGGCTCTTACAGCACAAATAAACTCACCGTATTTGGCATTGGGGGAGGGCGAGTGACTCTGACGTCCATACCGTCTCTCCCATTCATCTCTCTCTTTTTCCCGCCGTTCTCGCTCCCTACAAGACCAAACAATGACCAAACTGTATCCTCTTCTTTACAAACCGAGAGGACAGTTCCCACAACATGAACATGCTGCACATGTATATACATGCTCAGACTCACTTCATGCGTATTTTCCGTGCCATTGCACGAAGAACTCCTTCTCGCTCCTGTGATGGGAGGGGGAAAATACATGGGCGTTAAAGTAAAGCACTACCTGGAATTCCCCCTCCTACCCACATACCAACTGTGCACCCACACTTTTACCTGCCGCTTGTGCTCTTGTTGCTGGATCTTGGCTTGTGCTGCCTTCTTATCCGCCTTGGCTGAAGGTAAAAGCAGAAGGTGAGGCAGGGTCAACAGGGTTTTATTTTACATAACATATGCTGCTTAGGAAAGTGGTATTATACACTACTGTTCAAAACTTTGGGGTCAGTAAAGAAATTAATACTTTGACCAAATTTCAAATTTATGACGGTGACATTAAAGACTTTTATAATACTACAAAATATTTCCATTAAAAAGCTGTTCTTTTGAACTTTCAACTCAAAGAATCATGAAAAAAGTATTATCACAAAAATATTAAGATGAACAGAAACATTAAAATGATTTCTGAAAAATTAAGTAACACTCAAGACCATTTACTAAAGCCGTTAACTCAAGGCTGCTGAAAATTAAGCTTTGTAATCACAGGAATAAATTATATTTTAAAACAAATATATTTAATGTTTTTATAATAGAAAACAATAATTTGAAATTCAATATTTCACAATATTACGGTTTCAATATTACTGTCAAATAAAGGCAGCCTAGGTTGAACATAAGGGATTTCTTTAAAAAAAAAAAAAAAAAAGTTGCTTGTGCTGGGCTCGCATATTCCAGAAACAGACAGGATTGAGAGATAAAAAACAAACAAACAAACAAAAAAAAACTAGTCAAATTAATGATTTAAAATAACAGTTTTCTATTGTGTATTTTAAATTGTAATTTATTCCTGTGATGGCAAAGCTAAGCAGCCACAAGATCATTTAAAAGAGATCCTTTGAAGTTTTCAATGTCACAAGATGCTTTAAAAAGTATGCCGATTTGGTGTTCAAAAAACATTTATTATTAGCATTGTTGAAAACTGCTGTGCTGCTTAATGTTTTTGTAGAAACTGTAATGCATTTTTTTCAGGATTCAGGATTACTGACCCCAAACTTTTGATTAGCAACGTATTAAAGATGTATTATTTTCATTTTGAGACTTGCTAAAGATTACATTCACCAGTGTTATAAAATCATTTGTGTTATTAAAGCTTTTGAGCGTTAATTGAAATGAGAATGCACAATAAGCATGAATATAAAAATAATGCCAACTGATATGGTACCAATATACTGTGCATGCCTAGCATAAATATGGAATAAAATGGTTCCTGGACGCCTGAGATAGTAACTCACATTGCTTGTTTAGAGCCTTCTGCATACGGAGTTTGAGCTTCTCTTGTGGTGTCATCTTGGGCTGCAATGGACACAGTGACTTTAGAACAAGTACGATGGAAAAGTTTATGCAAAGAACAGCGGCTGACAACAAGGAATCTATTTTAATAGCTTAAACTTGTGTCATGTCAAGCAGAAGGACAGTGTTTTAATCATTTATATGCTGCATGTTGAACAGCAGCAGGCAGTCCTGTTTCAAAGAAATGCCTGTGATGTTAATGTTATAGATGTATTTGTAGGGATATGGCAAAGTGTGAACAGACAAATGGATGCAGCCTGCGCTATGTCGACTCTTCTTCTCACCAGGTCAGGTATGTCAACTCGATGGAACAGTTACAAAATGGCAGCTACTGTAGCCATTTCAGAAGGTGCTGCCTTGAAGCTGTTCAACCTTTATACACAAGGACAATTTGTATTGACTTATGCAGGTGTGTTTGTGTGTGCGAGTGAGTGAAGTTGCTCTGCCTGTCTTGACAAGCCCAGTACAGAAGCAACACCTGAGCTGTTTAACTACTGAGAAAACCTGCTAAGAACCTTTATTCCTTTGTAGTTTTCCTTTCATCAGCTCACGTTCATTCACAGGTGTCTCTCAACAAGCCCTCATTCAGATAATACTTAGTAAGATAAATGAGAAGTACATGTATCATTTCCCTAAAGAGAAGACAAATCTACAGCGCTTCCAAAGAGCACACAGAAATATCTGGGTCCTTTAGAGATAGAATTGGATACTTCCTGCCTCTTTCTTACAAAAAAAAAAAAAAAAAAAAAATTCATTAAATAAAAAAAAGTTGGGTAGGCTCAGATATGGCTGCTCTTCAAAAGACCACTGGATTCTGCAAATAGAGGGCAGCTGATCACCAAGTGGACAGCCAATCAAAAACACATTTCAAATGAGAACAAGGGCTCTTTGAAGAGCCAAGAGATGGGCAGGAGCCCCAGCCTGATTGTTAACTGCATCAGCCTGTCAGGGGTGAGGGAGGCGGAGTCTTTAGCAACAAATTCGAGATACATCAAATTCTTACTGACTTTGGCAGCTCCAGTCTCTTTACCACCCGGAGTTTCAGGCCTGGGGGAGAAAAAAAAGATACAGAATTTTTGGTCAGTAGTCACTTTTGAGGCATAGGACAGTAATATTAATAATAATAATAATAATAATAATAATAATAATAATAATAATAAGAATCACTACTCCTACTACTACTAATAATTTTATTTTACAGAAGTAAAATTGCAATACTACTACTACTTAACCCTATAAACTCTACTGTATCATATTTGATCTAGGGTTGGGCGATGTCTACCAAATTGGCATCGGACGAGGGGGGGGGTTATTTTAATCTTGTAAAATGCGTGGTAAGTACTGCCGCTTCGTAGTATAGAGTCCGTGTGATTGCGAATCTCGAAAGTGAAATGAGAACGCGTATTCGAAAGAGGTTTTAATGCCCTGCATATTAGTAGCGGGTCCCTGATGCCCGCAATTTATATACAGTACAATTACCCAACGATTTAATTGCAAGAGAAAGTATTGAAATATGTTTTTTTAATCCTCTCATTTCGCTGGCTATTTATTCCCTTTAGGGGTTCCGTAGTACACTTAATTTCCTTTCTGAACACAGTATTGGGATGTGACGGATTGCAGAAGAGCAGGTGGGGGGGGAGGGGGCAATCGTCTATTGGGCCAATTGTCTATTGGCCCAACCCTAATTTGATCCAAAAATTTCTAAGGCCTCTAAGAATACGTTCACAACTGCAGGCAAATGTGGCCCAAATTTTTTTGTGTTTTACAGTGCAACCATAGACTGAACAATCATATTGGAATTCACTCATGGGAGTCGTGGCCTAATGGTTAGAGAGTTGGACTTGAAACCAGAAGGTTGTGGGTTTGAGTCTCAGGTCTGGCAGGAATTGACAGTGAGGGGAGTGAATAACTGTCGCTCTCTTCCACCCTCAATACCACGAGTGAGGTGAGACCCTTGAGCAAGGCACTGAACCCCCCAACTGCTCCCCAGGCACAGCAGCAGCAAAAATGGCTGCCCACTGCTCCAGGCCTGTGTTCACAGTGCGTATGTTCACTAATGTGTGTGCGCATTTGTATGGGTTAAATGTAGAGCACAAATTCCCTTTGTCAAAGATTTTAGTAAGGCTAGGCAATTTTTCCAATTTTATTGATTAATTTGTATTTAATGTTTTGCCACGATTTTTTATTTTTTTATAAATCACAGAATCTCGATTTTGAATAGAAATATTACCAAACATTAGAATTAGACACTCTGCCAATATGCCAATGATAACCATAAAGAGAAAAGAATGACCCAACCGTGTCTCGGCGCACGGGATTAACCGCTCACGTGTGATGCACTATGTGAAGGACCATAAGTAGAATATATCGCTAGGTGCCATTCATACAGAATGCGCTTTTGTGTTGACAAAGATGGGATGCGGGCAGTGGACTGGCATAAAATGCAAGAATATGGGAGTTGAACGTTTAGTTTGAGTGCCATGTTTTTAGAATGCCGTTTCATGCATGAGATGCTGCAAAAGACGCGAGCATTTTGGTCAGTGATGTATCAGACTCATAAGTATTACAGTGACAACAATATATACAAGCAAAACATGAAGGCTTGTATCATAAAAGTTTCAAAACTGCTCTTCTCTGTCACATCCTTGTCTTTATTTTTCATATTGCCTGTGCATAATTTCACTGGCTTCTGCGGCAGATCACACGATAAACGCATAATCGCTTACTTTATGTACTCCATGTTTACTTTTATGACAGCATGCTGCGCAAATGTTGCCAAGTACACAGTTTTCCCATGGAATTTGGCTACTTTTCACTGTTGCTGCGGATTATTTTTAAGTCCGTGGGTTGAAGCGACCCCACAAACACTTTATTTACTCCCTAGAACGCGATTGAGCTAGTTTTGAGAAGCAATTGGGTGGATTTTGTTGTGAAAACCTGGCAACCCTGTTTGTATTGTTCATTTGCACATGCGGGTCAGTTCAGAACCATGATCTGTTCACACTGGAAATCTGATATTGGCCACATTTAAAACAAAAATGTGAACAGCTATACCAAAAAATTAGATCTGAGCAATTAGGAATTGAGCACTAAGGCTCGCAGTGTGAAAATGTAGCCTAAATTATCAACATGATCAAAACTTTGTGGAAAAACCTGTTGGACAAAATCTACTACGTGCCTTATGTCATCTGATAGTTTAAACTTTTTTAGCAAGTAAAAGGCCTTTTAACAATTTTATAAGCAATTCCCTTCAGGTGATGTTTTTTTGTGTGAAACCATGGTTTTGTGAACTTTTTTCTGAGTTTTATGAAGTGAATATACATAACTAATTTGTAGTCTTTGCAAACTGTAATTGCACTAAGACTAGGCCCATTCTCAAAACCAATGCAAAAACTGCCAAATGGCGAGTAACGTTTCATAACCTGCCAATGCCAATTTTACTCACACTTTATAAAATAAAACATATTTGAATTTCAAATAGTGGTCGACCGATATTGGTTTTTTGACAGCTGATGGTGATATCTTGGAAAGCAGGGTGGCCGATGGCCGATATAATTTTATTTAATGTTAATATTTAAGGAAATTCGAAAATGGATTCAAAAATAAATGTGTAAAATAATAAACATACTTATACTGGATTCTACTAAGTTTGCAAGGTTTGTGAAATTAAATGTCCATTAGTCATTCAAAGATTTGTTTAAATTATATAAATGCGTATTTGCTGATTCTGAATGCTTTCGGCAAACGAGAATGTATTAACGTATTGACCTGACTATAAGACGACCCTGATTATAAGAAGACCCCCCTCCACTTTCCCAGATGTATCTTTTGGAAAAAGGCTTTTTGAAAACCAAATCTTGTGTTTTACTGAGAAAAAAAACTTTTTTTCTTATTTTCATATTGCATTTTTTTCCTATTTAAATTTTTGTTTTGAAAGTATGGTAAATACTGGTAAAATGTACCAACAATCACATTTAAAAATATACACTTTTTGATATACCATAAAAATAACAGGTAGCCCATCTGAATAATAACATTTTAGGCTATCCATCTCATAGTAGCCTAACGTTACCAAAATTTTATTAACAGTAGAAGTGAAATCTTATTGTAGCCTTCAAATCTGGGTACTGTCTTACGTTTTAAAATCACTTACAGAGGAAGTTTGGTCCCATCAGTCTAACATGACAGTCATGACTCATGCCACTGTAAGCTTTTCTTTCTCTTTTGTTTTCACTCGCAATCTTTACAACACACATTACATTACGTATTTCATGGCACACTCGTTTTACGCGTATTTGGCGCCACCTATTGTTGTGGGTGTATTATTGACATGTCAAAGTCTAGACCCTGAATATAAGACGACCACGTTTTTTTCAGATGTACTTCCAGGAAAAAAAAAACATTGTCTTATATTCTGGTCAATACGGTATAATGTTTGCCTTTCTGTTACTAATAATATAAAAGCAATTGTTATAATACTTTTTGTATGCATTTAATTCCTTTGTTTAACAGTTCTAACTGATTATTAGATAGACTTCTATCGGTATAGACAGAACTGAATGACGACAGCAAACAAGAGGGACAATGTTAGCACCGTGTGCTCAGGCGCTGCTGTTCTCAGCACCATCAAAATAAAAGTCCCACCTCTAACACATCAGCCAAACAGAAAACTTATCAGTCGATGCCGATATTTGAAAAAATGCCAAATATCGGCCGATATATCGGTTGACCACTAATTTCAAATACATTTTATTAAAATAAAATGTATTTGAAAAAGCATGAATTTCTTTTTCTCAAATTCATGGAATTTACATGGGTCACATTTCTCAGGTCGGAAAATTGCATCTTTGACTTTTAGATATCAAGGTGGTAAACTGTATCTTTGGCGCTTATAGGTGTGTTGCAACTTACTTTCTCAGTTTGTCTGCAGAAGCAGATGCAGCAGAATGGGAAGAGGGGGAAAGGCTGCGGCTCACAGCAGGTGAGTGGGAGGGGCTTTGACTAACGCTCCCGCCCCTCCTGTATGCTGAGCTGCGACTCCGACGCCGGTAACGATCACCCGAATGAGAACGCGAGCGAGACCTGAGGGAGAGAGTGATTCTTCCGATCAATGTCACTAAAGAAACCCTTATTTTTCTTTTTAAACTCAAAGAATCTACAAGTGTTTGACTATCTTTAGCAAGATCTCTTGCCTGGTTCGTCTGCGGCCTGTGTACCGTCTCCCCCTGTCCCAGTCTCTGTCTCTTTCACGGTTTCTGTCTCTACCCCGATCTATGGAACGAGACCTAGTCCTGTCGTATCGTCTCCTCGAACCAACTCCTCCACTGCGTTGTCGTGAACGGGAGTCAGACCGCCGGCGAGAGCGAGATCGAGACCTGGAGTAACGGCTGTCCCGGTCCCTGCCCCCACGAGAACGTCGACTCCGGCGGGAACGTGAGGATGAGCGTGAGGACCGATGCGAAGAGGAGTGGGAGGAAAAGGATGAGTGGCTGGAGGAAGACCGTCTTCGGCTAAAAGAAAAACACAATTTGTTATGTTATTATGAACAACTTGTAAAAAAAATTATTAAAATCACAAAACAAGCCAAAGAGCTTCCAGTTAATTATCCCATACCGTTTTTAACCCTGAATATGCCACAAAAAATAATCAACAGGCTAAATAGGCAACTCAGACATTGGTTTGGTTGGTCTCTCAACTATTTCAAAATATCACCAATCATTTAAGCTCAACCTGTGGCAGTTCTCTTAGCACACTGGCTACATGCTATCACTGCTGAACACGCTTATGAATAAATGAAGAAAAAAGCCACTAAGGAGCCATAAATTAGAAAGGGGAAGTTACCGACCGGGAGCCCCTGCTATGACCTGCGGTGTTGGAGGAGGTGTGGCTTGACGCCACTGCAGGTGGGGCTTGTGGAGCTGACGCTCCCTCATCATCACTACCCCCGAAGCTGGTGATGAAAGTGATCTTATCATTGCCTGGGGTTCGAGAGCGAGAGCGTGACTCTGAACTTGAGTCTGACTCTGGCCTGGGACAAATAAAAGAGAGAAAACAGTAGCAAGAAACATTATTATTAATACATGATGTACACTACTGTTCAAAAATTTGGGGCCATAACTCCAACCTTCAGTGTCACATAACCATTAAGTAATCATTCTAATATGCTGATTTGGTGCTCCACAAACACTTCTAATTAATATCAATATTGAAAACAGTTGATGCTTAATATTGTCATGGAAATCATTTTTAGGATGAATAGAAAACTGCATTTATTTGAAATATACATTATAAATGTCATCTACTGTCACTTTTGATCAATTTATGAATAAAAAAAAAAAAAATAAAAAAAAATATTGATCCCAAACCTTTGAAAGGTAGTGTAAGCAACTCCAGTCAGTAATGCACAATATATGTTATCTGTCCCATGCTGATGATCGATGTTGTTGAATTTTTTTTTTTTTTTTGAAATATATCATTTTTAGTCATAATTTTGACATTTAGATTAACGTTGTTACACTTAAAACTAATCATTAAAAAGATTAAATGACATTGTTACATATATTCTTTGGATCTTTAGATTTTTAATTTATTTAGACAGAATAATGTTGACTTCAATATTTGCCTTTTATTGGTTATCAGCAATATGAAAATCAGTTTAAAGGTATTGGTCAGAATTTCAATATTGGGGTAACCTGAATTTTGGTGCTTAATTTGGTGCTACATAATCTATACATTATTCAAAATGAATGTCCAAAGTATCAATCCATGAACACTTACCGTTTGTAGGGATCATATGTTGGACTGTCTCTTCTGGCATAACTGTTTTTGAAATGCACATATTAAATTCAAATTTCAATTAATCAATTTTCAATCAAAATAATCAGCAACATGTCTAACTGGTGCACATAAACATCATTGCTTATCTGTAAAAATTTGTAGCTGATTTTGTATGGGCTGTTACCTGGGTGGGCTGATCTGCCTGCCTTTCATATACTTCTCTCTAAACTCTCTTCGCTGTCTGCGAGACCGCCGGCCCTGATGGAAACAGAACAACATTATTATTACAAATAATAATAATAAAGCGCAAACATCTTAAATGGGAGGGGGGGGAGTTAATAAGATTCTGCCCATACAGAGTACATGGCCTTCTCTGCCTCCAGTGCTTTTGCATGTTTAATGGCCTCCACTTCATCCTTGTCCTTCCTCAACATCCTGCCACAAAGACAGACTGGATTTATAAATATCACATTTGTAGAAAAAGTACAAGATCATTACAATGCATTTATTTAGATCTTGTCCAAATACACTCAAGCGGTAAATTTTAGTTAAAGAATGAGTGAACGAACCATACAAAGTCCCCTTCTGCCATGCCGTAAGTGGTGGCCATCTTGTTAATCTCAGTCACCTGTTCTGGATTCAGTTCATCTACATCCACCTCAACATCTACAAATTGGGAAAGCATTCACACACACGTTGTAAGGGGGTTACCTTTTATATTCAAGTAAATCACATTTCTAAAGTGTTTTTACATTATAAAAATGAGTTATCCTAACAGGAAGTGTTCAGAGTTTGAGGAAACGCACCGATGTCAGGGATGACTTCGTCTTCCTCAGACTCGCTGTTTTCTGAGTCATCCTCATTTCCCTTCTCCATCTGTTCATCTGGTTCGGTCACTGTGCTATCTTCATATGTATAACCAATCTGAGCTTTCTTCTCAGCGAGTCTAACAGTGAAAAAAATGATGATGTGATCCTTCTTACAGAATGTACTTTTAGCCACATGTTTTAAGTACTGATGCACAAGTTCATACTTTTTCTTTTCATCCTCATTTGGTTTCTGTAGGCCACCGTAGAGTTCATCCACATAGATCTGGTACAAACACTGCTCTTCAGAGACTACAACATGAAAATAATGTTTTTGTGGATTCCTCCAAATTCATCAATAACATTATAAGGGTCATAATTGAAATGTCAAAAAAAAGCAGATTGAAATCAAAAGAAACTCACTGTTTGCAAAGTCATTCTGCACCAGACCTCTATAGCGCTCATAATTGCACTTCCTCTCTTCTGATTCCTGCTCTGGGGTGCTGTGACAGAAACAATGAACTTAATCAAAAATGACAAAGTAGAAACCACTTCAGCGTAATTTTATCAAAACTTCTTTAACCCCTGGTGGGTCTTCAGTCATTTTGAACTGCACATTTTTGTTTTGAATTCCATTTTTTATTTCATCAGAACGGCACAAAAGTTGGTGACTTCAGTGTCACTTGCACAAAATAATAATAATCACAAATCACAAACAACCACCACCATAGTATATGACTGGGATATCCAAAAAATACAGAGCAAATTTTCTCAATGACGTGATCATGTCTAAATATATATTCAAATGCTAAACCTACTAAAAGTATGTCTACATATATTCTTATACGCATTTAGAGAACATACATCCCTATATCTATGCTATTAAATATGATTTTCTTTATTTCTCCTACCAAATGGCACCAATCTACCTTCCATGCATTGGACTTTTAAATGCATTTGCTCTATTTTTAACTTTAAAAATGTATTAATTGAAAATATGAATTTTTATTTATGTTTATAATATGATTTTAATATTTGTATTTTTATATAGAAATTAATGGTGCTTATTTTAGAAATGAATATTGTATAGCATGAAGTCCCCTCAAAACATAAAATATTAGCGACAATATAGTACATTTAGTTATATATTTAAGAAAAAAAGAAGAAAAAAAAAAAGTTTAATGTCACCTAAGTGAGGAATACCAGAGGGTTAAATTGAAAACCAGACAGGAAATTAAACCACACTATGTCACAATTTTGCAAATTCAACACCCTACTACCTGTTTCTTTGCATATTCACGGTAGTCTATTTTATATTTTGCTACATGACAGATGCATTAAGATCAGACTACTCACGTAGTATTGACGAGAGGTGGTGTATAGGTTGGGATGTAGTCCAGGTGTGCCCTGACATCAAACCTATCAATCATGTTGCTGGTATCTCCTTGCCAAGGCATCCTATGAAGACAAAGGATGAAGTTGTGACAGTTTTCCAAATAAAAGCCTATATATGGGCTGCTATGTTGGTGTGAGAACTAAGTCAGCATGATTAACTGGAATAAAATCAAAATCGCGATAATGGCTAAGCGCATTTCTCAGATTGCAAAGGCTGTGATTTTATTAAATAATTATGTATGTGCTCTGCATGTTTCAGAGTGAAGCTTTTACTTTCCATCCAAAAATATACATTTGATAATGTAACATTTGAAAATGAAGAAATTAACATTGCCAAAAGTATCAGTACTGTAATTTTCCAGTTGTAACATTATTTTTTTTTATGCTATGTTACTTTTCCTAAACACTTGATTTTTAATTTAAAGTGAAATATTTCAAGAGTGATATTTCTTTTTGATTTACTAATTTTTAGTTTTATTTAGTAGCAATAATAATTATTATTATAAAACCATATTGATATATAAATACATTGTGCACAGTAAACCTTTTTTTTTTTTTTTTTTTTTACAATTAGATTTCTTCCCAAATCACTGATCCACATGCAAGTTACATACATGTTGAGGGGACTCTCAGCCGCCAGGGCTACAGCTGAATCCAGGTGGATTTTGTATGCCCGGCCATGAACCTGCAGGAACTGGGCTGGATCCTTTTTCTACACAGAATGAGAGAAGTGTGATCGTTCATTTAAAACTTCTGTCCAGGACCAAGATTGAGCTGGGCTCAAAAAACAAAGAACGAAAGTCAAGGTCACAGACTTTCGTTTGTCAACTTACGATTTTCTCATAGTACTCTCTGCGTCTCTCCCCACGCCGCCTGTAGTCCACCATCATCCCGCGCAGTTTGCGCTCATGTTTGCGGGCCTCCTGCCACATGACGGCTCCGCTTGGGGTTGGGGCGCGTCGGGGCAGGGCTGCTGCTATGGGACACAGAGGGTACAAATCAACCAACCTACCCAACTAACACACTAGCTGCCTGCAACATATAGTGCCATTCTGAATATGAATTCATCTTCACACTTACAGAAAAGGACATTTCACCATGGGAAAACACACGCCAAATACATTATGCTAATCATACTGTATAGATTTCCCCAATGCACGTAATGAACTGCAGTAATTATACATAAAAATATGGCACTTGTGTCAATCATTGTACAATCCAACTGTCACATTGTTAACGAAACTAGTTAACTGTCTTTACTGAACACCAGGTGTCCAAACACTTACAGGAAAAGTGTATAGGTTATAGATTAACTAGCCTTAATTAAAAAAGTTTGACACGGTCAACTTCTGAGTACAAAAGGATTGAGTTTGCTACATAACATCAAAACTGTATAATAATGGTTGAAACGCGTTACCTTTACATTGTAAGTGCATAATAACACATATTTAACTAAGTTACTCAGTAACAAAATTAAGAAAGAAAAATTAACGTTGATATCCAAGTGGCTAAAGCCTCCCAGGCTAACTTCATATACATATCTAAAAATTATTCATAATGTTATTCTGAACGCACATCAAAGACTATAAACTACTCAGATCGTGCAACTTTAATGCAGTATTAAGATTTACAGCTCACATCAGATAATATATAATGTTATTAAACGCTGGCGGAGCCGCTAACGCTAGCGTGCTAGCTAGCTGTATTTTACATCCAACGTTAACAAACAACTGACAAAGAAGCGATATGACCGTCGCCAAATATCTTTTGCGACTTCTAGAATTAAATGAATTACCTGTTTATGTTTACAATATGTATAGTGTGATTTCTCTTGATAGAAAACACAAACGTCGGTCACCAAGTGAAAAAGGCCGCTAACGTTAGTTTACATACACGCGCACGCGCACGCTCCTCCCAGCGCACGCGCTCTCAGATCTTTGAGCTGAAGAAACAACTAGAGGGCCTAGTGGACTTACATTTTATTTCAGAATTTAAATTCTCCTGCAGGGAGCGCACTCTGGCTCATAAACATTATAGAGTACATTTATATACTTTATAGGCGTTTTAGGCTGTTTTGAGATATTTGGAACGTGCAAATAATATGGTAATATCATAATTTGGTATAGGATGCAATGTAGCTACTATAAATCACTAATATATACATTCAGTTTAGTAACTGTGATCAATCTGGTGGTTATCATGTATAGTTTTGGTAGTAAAATGTGCTTGTGGCTCTTTGTGAAGATGTGAGCAGCATATTAGATAAGATATTTGCGCTGTACAGGTAGCTAAACACTTTACAATAAGGTTCCATTAGTATATTTAATGCATTAACTAACAATAATGAGCAATACTTTGTTACCGTAGCTATTTTAATCTTGTTAACATTAGTTAATAAAAATACAGCTGTTCATTGTTAGTCTCATTGTCTGATTCTAATTTTTAATAGGCTATCTCATTCTTAACTTAGGTCCATTAAATAACATTAATGGATACAAGGTTTAATTTTAATTATGTATTAGTAAATGTTGAAAAGAAGTATTTTTCATTGTTAGTTCATGTAGTTAACTAATGTTAACAAATGGAACTTTATTAGCCTATATAAAGTGTTAGGCCTACCACTGTACCTCATAAAATATGGCACAATAACAGAGTGGGCTAAAGATGGATTAAAAATCCACTCATAAATTTATGTGGTGTTCTGCATAATATGAGATTTGCCTTGGACTTTACCTAAAAGCTAAAGGTTTCACTTACCACTGCTTGCCAATGCAATTACAGAACATAACATCATGATGACTGGTACTGTGCTTTTATAAAATAAATAATAAAAAAAGTAAAATAACTGTTGCTGTGCTGCAAAACGAATAACTTTTAAGAAAAGCAATATATGTGATCTGTGAGCACTTTTATGCCTGTGTCACCTTCTTCCTGTGAAATATGCAGAACATAAAAAACATGGTTTAATGTACTGGCCATTAGGTGGCGATACTGGCACATTTCACAAATATGCTACATTTTTTATATATTTGGTAAAGGCCAAGGGACAAATCCCACGGTTATGTTACAGAAAATTAACTTGGCATGCAGAATAGTACATTTTTAACACACCAGATAAAAAAATTCACCACAAAGACCAAAATTACACAAAAGGTACACTTTCAATGGGAGCATGGGCCTCCATCCTGTTTGGTGTCTGCTTGTCAGACTTCAAGTAGGCCTACGAATACAAGATGACTGGTAGAAAAAGATAATTTGTTACTTAAGCAGTGTTCTGGACATACCTGAACAACAAGAATAAAACTGTATTATGTAAATCATGTTATGTGAATGTAAAACCTTCACAGCGTAACTTAGAAAATCAGCCTAATATTAGCACTAACAGAACAATTTAATTAAATAAAATGAGCAATTTTAGAAATGATCAATACAGATGATTCAGGAAAATGTGGAATGAGATGATATCTAAATGTTATTTTCTTTAAACTCTACACTTTACATTACAGTGAAGGAGAAATTGCCTCAGTTTTAACCCCTCAAGTCTCAAATCAGCCTTCCTTTTAAAGACATGTTTGTCTGTGTAGGTATGAGTGGTCATCATCTTCTCTGCTTCACAAAATATATTTCTGCTTCTGTACTTTACATAAATTTTATATTTAGAAAATTTGCTATTTATTAACTATTATAATTGGTTCTAATCAGCAGTGCTTTTCTGAAAACGGTGTTTTATGGCAGTGTTTCCTAGAATGAAGACGTATCTGGTTTCCTGTGAGTGTCTCTTGTAAATATTTGTTTGACCATATCTTACAGGAAAAACTGCTTATTGTATGGTGACAAAACTCAACCTCAGACAATAAAACTAAGCCTGACAATACAAAACGTTTAATGTTGTCACACAAAAAAAGTAAACTTATTGTAGCCTTTCACAAAAGGGCACATCTGAAGTGCAAACTGATTAAATTGGGGTGGAAATTGGTGGAAAACAGCTCTCCAATCAATGAGTTCAAATTACAAACATATTTACAGATTATGTCACTCAAAAAGATTTACAGAAGTACATTCAAAATCTCTCTCAATAAATATTTTGCACATTTTACACATTCATATAATTATTTTTGCACCCTACGGTCCTAAAGACCCATATTTCGTATGTCTTCCTTACACACTTGATTCAGATCATCAACTCATCAGCAGAGAGCTTTATCAACCAAACTGAGCATGTCAGATAATAGAGGCATACCAAATGTGCAGTGGGCCCCCAGGACAAGGATTGAAATCACTGCTATATGATATTAAGAGACATTTTCTAAACATGATGGTTCAGTATCCTATTGTTGGTCACTGGTTTGTTACGGCCAGGATAAACGGTGGTGCAGGTAAGAGTCCATCAGAGCTGTAGATGGGGCAGGCTTTGAATTTACAAGGCCAGTCTGTCCAGAGATAACGCACTGCAGTAATATCAGCAGCTGGACATTTTGGTGTAGATACATGGACATAATTAAAGCCATGTTTTACAATGAAAACAGGCAACCATTTGTCATCTGATTCACAGGTCTTATCCTCAGAGCAGCAGATCTATGGTAAAAAAAGGTAAAAATGAAAACATACTTTATCAGTTAGCTAAGGTCAGTTCAAAAGAAGCATTCTCACTTCAAACTGGCCCTTATTTGAATGTATGTTTTTTTAAATCATAATTTTCAAATTGAATGAATGTATTTGAAGGTGATCTTACCTCAAAAAAACCATCACCAGTAATGGCATTAATACCCTGATTGAAAACAATGCAAATGAAATCCTGTTTGAGCACGGCATGAGTAGGGAAAGGTCCTTGGAAAGACACATTCTTCTCCCCATAGGCAACAGCTCTTGCCCCTAGCACAAGTCTGTATGCCACATCCTGTTTATCCTCTGGGTGGATACTAATATACCCCCCCCCCAAATCAGCATGTTAGAGTTCAGGACTTCCATTAAACAATTTGAATAACACTTTAACTACAGTTTGTGCTCCTCCTCACCTGCCCCAGTGGGACCTATCATCAGGTACGTCAATAGCAACAGCCATAAAGGTGTTCCCCATGCGCTCATTAGGGGCATAGCCATAGTCTGCGGTCTGATGCCAGCGTATTTCTCTGAACCCATCTTGTGTATTGTTTTTGCGATATGTGCTTAGCTAGAGATGAATTGGAAGTACAATCTGATGTTTAAGTATTGATGATACATGGGTCTTGTCAGAAGTATTGTTAAGATATTTTTCTTCCATTACTGACTATTCAGTGGCACCTGCACAAATCCAAATGGGAAGTTTAGTGGAGTCTGGCCATCTGAGCCTTCATGGAAAGCCATCCTCCAGTCGTCAATCATCACAGGGAAAGAGCAGTTGTATTTATCCCTGTTATAGTTTGCATTAGCCTCACCTGAGATAAAAAGCAAAGTAAAAATAGCAAGTCTTTGCATGTTATAATTAATATACAGCGCTTTAATTCTTCACCTGAAAATTAATACCTTGGTACCATATGGCTCCTGTTACGGTCATGTTGAGTAATGGATGAATCATGGCATTCCAGAGCACTGAACTGTTCCACTGAACAGAGGCACTCTCCAAGAAGTCACTTTGTACAGGTAAAACACAATGGGGAAAAGTGAATGAAATTCAGGTACAGAAGTTAAAGATGTAAAATGAGAAGTAATTCAACTACTGTACTGCACCAACTTTTTATTTATTTATTTTTACTTATGTAGGTCAATGATATATAAGAGTGTATAAGAAAAAGAAAATTAAAAATGTAATTCTTGGGAACATACTAGCTACTTGTTACTACTATATACTACTTGTTATACTACTTTTTGGTTTCATATAGTTTTGAAAAACTGTTATACCATATCCAGAAACAGATTAAATTGAATCATCATGCAGTTTATCTTTACATCTTGAATACATGAGTGCACACATCTTAATTTTTATTAAAAATATTTCTCAAGATAAGCTTTTTTTTAATCACAAATTATTTTTAAACCTGATCTTTGTCATAAAATGTTCAAATTATTTGATATTTTTACATACTTATTGACCTTGACACAGTCATAATGGTCTGCAGGGGTCCTTTTTCATATATATATATAGAAAGGAAGTCTCATACTCATTTGGCTGCATACAATATAACAGTAATATTGTGTATAATATTACGAAATTAAAATATCTTTTCTATTTTAATATATTAAAATGACATTTATTCCTGTGATGGCATACATTTTCAGCAGCCATTAATCCAGTTCTCAGTGTGATAAGATGTTTCAGAAGTCATTCTAATATACTGATTTGGTGCTCAAGAAACATCTCTTATAATTATCAAATGTTGAAAACAGTGCTTTTTTGTGAAAACTATTTTTTCAGGATTCTTTGAAGAATAGAAAGTTTAAAAGAACAGCATTTATTTGAAATAGAAATCTTAATACAGAACATCATAAAGTATTATGGTCTGGCATTGTACCTTTTCATCAATCCACACTTGTGAAGTGCCCTTGGGGATGACCAGGCCTCCACAGATGTGCCTCCCCAACTTGAGTGTACTAGCCCTATGGGATACTTCAGAGTTTTGTAGAGATAGCGACCAAAGAGCCAGCAAACTGCAGAGAAATGGCTGAATTTCTTTCCACCAAGCAATTCTTGAACAATGAACACAAAAAACAACAAGAACAGCTGCTTAAATTTCTTCAGGAAAAAGTAGAGAGTTATGCATACATTTGTTTTTCACTTTCCTCTGGGGATAAAAACAGGTTGGACATCACCTTTAAGATAAAACAGGAATGCAACAAATATCTCATTAGCTTGTGTTTCAGACCATATTCCATACCCGCTGTTGGTTGAGACCAAGGAACTTCCACTCTCGCAAGATCAGTTAGTTCCTCATCGCTCTGCTCCAAGGCAGCCTGGAAGATCCTCACGTCAGGGAACTTAGAGACCAAGGCCAGCTCCTTTGTTGCATTAATCACCTTTCGAAGAACAAGTGACTTTCACGTGTATTACATCACATATGAAAATAGAGGAATAAGCATATCAAAGACTATGTCCGCTACATAACCAGGTGTCTCCAAAGAGCACATCTGTGAGTGTGATTGAGCTATTACTTATGCTCTGAGATGCAGTCAATATGTAGGGACCACCAGCCTCCACAGGTTTGAGAGTTGTGCGCCAAATACCTGAGAGAAGGTATTTAAAGTCAGCATTAGGGTTGGGAATTGAAAATCAATTCCAATTCCAGAATCAGATATTTAAGATCAGGAATTGGATACTTGTTGTAAAATTAAAAATTCAATTCTGCCCATCAATTCCTTTGTGTAGATCTTTCTTTTTTTTTTTTTTTTAGGTGGTGAAAAGGGGCTGTTAAAATGTATTTGTCTTTGAATCATTCATACAGGAGATTCAGTCAAAAACACTGATTCATCCAGTAATGAAACAAGCAAATCTTGAGTGAGTCATTGAATCATTCCATTAATAAATTCCATGAGATTTTGTTTAGTTGTCTAATGTTTTTTCTTCAGAATTGTGAGAGAACCACAACATCCATTAAAAAAAAAGAAAAAAGAAAAAAAAAAGAAGTTGCAATTTATCCAGAATCGTGCAGCTCTATTTTGCACACAAACAGCTCTTAATCAAGTCCAGTTTTTATGTAGCCATCTGATTTTTGTTCATGGTATTCAGCAGCAATTACATGTTTTGCAAAAAGAGGCACAGAATAAATATGTTTGATATCTAAATGTTTGACTTCAATTTTTTTAACCACACTGGATTCGAAACTGGGAAGAATCGGAATCGATAAGCAGGATTGGAATCGGAATTGATAAAATTCAAATGATACCCAACCCTAGTCAGAATACACTGTTATTGTACTGAATTCTTTTAAGTGGATATTAATTAAATGATCACTTTTTGAGTTTCACAGAAGAACCTAAGTCATACAAGGTTTGAAATGACGAGAGACATTTGCATTGTTGGATGAACGCTTCCTTTAAAGCAGACTTTACTGGAAAATATTATTTGTGTAACTGATACTTACCATTGATAACAGTAGTAGAGTGTTCAGAGACTTTGTAAGGTCCTGACAATGTCACCACAACCTTGGCACCTGTCTGTCCAAATCCCCATACGACTGCTTTGGCTGGGGCCTTCTGCAGAACCATGTGATTCCCATAATAAGAAGAGAACCGAAACACTTCTGCTAGGAATACAAGGAAATGAGATTAAGCTTTATGATATGATTGTTTTGTAGTGATGGGGAAATCCTACTAATTCACGTGACTTGATTCTGCAAACAGTTAGTTTCAAACAATCCAGGTGTTTGAAGGATGCATCCGGTTGTAGACCTTAGCTGCCACGTCATTAAGCGCCATCGAACGTCATCTCAATTTGAAGGACCCTTGGAAGGCAGCCTAAGTTGCTGAGTTGTGATGGAAGGGGAATGTTGAACTTGAAACATCGTGGAAACATTGATTTATAATATAGAGAATATCATATATCTATATATAGTAAGCAATGAGCAGAAAGCAAATCTACAATGAATCATAGAGAGTTGTTGAATTTATTAAATTTTGAATTTATTTAATTGAATTTATTTGATTGAAATAGAACATACAAAATTATTTTCTTCATTTTGAATTATAAAAATATTGTAAACCATAACAATTTACCCAACATAGTTGATGGGCAATTAATAATACTTCCTGACAATAGGTCACTTAAGATCAAATACCGAGAAATGAAGAGGACATTTACAGTAACGTGTTCAAAATGCCACATAAGAAAATGACATCACATGGTCACAAAGTTTTATGATAAACGTTTTTTTTTTTTTTTTTTTTTCCAGGGGAGTGGTTGGTTAGTAAAATAGTTGACAGAATTTTTGTGGACAGGAGTAAATGAAATATTTTCTTATTTAAAAGAAAATTCAATTTAAGCTCAAATTTTCTAAGATATTTAGATCAAAACCTTTATCAAAACCTGGTTGGAAAGCACATTGAAGGAGACGTGAAAAAATATATTTATTTAGTTCATGTAAATCACTGTATATCAAAAAGTACTGACTTACCTGCCGATAAAACACTGGCAAATGTGCTCAAAAGTAATGAGAAAATAACCGTCGCCAGCATCTCTGCAAGTGATTGAAAAGAAGGAAGTGCATTCACTTAAAGCAGACAATGCAGGCAGCGTTTAGCTCATGGTTCAACAAAGTTGTCAAACCGGTCACTTATATTGACAGTGAAATGGATTTGAGATGTTTACACTCTTAGAAAAAAAGGTAACCTTCAAAACTGTCACTTGTGCGGAATCCTTTCAAAAGGTACTAATATATAAATAATACAAAGATGGAGCTACCTTTAAGCTTTTGTTTCTTAGGATGTAGCATCCCAGTGACATCTTGTACTTTCGGAGAGTGTACCCAATATTGTTACAGACTTGCACATCCAAATATTTGGATTTCCCAACTGTACCCTTTATCTGGTATACTTACACTACCAGTCAAAAGTTTTTGGACAGTAATGTTTTTTAAAGAAGTCTCTTCTGCTCACCAAGCCTGCATTTATTTGATCTAAAGTACAGTAAAAACAGTAAATTTGTGAAATATTTGTACTATTTAAAATAATTGTTTTCCATTTGAATATATTTTAAAATGTAATTTATTCCTGTGATTTCAAAGCTGAATTTTCAGAATCATTAATCCAGTCACATGATCCTTCAGAAATCATTCTAATATTCTGAATTGCTGCTAAACATTTATTATTATTATTATTATTATTATTATTATTATTATTATTATTATTATTATTATTATGTTGAAAACAGCTGAGTAGAATTTTTTCAGGTTTCTTTGATGAATAGAAAGTTCAGAAGAGCAGCATTTATCTGAAATAGAAATCTTTTGTAACATTATAAATGTCTTTATCACCTTTGATCAATTTAAAGCATCCTTGCTAAATAAAAGTATTCATTTCTATTAATCCCCCCCCCTTTACCTCAAAATTGCGAGTTTATATCTCACAGTTCTGAGAAAAAGAAGTCAGAATTGCGAGAAAAAAAGTCAGAATTGTGAGATATAAATTCGCAATTGCGAGAAAAAAAGTCAGAATTGCGAGTTTTTATCTTGCAATTGTGACTTTATAAATCGTGATTCTGACTTTATATCTCGCAATTGCGAGTTTATATCTCACAATTCTGTAGTCAGAATTGTGAGATAAAAATATTGAATATTTTTTATTCAGTGGCGGAACCCCGATTTTTGTAGGAGAATGTGACACTGAAGACTGGAGTAATGATGCTGAAAATTTTGATTTGAACACATTAATAAATTACATTTTAAAATATTTTCAAAACATACTTGTTAAAGAAAAACAAAATAATTATCACTGACTTACTGGGATGAAAAATGTCTTTAATTCTTATTTATTTCAGTCTTGTGTCTAATTGGCATTTTCAGCATTGTAATATGCATGCTGATCCATCACTAAAAATAGCACCAATCAGGCTGTGTCAATAGATGCAGACACCAGTGGCCCACTTCATCATCTTAGCATATATTTCAGTAAACATGGCATCCCATCAGTCTAATTGCATCCTGGCAGAGACTAATTGACTGCCTAACTTTGCAACATCATTACAGCTGGTGGGATGGTATTCAAGATAAAAGCTCTGCATACGACTAATCAGAGAGAGAGAGAGCAGAAAATATTTTGATCAATCAGCTAGTTAAAAACTCAGCGGGAAGGGATGAAGAAACAGGGGTTTTAATGTTCAATGAAGTCATTACTGGATAATTAGGTCATTAGAGGAAGTTGAAGCACACTGCAAAGGCAGTTGCTTTTATATTAAACAAAAATGCTGTGCTTAGGACTTCAGTTAATAGAGATGTTTTGCACACTAGCTTAGCTTAGGAGAGAAACATTTATTCAAGGTCCAGTGGTCTTGTTTGTTGTAAAAGAAGCACCCTCAGCGCCGGTCCTTCCTTTTAAAAGTATGAATTAAAACAATGTATTATCTCCTTTTTGTTTTGATATAATTACATCTTATGTTTCATCCTTTTAAAATATATATATTTTAGAAAAACTGTTTTAAAATTGTACCCCTTGGTCGATAGAAGGACAGAGCAGGAATTTGAGTGTTGCATTTTATAACATGTATTTAGTCCTATATTACTGTATTTCCATCCATTGTAAAGATAATAATTTATGTACAGAGTACTAACTTTTTAAATTATATATATAGTTATATAATTACTTATTAGCCTATTTATTATCTATCTATCTATCTATCTATCTATCTATCTATCTATCTATCTATCTATCATCTATCTATCTATCTAATCTATATATATATATATATATATATATATAGGGGACAATAAAACATTTATCTGAACTTTAGCTTATCATTTACGTTTACTTAAAACCTGATATTAATATCCTATTTGATATTATTTAATAATATTATGTAACTTATGTAAATTTCAGCAGTTTTTTTAAAAAAACAAAAACAAAAAAATCAATCATTTGCAGAACTTTTTTTTTTTTTTTAAACACAGACTAGTAAACTTGTTCATACCATATTTGATAAATGAAGAGTAACATTCTACTTGGGACCGATGCATTTTACTGTGGGCTCCTTCATAATGGATAGTAATGACAGGTTGAAGGTCAGAGAAAGAATGACTTGAGAAGAAAATTTAAATGCAAAGCGAGCAATCGTAATGGCCATTAGCGTTTTAATTGAGTCCTAAAGCATTATAAATCAAGACACGACCGAGAGAGAGCATGAGGCCTGAATTTTAACACGAGCATGCTGATTTATTAGATGGCTTTAAGATGCACATGAACTGTGTACTTTGCCAGATTCTTGAACGTTAGCTCGATTTGAGTTAGCTTTGCAAACTGTGGCAAAACGAGGAACAAGGAGACGAGGGTGAAACTCAAAGAAACAGTCTTTAATCTTCTCAAAACGGGTTAACACAAGACAGGCAGAGACACACAGGAACACAACATCGACGTTAATACCAGACGCTGCACAGTGGAAAACACAGGGTTTAAGTAACAGAAAATAAACGAGGTAATTAATCAAACACAGATGGAACCTGTATATATGGATCTGCCCTCCGGCCAGATCCATATAGCCCCCCCCCCCCCTCGGGTCTAGAGGCCCTCCCTGGGGTGGATGAGGGAACAGGAGCCTTCCGTGGGCTAAACTCAGGAACAGGAGCCCGGCGGGCTTGAGTGAGCTGCAGCCTTTGGGCTTGACAGATCAACGGCTGGCAGACTTGACTGAGGATCGGCCGGCAGGCTTGAGTGAGCCGCGGCCGGCGAACTTGACTGATGAGCGGCCGGCGGACTCGCAGTCCTCGCGGTGATCTCGCCGAACTCCCACGCTTACTCTCTGCGGGCTAGGGCGGAATAGCGAGCGGCGAATTCCATGCTGCAGGGGAAAAAACAGGAAAACAAAAAACTTTCTAAAACAGGAAAACAAAATGAGGAGCAGGGGCGCCGCTTACTGTTTAGGTCCGGTATTCTGTCATGGTTGCAAACTCTGGCAAAACGAGGAACAAGGAGACAAGGGTAAAATTACTGAATTAACTAAATAGGGAATTAACGGGAACAGGAACAGGAAAACCAAATATGGGCATAAGGGAACACGAGGGAGAACTAGGGAGTCATGGAGAGCACAAAGACAGAAAACACACAGACAGTCCTAAGACGTGACAGGATGAAAGTGGAAATCATTGGATTCAGGCAGTAATATGCTTACCTTTTACCTTCCTTTGCTTACACACAATGTAAAGGAAGAATCATAAAAGTGCAGATTAAAAATACATTCTATAAAAATAGAATCCGCAAACACAAAAAAATATATTAATCAAAAATAATATAAACTCTTTAGACTTCAGCACTGAATTGGACTGACAATGACACTATGTTCCTTCACAGCAAAAATCTCATTAATTGGGTGGAATTTAATTATATGCTTCGCTTAGTCACTGTTATCTCCATTGCAGATGTTAACCTGAGATTCACTGCATGTTCTTCTCCGAGGACAAGCATTGCTTGTTAAATAATTTTTGAATGCAGCCTTTGCACTTTGCATCTGCTGTGACGCATTTTATATTCAATTACCCAGAGATGTGTCCTGAAAAGTCACAGCAATTTTTCCTCATGACCGAATGCGACTTTAAGCCTGAAACAAATAATAGGTTTTTATGTTTTTATGTTAAATCTTTTCAATATGACCTGTTGAGGTCATTCTAATAATAAAGTAATAATCTTTTACGGACTGCTTTTTTTCCCCAGTGCCTGTCACAGTTTAGATGGTCAGATGGTCAGATTTTCCTTTCCAATGGATGGCAAAGTTCCAAGCTTATGTTAAATGATTCAGTGCTTTCAAACATAAAACATGGGGCTGGCATTAATAAAATAAAGCACTGTCTAAATAGCAAATATAGACTGCATTAAAACTGCAGGAGCACATGGTTGTGAGTTATAGAGCGGAGAAAATCAAGCTGGATGTGGTACAAAGTAAATGGATGTTGATGGTTGATCTGCTAGCTGCAGTTAGACTCCTCATCAGCAGGGGGAGCTTGAATGACAGTAAAATGTGTGTATGAGAGCCACATGATGCTGCACAGCTGTGCCATTAAATAGAGATGTAGTAGCCTTTGCAATACATTAAATAATCTTCTTCCACCCGTTTCTCTTTCAGTCTGGACAGATAAGAGTACGTTAGATTTTGTTGATGCAATTTTGTTGTCACCCACCTATAGGCTTAATTGAGTGCAACCCTTAATGAGGAGAGGAGAGACTGCTGGCTTAAATGAGTCAGTGTTTGTGTTTGTAAAGGAACATTCCTTTAACACTTCCTGTGAAGCTGCACTTCTTGGTTTAAAGGAGAGTGAGTCTATAATTGCTTTGAAATTTTGTAAGAATTGCTAAGCTGTTTCATCATGCCGACAGGTATTTGGAGAGCTGAAGGCTTTGTAGGTATAATTAACATGATTTAGGAGAGAAGAACATTTTAAAAACACATTGGGGGAAGCACCCAGAGGACAATGTTATTGCTCAGCGGTTGCTCTTTCATAGCTAAAGAGATTTAATGGAGTCCTTATTTCTGTTTCATGTAATTTAATTGTCTCCCTCTTTTTTTTCAACTTGAGATCAACTTGAATTTGATGTTGTTGATAGTCTTTTATTACTCAGCTCTCTGGAATACTAGATTCAGACTGGTCAATAGTGCTATTCAGTGGTGAGATATTTTCTAATATTCGCAGTTGTCTATTGCAGCTCTAAGATCGTTCAGGTAAATTGGTGTTGTGGACGATCGATGGGTCCACAAATGTGTCTGAAATGGGTCTGTATCTGAAATCCTACATTATTACACTAATATATATCCCACTGAATAAATTAATAAAAGCCAGTGAGTGAATTCAGACAATGAATACACCGGAAGTAGGGGTCGGCGATATGACAAAAATCTTATATCACAATATGAGTAATTTTATTTCAAGGTAGCAATATATATATTAAAATATAGTTTTGTTTTTTTTTGCTTTAAATAAGGTCTTATGATTTAAAAAGTTTTGATACCATAGAAATGTCATAATTCTTGTCACCAGTGTCAATATCACAAAAGAATTAAAACTAGCCGAAATAATAAAAAAAAGTGTTCACTGAAGACAAGTAAACATTCAGTAATTAAATAAGAATAAGAAACTAATAGGACACAAAACTACAGTATAAATAAGAAATGCTACATGCATTCTATAAAATAATCAAATGTATAAAAACACTGCATATTCTTCACTGTGTAAAATATATATATATATATATATATATATATATATATATATATATATATACACACACACACACATATACATATTTCTTATTAAAGTTACAATAATGATTTAGTCGAGCAGTGAGAGATTTTCTCTCTTTTGTTGTTGATTAACATGAATGACAGACAGCAGGAATATTTGACTGCTGTCACTTTATGAGCTGCCTGGATCCAATATACTGTTACACATGTATCTTCTTTCTCAGCTGTTTGCTTTCACTTAAGACCTACTGTGTTTAGGATACTTGCAAAGACGGACATTGACACATACAAATGTGTGTATTTAACTGTTCAATGCCTATAAAGATGAGAACCATCTTCATGTGTGCACGCCTCTCTGGCAGCGTTCAGAAACAGTCTGTGAATGCATATAGCGAAATGAATTCTTTTTCACTGCTGATTGCATTTCAAAGGCTTAAAATCACTTGGTTTTAACCACAAGGTTCAAAAACGCGTGTAAACGATAAGTTTTCTTAACCACATAGCACAGTAAAGTCACGTGAACGTGTAACCGCGAGAGAGATGATAATCCAAAATCTCTACCAATTGACAAATTTCTGCCAGTTAATCGTGTCTACTGGTATATCGCCCACCCCTAGCCGGAAGTAAGGAAAAATTAGTGTCCGCTACATTTCTACCGATTCTCGATTATGGGGATGTGGTTTACCAGAATGCCCCCTCTTACCTTCTTTCTTCCCTGGACGCTTTGTACCACGGTGCTCTGAGATTCATAACTGATTGTAAATTTTTAACTCATCACTGTGAATTATATGAAAGAGTTGCATGGCCTTCCTTGAGAATTCGGAAAAAATTTGTTGATATATAAGGCAATTTTGGGTCATTTGCCAAATTATCTCTGTTTTATACAAAGGACTTTGTTTGGAAATCATTCATTGCATTCTCAATCAAATTATAGTCTCTGTGTGCCCTTTGTCAGAACTGAGCTTGGTAAAACCTCTTTTAAATATGCTGCCGCCTCAGATTGGAAGTTACAAAATTTGGTGTCCTATAATTATTTTAAGTCCTTACTATGTAATTTAGAGAGCAACTTAACGGTGTGTAATTGTTTTTAACTGGTTATATGTTGGTTTTGTAATGTTTGTCGTAACTATATTGTCTATTTGTATATGCAAACTCGGCTGCCAGGACGCTTCTGGAAAAGAGATTCTAATCTCAGTGAGTCTTTTCCTGGTTAAATAAAGGTATTATTATTATTATTATTATTATTATAAGTACTGTGTATTTCATCTTCTACAGCAGGGGTAGGCAAGTTCTGTCCTAAAGAGCCACTATCCTGCAGTTTAGCTCCAACCCTGAAAAATACCTCACCTGCTTACAGCCTTAGTAATTCTGAAGACATTGATTAGCTTGTTCAGGTGTGTTTGATTGGGGGTTAAACTCTGCAGGACAGCGGCTCTCTAGGACTGAACTTGCCCTGTTCTAGAGAGATGCGGGAATTTTTTGGTGCAACATTTCATGGGCACTTGTGGTCTTGCAAACTTACAATGGCCGCTGCATGTGTGTGTCCGTTAAGTCCACAAGACTGTGATGTGCCTCGTTCATCATTTTAGCTTTTAGAAGGGTGCTCATGAGCACCCCCTTTATGGGCACTGTGTGCCCTCAATGCTCACTTCTCTTGAGTCCGCGCTGAGGTGAGTTCCGAAGCAGACTTCTACCAGACAGTCAAAGCGGCATTACGTCACAAAAGTGAGGACGTCCGTGAGTGTTGAAGGTTGCGATTTGGGACAGGGCCACAGTGGGTTGAGAGCACTGTGTTGAGGACGTATTGTTGTAGGCTGGCCTGGAAGTTACCAACTCTTTCAGTCCAAGTTACCAAGTTCGACAACTCTTTCAGTCTTTATTTAAAAAACATTTTGACAGTTTGAGTTAGAGTAGTTTGCAAAAGAGTGATTATAAACACAATGAGGCTGTGTACTAATGAGTAGATTTGCATGTTCAGCGTGATGACATCTAATGTCTCAAATAATCTCTGTAGTCCCATTGTTATATGTTCCCTGTAGTGTTTGGACTTTTATGTTGTAATTCTGGTTTCCTGTTCCCTGTGTCTAGTTTTGTAGTTCTTTTGTTGATTGGTTCCCCTTGATTATCTCCCCAGGTGTTGTTATTTTGTTAACCCAGTCTATATATACCCTTGTGTTTCCTTTGTTACTTTGTCAGTTGTTGATGTTCCTGCCCTGTGTGTTCCCTGGTTCTTGTTTTCTGTTTGTTTTGTTCATTAAATACACCTGCATTTAAATCCTCTGTTTCCACCTGTCTTCATTTGCTTCACATTTTACACCCATTTAGCCACTCGTTAGCGGCCACTGTTTTTAAGATAATAAAAGCTTTTAAAACTCACAAGGGGTATTACTCTTGTAGGCCTATATTATGTTGCATAAAAAGTGAAAATATAGTTTATATAGTGTTAAACACAGACCTTATTTCAGGCACTTAACCATAAACCCATAGACCTAGAAGACCCATGGAACTGGAAGTGCTAAAATGCTGACTGCTTTCTGGGGTTTGACCTATAAAAATGCGTCATGCCTGCAGCACTCTATTCTCTAGTGGCTAGCCATTAAGTGTATATCGGTTGTACAGTCGTTATTGAGGTGCATTATGGGATTGTAATGCTCAGTAATGTCGACTATGGCTTTGGATGACACTACACATGGCTGACCCCTTAAAATAATGGGTATGGGGGAATTTTAGACACAGCCTGAGACTGTCTCTTGTATCACTATGCACTTTCTCTTGTTTCAAAACATCTGGCGCCATCTAGCTCAGTTATCGATTTTAGTTTAGACTACCTCAGATAACTTTAGTATTAATATTACTGTAATTTTATTACAATGTTTGTGTGTTAAACTGATTGTTTTGTATGTTGTATGTTTTCCTATACTCTTAAAAATAAAGGTTCTTTATTGGCATTGATGGTTCCATTTTTTAGTTAATTATCCTTATCGATATGTAAATATTTATGATATATTTATTTTCAGATGACATACCGGAGCACCACTGTTTTTTAGCAAGTTTTTAGCAGCTCAAACAATAGCAATAAGGGCCTGTGTCAGTGTTTGGAAACTCCTGTCGGCCTAATGTTCAGAAAGAGTGTGTCTTTGCCCTAGATTTAATCTCACAGGCAGGCAATAAACCAGTGAGCAGTTTCTGAGAGAGACAAGCTCTTTGAACATGACAGTGGAAAATCCCAGCAGATATGCCCAACCTACAGCATGCTCTTCATCATGCCTGGGTCTGACAGCTCCATCATGTAGGCAAATAAAATGACACAAACAGCAATAAGGCTATCATAAATCACACCATCAGGGACAAGCTGTATGATCCCAATCTAATGACCACTATTTACATGACACTCCACACTAAAAGGGTGCAATATGAGCTGCATATTGCAGGCGTTTTAGTGTGGAGTGTCATGTAAACAGTCAGGGTGCGTCTAACGATGCATTGCAAATGCAAAACTGTGAGTGGTAAAATTGATTGCATGCTCCATGGGACAGCATGGTGAAATGTATAGAGGAAGATAGGGGAAGATGCTCCTCCCTTAAGAACAATGTGCATTTACATTTACATCCCTCATTGACATGTATACACAAAAAAACAGATATTCAACTTAATACAATATCATAGATCGCTATTTTCCAGAGACACAAAAGCACAAATTAGATCAGTTAACATTAAATGTTTTTCATCTGACTAAATCTTACAAATGTTGGTATTCAGATGGAATGACAAGATTAAAAGTAGCATAGTCATTCATTAAAAGTGATATGATAAGATAAGATTTTATGTTATAGTCAAAAGAAAAAACTGTAGGTAGGGGGTAGGTTTTATGGCACATATGCCAAATGCATTGTCTGTTTCTGCTTTAAGAGGACAATTTCTAGTAAAATTATGATTCATGTGCCCAAACCTGTGAAGGGAAACCATTGTTAAGGCAAATCACAGCCTTGGCTGCAGTGAAAAAAAGCTGGAGATTGCCATGCTTTTATAAGCATGAGCCAATCTACACTTCAGCTGTGAAATCCGTTCCAAAGTCAGATGTCTTGGAATTATTTGAGGGCAAGAAGTGGAACAGGGTTGTCTCAGGCCTCGCCCATGGACCCATGATGGTCCAGCCATCTGTACACACCCTCAAGCCTCTATCAGCACTGCCCGCTGGCCTCCTGAAAGAGTTTCCTTCTTTAGTTAACAGGGGATATCAGGGGTGGGGATGAATACGGCTGGTGACAGCTATGTCAGAGCAGTAGAATATGAAACCCCACAGAGAAATTATTAATATTCATGTGAGAGCATATGGCTGTCCTTGGAAGTAGCACAAAAGTTCAAAGTTCTGCCACCCTTCAACACAGAGTTTGCTCAAGCATGATATACGCAGCGAAACAAACGGACCGGTCCTCTGTGGTTGCATATCATTATATGATGATCCATATTGAAATTCACAAGAGTGTCAGCTTTGAGAAGGCTGTTTAGGATCTTTCAGCAACTGCGCCCGTTCAGAATAAACAAACTGATTGTACATTCACATCCAATCTGCATTTGCATTTCAGAACTGACAGTATCTAAAATTCGCATATGGCAGACTGAGCCAAAAAATAAAACAACAACAAAAAACCAAATATCTTGATGTTTTAATCTCGTACCAAACATCTTTAAAATCACAATATGCTTCATTTGCAGAGTGCACACTTCAAAACAGACTTATTTTTAATCAATCACACTGCATTGGCCCTCGTTAATTAGAAAATAGAAATAAAATACAGGCATAATGTTTTGTAATGGGAATATCATGTGCATAGTTCATAGGCTGTTTAGTGTTTCTAAATTAGCAGGGAGGAAAGTATAAAGCAATTGTAGAAACAAAAGCCATCTCAATTGTAACATGACACTTCGCAGATTTCTTCTGTTCAGCTGCCACCCTATCAGCATCCAAACCAATTTCATAGCCGACATTCACAATAGTCACACATATTTTCAGAATGGTTCTGCTGAGAACTCTGCCTAGAGAAAGAAAGGATGAGGATAGAAAAAATAAATAAATAAAACTCTGACAAGCTCCTTTAACTCTCGGTAGGAGATCTGGGGTTTATTTTTCCAGTCACATACACTGGCTCAAATCCAGCCGGCCTGTTATCTATTCAAGTCTATTTGTGAAAATGGAATAAGCATTTGAAATTTGCATCCTTACTCAACCTGAGTTGATGTCTCTGGACAGGAAGATTGTAGAAGTGTGGGGTTAGAATTGCATCATCTTTTAGAATAAATAGATTGTAATCCACAATTCACAATTCACAATTAGGCTATAATTAAAATCACAATTAAGATGATAAACTATGTTAGGAGTTTCACAAAAATTAATAAATTTGCTAAAAAATAAATAAATACTAAAAATACATAAAATGAGAATATGCTTATTTTTAATTGAAAATATAAAACACTATTAGCCCCATACTTAAATGATGCTTATGAGTAACACTGAATGAATGCTACCCTAGTGTTATAATAACATGTTTTAACAATCAGAAGCATCACTATTTCAAAACCTTTTAAGTACAAAACTTCATTGTGAATTGGGGACAAAAATATCTAAAAATCCTATAGGCTTACACTATTCCAGCCTCCATCTAGACCAGAATATGATAGAATATCTATAGCAGGCTTTTTTGACATGAGTTGGCAAGCAACCACCCAAAACACCCTTGCAACTGCATAGCAACATGTTACAACAACTCAGAACATCTTTGGATCGTGAAGGTGAGTTCTACATTGGCAAGCACCATGTTTTCTTCAGAAAATGTAAAAATCTAGTGGACATGAAAAAGGTCTGAGAGGCTGTTATGAAGTTTTGCCCTCCCTGTAACTGAATTATGATTTTTATATTAAGCTTTTGCCTTAATTAAATTAAAAGACTTCTAAGGAAGACAACAGAAAAGGTAATGTAATGCAGACCAGTGCTTCAGCACACAATTTTACTTTGAACATCAAAAAGCAAAACAGTATTAAATAAAAAATATATGAATCTCTGGATTTACTAATTAAAGTAGTTTAAAACCATAGAGTAGACCTGTAAATTAAATGTGCTGAATTTTATAGGTCACAGTGTGACCCTAGCACAAAGGTGAATAAATGTACTATACAGGTAGTTTTAAAAATGAGGAAATACAAAATGTATTTAAATATGTGATGACAAATAGTCTATAAACATTCAGTTACATGAGGCAAAATGTCTTAACATTTTAAGAAGAGTGCTGTTTTTATAAAATGTTGAACTAGGGCAATGGGAAAGATGCATGTACTATAAAAAAATTATTTTTCAAAGTTGCAAATAAAACAAAGATTACTGAAGAAAATAAAATATTATTTCAGTCTTTCTACTTCAAATTTCACATTTAATTCAATGTGTTACTTGCTGATTCTTTGAACTATTTATTTATTTATTTATTCATTCATTTGTGAAATTTTCTTGCAATTTCTAAGTTAAATTGTTTCTAAACCATTTTTTTCAGTGTGGGTGTAAATTTACATTATTTTAGTTTTTTTGGTAACACTTTATTTTAAGGACCAATTCTCACTATTAACTAGTTGCATATTGGCATGCATACTAGTATATTGGATAACATTGGAAATTGGAATACTGGAAACAGCATATATATATATACTGTTTATTAGTAGTTATAAAGCACATATTAATGACTTATTCTGCATGATATTTTAGATCTCTTTCCCTATACCTAAACTTAACAACAACCTTATTAACTGTTAATAAGCAGCAAATTAGGAGTTTGTTTAGGGAAAACTCCTAGTTAATAGTGAAAAGTGTTCCCTATTCTAAATTGTTACCTTTTTTAGCAGTCATGTAGACATTAGCATACAATGGATGCCCTTTTAAAGCAGATTTAGTTCACAAATAACTGACAGTCATGTCCTAAATATGAATTACATTGCTAAATATGAATATGAATAGTCAGTACTACAATTCAATCTGAATTTTGAACTTTGAGTCAAGCATGAAAACATGACACTCACTCACTTAACTGGAGAACAGTTACAATAGGATCAGTCCAATTAGCGAATGAATCGTTCAGTGATTTGCAAACCGATTCAACAGACTGAATAAAAAGAATAAGTTTGTTTACAAATCAGACATCGCTATTGTGTCTCATAGAGGTTGTCAATTTCTTAAGAGTCTGGTTTATGGACAAACAAATGTGGAAACCCCTGCTTTAAAGTTTTCCTGTGAACAGATTTGAGGCATTCACACAAAATCTAAGAGAATTTCACACAGCACCTCAACAACTGGACAGCTGTGAATCCATTAGCACATGAGATGCAGTCTAGTCTCAAAGTAGTGCATGCTGCTCTCACGCTATCTCTCTTACTTAGTGTATGGAAAGTCATGTACAGTATACCAGCACTTCAATAAATTACTGATGCTCACAGAATACATGTGGTGGTGGTGTTACCAGGTCATTTCAATATAATGAGCTGTTGTACACAGCAAAGGCTTGTTGTCTAAACACTTTCGGTGCTCATTATAGTTCATCACTTTTATGGTTTGGGGGCCAGAGAATGTCTCAGACCTTTGTAGTTAACACTCCTCTGTTGTTAATTCATGGGGAAGATCTGAGGATGGGAATATATGTGATGAAAACACATAACAATCCCCGGTGGGCAATCTTCATATCTAAGCACTTTGCAGTATGCCATGCATGAAAACAACATTAGTGGGAAAGCATCATTATGCTCTGACAGCTCAAACCTAACAGAGACAAAATTGACAAGTTTCTGAAGCAACTGTCAGTCAACAGCATTTTATTTCATAATAAAAATTGCAATACTTGAACTTTAGAACTGAAGCACTGTTTTCTATCAGTGAGCCTGCTTTCATGTTAGCAGATATGTAAAGCAAATGTGGCTTAGAGAGAGAAATATTATGAAGATTTACCTGGATTTATGCATAAATTGTTCCTAATGTTTGCATTTATATTTGTACATTCGGCAGATGCTGGTACCGCATTTGAAGAGCTTATCCAAAAACGAATGCTCTCCGCATTTATTCACCTTCATGTCGCTCCAAACCTGCATCACTTTCTTTCTCATGCGAAAACAAAAGATGATGTTTTGAAGAACATTTTCTACTATACATCACTGGGTTCCAATGAATGAATAATATGGACCAAAAACACTAAACATCTTCTTTCGTGTTCCACAGAAATAAGAAAGTCATACAGGTTTGCAACAACCTGACAGTGAGTAAATGATGTGAAAAATTATTACTTCTGGGTGAACTTTCCCTCTAAGGCAAGGATTCCAAAACTTTTTTTTTTTTTGGTCAGCTTTTGACCAAAAATGTTTACCTGAAGTAGCTCCTGAGATTTATGGATTTATTTCAATAATTTATTGTCAGGTTCTTGGTTTTGGTTCTTTGTTTTTATTTAAGTTCTGTTCTGTCTCCCTGTTATAATTTGATCAGCTACGGTTTCCGTTAACCTGTGCTGTTAATTATCTCATTAGTTCTCCTTGTTATTTAAGCTTGGTGTTTCCTTAGTTCTTTGTTCAGTTTGTTGTTTGTGTTTTCTCCTTTGTTTCCTGGTGTTTTCTGAGTTGGATTATTGAATTAAAGACTGTTTCCTTGAATCCCGTCTTTGTGCATTGTTTACTATAACCAAGTGTGACATTTATATAATATTTCAAGAACAAATTTGCATGTTTACAGTTCTCAGATGTTGGTTAAGGGTCACACAACATACAGGTAAACATACACTATTTCTTATTTTTAAAATAAAGTGTTTTTATTTATTTCAGTTTCACATTTTTACTATTTAATTCAACTCACAAATCCAAATGATGAACTTGCAGGTCTCTCATGAAGCCCCAAGCATTTGTGAACCCCAGAAGCCTAGGAAACCCTGCTTTAAGGTATATTTAAAATTGATCAGTTCATACATTTCCCTATCAAACCCATAACCCTGGTGTTGCTAGCACTATGCTTTACTGTTTCAGCTTCAGGAGCAAAGACGGCTTAAACTAAATAAAACCCAAACAGTAATGTTTTTTGTCTCTTTATTACACACACTAAACATTCATAGTGCAGCATGAAATGGATTTAATAACTGGTTAAACCCCCTTTGGCAGCAATAACCTCCACCAAAAGTTTGACGTAATTGCAGAACAGGCCTTCACAGTGGTCAGGAAGAGTTTTGCACCCTTTTTACCAAACTGTTTAATTTCAGCAATATTCTTGGGATATGGTGTGAAACGCTCTCTTGAGCTCATGCCAAAGCATCAGGACTGCGACTGGACCTCTCCGAACGATTCTGATTCACTCCTGTGCTTTGGGTTGTTGTCCTGTTGCATCACCCAACTTCTGCTGAGCTTCAGTTGGCAGACAGATGGCCTTGCATTCTCTCTGGAACATCGTCTCTCTGGGTCGGCGTGAAAGCCAATTGAATTTGTCAGTTTCATGGTGATGTCAAACTGTTCTCAAAGCACAAATGTGTGACATTACGCTGCTGGGGAAAAGTTATTAACCATCACAAATAAGTGGTTAAGCAGAGTGTGTTTGTCTGTTGCTGTGACCAATTTATGTAGAAATTTTGGTGAATCCAATGAGTTAAATATACTGTATCCATATATCCACCAGATCTGAAGTCATTTGTAAGGTAAATACATCTGTTTGTTAAAATCACTGTAAATGTGCCCTATCCTCACTTTATATTTGCTGTGAGCAGTATCTACACTGACCTTTTCAAAGTCCATAAAATCATGCAAACAATTTCTCAACATGCACATGTGGATATGAATAACAATTTGCTTCTCACAGACGCTCTCCTCTGCTGCTGTCTGGCCTCTACAAATTAAAAACTCTAGATGGTTTAAGGTCTTCATTAATGAGCAATGATTGCACACTTGGCTGCTCTGAAATATTTCCTCAATTTTCTAATTTCATATTTTTCTTCCAAAAGGTTACTGCTGACATGTTGACAGTTTAACTGATGTGGCTGTCATTCGTTTCTGAATTCATATGACCTTTTACTGCATACACAGCAAAACACTGCATTTCTCTTTTGAATCAAATGAAAATGTTGTCTGAGGTAATCTACTCAATGCGTCCTTACACAAAACTACCAAAATGGTCCAAAATATAGCACTAAAACAGGTTTGCAGAAATGACACAAATTCCAGTCTTTTGCCTGAAATACATGCTATTTACCAAAAACACAAGAACCAAAAAACCTAAACTAGACAAACTAAAGTGAATGTACTTATAGATCAAATCAGTGATTCTTGTTTTCTTCAGACTCGAACCACTCCACTGGATATCAAGTGAAATTAAATAAAAAATAAAATTAATTATTTACTAATAATAACAGTCACTTGTCGCCATCTACTGGCTGAACTACAGTATGTAACCTGTTCAATTAAATTTGATTACCTGAACTAACTATTGATTAACATTGATGCTGACTTCAAGTACAATCGGAAACTTCCTACTTCCCACTTCTGAAGTTGTAATTATGAATTTGTCTCGTTAAAGAGCTTTGTTGTTGGAAAGAACAGAAATCATGGTGGATGGCCCATTCATGAGTTCATTCTTGCCTGTTTCTTGGGCAAATCTTATTAAAGCCAAAAGGTATAGAAAATATTTAGTCAATATCCAACAGGTTTTGAATAAAATGTAGCATCCGAATTCACTGCGCTATCAAGATATTGAGCTGGCTGACAATATTCTGGTCAAATAAGTGCTATTTTAGCTGTTTTCAATACATACAATATGCAATATCACGTTTCAAGTTTATGGCCTACTCAACTCAGAAACTTGGGTATCAAAATTATCTCTGACTGTTTTCTAGTTGTAAATATAACTGTAAATATGAGGCTGCTCATGTCCAGTTTCCTACTAGGAAACTTGTATTTACGATAATTCTGACAGCATTTGAAGGCAGCCTTTGGCTATACATTGTTTTGCTTCAGGAACCAGATTTTATATTGAATATCAAGTGTACAGTAGGATATGCAAAATACTAAAATTGATTATGATACAAAAGTAAACAAACATACTTGTAAAAATACCTGTTGTTGTTGTATTTTTAATATATTGCATGTGAAATAATTACAATAAAATGAATCCACTGATGTAGATCTTATTTTTTTTTTCTGAAAGCAAAAGGAAAACATTTTCTATTACTGTCTTGCCAAACAATGGTCATTAATGCATTCAGTCATTAGTGCAAGCAGCACAATGAAGCATTCATTGGGTGTTTAATTTGTAATATGCTTGCAAATAAATTGTAATCACCCATCATGAATATTACTATAAAACAGAAAGCACTAAAATCAAGTTCAATCAATCTTTAATAACTTTCAAAAGCTCTTGGCACCCTCATCTAAAGAGAAGCTCTTTTTGCTCTGATGCGGTCGGCCCGCAGGCCTGTGGGGCAGATGTGCGATGACAGCGAGAGTGATGTGTGCCATCTGCATTGTCCTGCGAACATCTGCATCTCCTTCTTCTGTTTATGAGTGTCTCACAGATGGACATCCATTATGTACGCAGATGAAAGGAAGGGGACAGTGAGGCATGCACAATGGCAGACGGTGCATCTGCATGTGGCAGTGCAGAGGGAACAGTGAATGTCAAAACTAATTTTAAGATCCCATCAACAGAACAATGAAGACGATACAGTTGGTCAATATCGCTCAGTCAGTACATTCAGCTGTATTACCAATTTAATATTCAGTGTCATAATATAAATCACATCTATGAATATGAATAATCACCTTAGAGGCGTAATTATACCGTATAACTGAATATAGTACAACAGCATTTGTTTTTGATTTAAATATCTGTTCCGTAAAATAAAGAAAGTCATACAGGTTTGGAAAGACATAAGGGTGAGCAAATCATGACAGAATTTTCATTTTTGGGTAAACTATCCATTTAACTGAAGAAATGGAATTTTGGTTTGACACATCGTATTTATTATCTGTTAGATGTATCACTTACTGACAATTGATGTTAAAATAGCAACAAATTGTCATAATGTGCTTTACAAACCCACAAAATGTTTCAGATGGAAGATTCACACAGGTACAGTCGGTTGACATATAAATGTCTCTCTGCACAGACCAAAAATGGTGTAAAGTTGCACGTTTGTTGACTTTGATCAGGGGTCTCACTGAAATACGTCAGGCAGACATCAAACAGATTCCTGACCTCATGCTGTGGCAGAGTGGAGATGCAAGCAGCAAGATTAAACCCCTCACAGTGCTGGGTAGATTACTTACAAATTGTAATCCGTTACTGATTCCAGATTACATGACAAAAATTGTAGTCAGTAACGTAATCTGTTAGATTACATATTTTATGTAATATAATCAGATTACTTTTGGATTACTTTTAGATTACTTTTGACAACTCGTTTATCACATTGATTCAAATAGGATTATCTTGTTCCATAATGATGTAAAAAATGTGTTCCATTCATTGTAATTTATAAAATGAAGTGCACTAAACATTATATATTACATAAAGGCTTCCCAAACTAGGGTTTGTAAAGGAACTGCAGGGGGTTTGTGAGTTAATGAAAAGCTAACAATTAATTAAATCATAAAAAAAGTAAATTTAAATAAATCATTTTAAAACAAAGTCCCTTTCAAGAATAGTCTCTTCACTCAGCGGCTATATTTGCAATGCCTCTGGGCAGCTCAAACAAGACCAAGTCCTATCTAAATGAATGGGGGAATCTCGAAATCTCAAAAACCGCTTGCTGAACTCACAATTAAATTACATATGTCAAATCAGCAACAAAAATCTGAAATTAATTGCCCAACAAATGTTGCTCTTATGATCAAATAGCATTTAAAAAGCTTATTTTTCAGGCTAGACTATGACTGTGCATGCGCATCGGCTGGTCTAGCTTCAGGTTTCTATGAAAAATTTGGCTCTTTCATTTAGAAGGTGGGACTATTCCACCATATCGCATGTTGCAGTTTCTCTCATTCATAAGTATAGCAGTGAACCATCTTTGTATTTTTATAGTCTTTGTTTTAAAATAAAAATTAAATTAAAACACTTACTAAAAAAAGATAAAATATTTTTATTTACCTGCCTGCCATGTGACCATTAATCAACATCAAAGAAACCGTGAACATGCAAGTGATACGTAATTATTGAAATATTTATTTTCAAAATCTCAGGGGTAAATAATACTTATTTGGTGAATAAAGTTTAGATGTCAAAAAAGTTTTGGAATGCCTGCATTACATGTAAATAAGAAATAACGTGAATATGTGCATTTTAATGAGTTTGAAAGACAAAAGCCTTCCAAAGACATAATAATACTTGGTTAAAAATCCTACAGAGTGATAGTTCAAATGAAAATAAATGTGTTCATCAGTAGTTGATGCAATGTTGAAACCCTTCTTAAAACTGAAATGATTTTTGTAAATCCAGTGGTCAAATGCTGTGTCGCCACCTGACTAATGATTAATGGCTAATGACTGTGTGTAATGAGTGAATGTCCACAAAACTGGACTTTCTTAATGTATATAATCGGTAAGCTATTTTAGAAAGGAAAATTTAAAAGATGAAAAATAAAAATTAGGGAGAATCAATGAATTTAGAATAATGTATTGCTATTGTGTGAATAATATGTAATCATGTAATCCATAAAAAAAAGTAACTGTAGTCTGATTACGAGTATTTTAAAATGTAATTTACTCTAATTACAAGTACTTAATTTTTGTAATCTGATTACGTAATCCAGATTACATGTAATCAGTTACTACCCAGCTCTGACCCCTCAGCAACATCTTCACAGGGATATGAGTCAGTCGGACTAAACCATCACACCTTCAAGAAGAGTGATGCAGTTTATCAAAAGCTCAAGTACAATCAATGCACAGTTCTGGGTAGCAATTGATTACATGTAATCTGGATTATGTAATCAGATTACAAAAACATGTAATTAGATTATATTACATTTTAAAATACTCTTGATCAGACTACAGTTACTTTATTGATTACATCATTACATATTAATTCTCCCCCATTCTTCTTTTTCATGTTTTAAATTTTCTTTTCTAAATGTAGCCTATACTGCTTATATACATTCAGAAAGTGTTCCAGTTTTGTGGATGTTCACACAAAAACAAGTCACTAGTCAGGTGATTATAATTACACTGAAAACTGAGAGGCCACACAGCATTTGCACACAGGATTTGCAAAATTGTATCACAGTGAAGTGTATGAAGACAACAAGTAATTTCAGCTTCATTTCAAGTTTAGAAATGTTTTAATACAATGTCTGCATCGGATGCCACCATTATTGTATCATACAAATGCTTGTCTGTCTTTGACCACTGCTTAGGCCCACGAACAATATTCCACTATATATAACATTATATATTCTTTAAACAGAAAATTCATATTTAATGGATTAATGCATACAAAAAATGTATTAATTTGGTAAACTCGTAACATAATTATATTTATAAATGAATACTAAACACAATTACAAAACAGTGACTAAACCTTACCTTATTAATTATTCCGAAACAACAGGCAATGGCAAGTTTCCAGCAGAGGGCTTTTCCAATATTTTTATTTTTGCATTAGAAAGTAGTTTTGTTTATTTGGGTGTTGCATGATGTATGGATAAATCATATAAGACAGTATGTACACTTATGTCATTGTGATAACTTTGCTCAGCTGCGCATGTGATCTTAAAATCAAATTTTGGCAGTGATGTGCAACAAATTTAATCAAGCCAAACGCATAAGGCCAAGCTCATTTAGTTAGCTTTTGAGAACGATCTCACACACAAGTGTCTTCAAGAGTGGAAAGATAAAGTCTAAGGGAGATTTCACGAAGACCACCAGATTTCACTTAATAGTCTTAGGCTACATAATACACATTTTTATTTCTGTGTGGCATGTATTGTTTTTATTATTAGAGTTGTCGGTGGAATTGAAAAGCTTTTGTGACTCATGTTTATGAAGTGTGTAGGCATAATGCAAATGGATTTTTGTGTAGTTAATCTAAATTGTTGTAGGTTGATCTCATGTTGATTTTCTGTTTTATATAGAACTTAATCTAATTCAGTTATAATATGGGTTATTGTTTTGCTGAATGTCTGTTTCTCAGATCATAAAAAGTGTCCACCTTACAAAATCGGAATACACAACTTCAGTTGCAGACACGTCGAGTCCTTCGTGAGAATTGTGCTTAGCGTATGCAACTCGTAAACTACTGAGCACAGACTCGCTGAGTGAAACTTCACAAAGAATCTTTACTCGACCATCTGTATTGAACTTACTTTTCCGTCCTGCAGTTACAGGTACACTGAGCCTGAGAGAGAATTTACTACTATATGAGACTGAATGTGCAAATATTTAGAACGTGTGCCATTGTGACGTCACTGAGACAGTCTTTTCATGAAATGCATCTCTTGAATTATAAAAGAATGATATATTTTTTGATATTCTTACAAGGGAGAAAACACTATTTGAGTGCAATTTCTCTTTCTCTTAACAAAAAAGAGTCTATAATATTTTAGAACAGTCTTTAACTGGTTTTAAGACAAATATTTCCTCACAAAAATCGAGTGGAAAAAACAGGATTTACTGTCAAAATTCATGTCCACATCATGATAATGATGAAATATTTACAAGACAATGTTGTTTTTACACATTTCATTTTATTGACAATATTAGTTTTAATAGTAAGAAAAAAACAAATCTGCATACATTGTTTGAATAGATAGATAGATAGATAGATAGATAGATAGATAGATAGATAAATAAAGTAGTTGTTGACAAAGTGCTTGAAATTAAACTCAAAACCCTTTTCTCCATCTCCATTATTGTTAGGCGAATGGTAATGAAAAAGATATTAAAAGGTGATTTTGAATGGGATGTAATAAGATGTGACAGGTTAATAGGTGGTAATGAGATTTTAATTATTTTTTATAAAAAGTCAAGACTGCATTGGTGAAGAAAGAATTTCCTAATTGTGTTCACAAATGATTTGATTTAATATAGTAACCAATCTTATCTATGTCATGACATAATGCAAGCATATGGCACGATCGATCTTAAGCTATTCTACTTCCTATTCATCACAGAAGATGAAACCTCAGCATTCATATAAAAAACACAACACATGAGCTGCTACAGTATATTCTGCTAAGCAGCCTTTTACCAAAGAAACAAAAAGGAATGAAAGCTGTTTGTTTAATGCGGAGAGCACATCAAGCGTGAAATACTCAGGGCATATGTGAAGATGATAGTTCTGCTCTGTTAGTTCTGTTAGGCTTTTTTACTCATGATTGAGATGTTTGTGTACATTCAATCTAAAGCTGAAGTGTAGGCCATTTGGATTTCACAGGGAGTGGGTCATTCACAGTCTATTGAAATATTAATATCACTTTTGAGGTCTGTTAAATTACACCCTCTACTGAGTGACCATATAGCGTTATATTTCACCACCGTTCCGGCTAATCGATGTTCCTTCCAACAATAATTTGATACAAGTTGGCTCAAGGGCAACAGTAAAAACATATTACACTGATTAGGTTCAACCAGAGACATCAGGGACTGTTCATTTAGATTCATTATTTATACTAATTGAAAACCTTCAGAGCAGAGACACTGATGGTGCAGTGAGACGGAAGCGGAGTATTTGGTGTCTGAAGTCTGAGTTCAAAGTGCTGGAGGAGGCCTGGTTACTGTTGTTGAGATTAAGAGTTTCTAGTAAGGGGTCAAGGTTTGGCTGGTAGACGCTGTAACTACACCATCTGGCTGCAAAAGAGCATCTTTATCTTTTGGTGGCCATAGTTGTGTATTGTGATGAAATAAAACTTTTTTGAAAAGAAAATAGAAAAGTGTTTCTCTAAGTATAGGCACTTTTAGCCCTGTAGACTTTAAAAAAAAAAAAGTGGATTTTAATAAATAAACTCGCTTAAAACAAGTTTCTCACTCTCGCTAATTAAATGAATCATGAATGAATGAATTTACTTACAATGTCAGACACTGTTTATGCATTACGGCAGAGTTATAGGGTGTTACCGTATATGGTAACTGCTAATCATGTATTGTGTTAAATAGGATTCTGTGGTGGAAATCATAGTGGAAATGACATTTTTAATATTTTTGAAGTAAGATGACTGATTTCAGTCTTACAAAGGTTAATTTCTTACACAAAATGATACATAATAAAAGTGATATTTACCATTTATTTAGTGGCAGTGTGGTGGCTCATGAAAGCTGAAATGAAAACTTTTTAAAGATTTAAAATCTTTAAAAAGAAGTCTTTTATGCTCACCAAGGCTACATTTACTTGATCAAAATACACTAACACATATTCTTTTTGTAAATTTGAATACATTTTATTATTATATTATAATTATTTGTATATATTTTAAAACATAATTTATTCATATGTGCCACGATCATGTCTTGTTTAGTTCTTAGTTCTTTGATGAATAGCATCATCATTTTAAATATATTAGATTTTTTTTAAATGTAAAAGTCTTCACTATCACATTTGATCAATTTTATGTGTCCTTGCTGAATTTATTAAAAATAAATAAAACCTTACTGACCTCACATTTTGACTAATAGTGGAAAACATTTTCACAGATTAAATGCATGGTTTATGTTTGAAAAACTATTTGTTTAGATTATCATAGTTTTAATCAGAATTTTTTAATACTTTAAAACTGAAAATCTGGATCTGGGTCAAAGGTAAGACAAAAAAATCTTCAAAAAGTTATTGAAAATTTAAAAAATGTACATGCTATAGTTATGGTAAAAAGTTTCTAAAACTGTTGCGCTGTGACCTAAATCTGTATGTTTGAATAAAACATAACCTCAAAACACAGAGCAAAGATTTTTAAGGTTTTAATTTACATGGGTTCCAAACCATTGCCATTGAGATGAATGTGAGTGCTAACGTATAGCTTTCTCTAGGTATTACTGACCTCCTTGGATTCTGCACTGTCAGGTGTTCCACAGGATACCTCCATTCCCACCTGCCCTGTCCACACACAACCTTCTCCTTTTCCTCTTTCTCTGAAACACAATCCCACTGCAGTTTCTGCCTCAGCTCAGGCCAATGTCACCCCAAACCTGCACACTCAGTGCTCAAGCCCACACAGCTCAGTACAATGACACTGCACTTTCTATTCTGGGCTGTTACCATGAGCTCCTCTTCTGTCTCCCACACAGAGGGCATGGGACACACACTCACACAAACAAACACACAATTCATTTCCTGAATGTAAATAGAAGCGACAACTTTGCCTCAAGCTTGTACAAATGTACGAACCATTATATCCTGAGCACAAGATGAACTCAGCCAATTCCACCTGTGATGTCCTTGAGGATACTATTACTATTATCACAAATTAACAAACTATTAAAAAAGCAAACACAATTCATTTTAGTCAAGTGTTTGTTTGCTCACATAACATAACCTTGAGTGTCCCCGCCTGTGGCTACATTCCTGTGTTGTGTGCTGGACATCTGAAACGAAGGGACATATTCTTCTATTTGCATTTTTTAAAAGTCTGGTGTACAACGAAGTTCCATTTGATGTTTAAACTCTTATTTGTGTTTTATGCAATTTTTTCAGTCAATATTTTTGCAAGTTACATTGTTACATTAGTAAGTGGGAACAAGCGACTATATGTAAATTGAACCATTCATTCATACATTCACGCCACCATTGTGGAGAGAGTATCATGACACATGAGCTTACTTCCACTTCATGTGCATGGCGCTGCTGCTTACGTCAACACGGACATCCATCTGCAAGCGCATGCGTTGTTTACATGAAGCGGAAGTAAGCGCATGCGTCATGATACTCTCTCCATAATGGCGGCGTGCCACTGCATAAGGGATAAGGAGAAGAAGAATTGTTGAGTAAAGTTGTTATTTTTGTTTTCTTTGCGCACAAATTGTATTCTTGTATAGCTTCGTAAAATTACTGTTGAACCCCTGATGTCACATGGACTATTTTACTGATGTCCTTGCTACGTTTCTGGACCTTGATTGTGGTAGTAACCTTGCTGTCTATGAAGTAGTCTCGCGTGACGGCTGAAGGTCTGGAATCCATGGCAGCTTTCATTGGCCAAGGCCCGCCCATGAGGCCGTTTAACCGACATGTCAAACAACCAATCACAGTTTGTTTCGTTCAGTGTCACGTTTCGGGGCGTGGAAATGTCACCACAATAACAGACCAGTGTGTAAAACTCTCGAACGTATATTAAAGATTCTGTGCTGCGAACTTTAAATTTTTCACATACTTTTGAAAATCCAGCGTTTAGTTGATCCTGATAAGCGCTCGTTGTCACAGGTGTAAACACGACGGCTTTCTTCTTTCGTGAGGGGGTTTGGCATCACGGCATCTTTATTTCCAGGCGGAATGTTAAAGAACGCGACACGCACGTCTCCAGGAAATCCTGTATAATTCAATCAATCTGATGACAACTTCGAAACTCCTGAAGTGTTTCCACTTTTGTGTGCGATATACATAAGACGTTCAGCCAACGTTACGTGGGCGTGACGTCTGAGGCTGAAACTATCTATGCAGGGTCTGTGAGCTCTCGGATTTTATCAAAAATATCTTAATTTGTGTTCCGAAGATGAACGGAGCTCTTACGGGTTTGGAACGACAGGGTGAGTAAATAATGACAGAATTTTCATTTTTGGGTGAACTTAACCTTTAAGGAACAAAACAGGTGATTGTTTAAGTGAGTAATTGAATCATTCACTCAACCGATTCGTTTAAACTATGAGATGTGAGATGGGTGAGTTTGCTGTGACTTTGCTGTTTTCGTTGGAGAAAAAAAAAAAAAAAAAAAAACTGCCAGTATTGACCTAAAATAGAAGTAGCTCAATATTAACTTCTTGTTTGTTGAATTGGTCCCACTTTATATTGTGTTGTTAACTACTATGTACTTACTTTTAAATTAATAATTTGATACAATGCACTTAATGTGTATATACATGTTTGTGTATATACATGTTTTTACATTGTACTTAAAAATACTTGCATGCAATTACATTTATTATTACACTGTTGACCTGTCCCTTACACCTTAAACCTACCCATACCACCAAACCTGTCTCTAACCTTATAATACCTGTATCCCACCTTAAGCAGCAAAATTGTTTTGCAATATAACATGAACACAATAAGTACAGTGTAATTATTTTTTTTTATGTAAGTACATAGTAGTTAAGGTCGGATTGTCCACAAGATGGTGCAGCAAATTTAACTGAACTAAATGGACAACTTTTTACTACTTTTTACTACTTTTTACTCACTGTTTTTTGGCTATTGTATAATAGGAAATTTCAGGTACAGCCACAGTTTCTCAAACTACGCTCTCAAACTATTTAAAAAAAAAAAAAAAAAAACTGCTATCAATAGTTTTATATTTCTCCATTGCAATCAGCCAATCACAGTGACCTGGATGCACAACCAGCTTTATATTTCACCACCAGATCTCCAGGCAAAAGAGACACTGTTGTCTGTATACACTGGTATAATTATTGGACAGCTGTTGGATAAGTGCTGTACACAATTTTTGATCACATATTTTGTAATACTGATTTGTTTTATTTTTTGTACCATCGGTTATTTTCTCATCCTATTGCTTTTAAATGTTCTTGCTATAGTCCTGTTACAAGCTTAGGGACACTAGACGAGACAATTCCTTTAAAACCAGACTAAGCATAAATGATCACTGCTCGTATGTATCATATCCCAATAGAGGAAGCTTGAGTCAGAGCTGTGATCTGTGGAATTAGGGGACCATTGAGTCACCCAGTAGCTGGGGAATTACGGTTTATAGCCAATCTCTGGAATTATTCAGAGTGCTGTTATTAGGTTGAGACGGTATTCAAATTAGAGAATGTGTGTGTGTGTGTGTGTGTGTGTGTGTGAGACAGAGCAAGCAAGATAAGAAAACTTTCAAAATTTTGTAGACATTGTTGTATAAGTGTAATTTTCATGCAAATAACTTCCTGCTATTCAACTCTATCAGCACAGATTTTAAATATATTCTAGCACAGCGTGTGCAATTATCTGAGATGAATGGTGAATTAAAAAAAAGTTCCAGCTAGAATTCATTAGGTAAATGTCAATCATTTAGCTGACACAACTGAGCTGTTGACTTGTGACACATTTGACTTGACTTGTGACTTGTCACCACATGACAATGTGGAATAAATGTCACTGATGTGTGCTGCTAATTGCATTGTTCTGTATTATTTGTTTTTTTTTGTGATCATAACGGGCAATCACATTACTCTAATATCATCACTGAATTTCTCTCTCAGTGGGAGGTTGTTTATCAAGCATGATCATTACTATGACTTTGCAAATATGCAGAACCAATCTATCATGTTTTTTCTATTTCAGTTGTTAACTGAGGTTAATTTGTATAATTTTCTGTTTGAGAAATTATTATTATTTTTTATTATTTATACTGCTGTAAGACTGTCAGGATGGGCTTGATAGGTTGGCAGATGGAATTCTGTGTTTTGCATTAAATTAATCCACCAAAACAAGTATATTAGCAACATCATCATGGTTTTCTTTACCAATCTTTAGAGGAATGATTTTCTTTTGTATGTCTACAGGATCTGTCTTTACAGTACAGTTGATATAAACCATGTATTATACTGTAGTTTATCGTAAAGCTGATCCTCAAGTCTCAACTACCAAAGCAAATTCCTTGCAAGTGTTCATTTTGGATCTTGGTTAGGATATTCAGTGCTATGTGGGTCAAGAATCTAGCAATTTCCTGTTTCACAATTTTCTTGTGACTTTGCAATACGTTAATTTATGGGCTTCAATTGCCACTCAAGACGCCAAGGCCTGTTGTGTAATATTCCATCTGGTAGTAATTAGCATTACATTAGAGACTGTGCAACAGTTCAGCTGAGCTTGCAGAATTAAACGTTGGAAAAACGGATCAGTGGACCCTTCCATTGTTTCATTAAGCAATCTCTCTAATGCACTTTTGATTAATGTCAATAAGCAAAAAAATCCTCTAAATTACCAATTTATCACTAATGTGTTTATTATCATAATGCATCCACTAAACAAAGAATTGAAAATAAATCACTTAAGAGAATAAATCACACTGAGATATTCTTTTAATTTACTCAAGTGATTATCTAAAAAAAAATCTTTTTTTTTTTTTTTTAAAGTGCAGGTTTGCAAAAATGTTAAAAATATTTTGCACATTAATTTTGATCCATTCATACAGTCCATTCATTCATACAGCACACATACTTTTGCAGCAATTTCTCACACTGAAATAGTAACATGATACTTTTCAAGACTTTATAAAAACACAAAAAGAGTGCTGTATGAGATTTTTACCTGCAATCCACTGTAGGAAAGAAAACTTGCAAATGCCCTGTTTGTCAGTGATGAAGCAGCTTGACTCTGTACAGCAAAACTTATTTATATAAATATATCCACAACAGTACCCCCCCCCCAAAAAACACTGATGAAAGGCTAGAAACGTCCCTGGTTAATTCAGTAATTTAACATCATTGAAATGATCACAAATCAAATTAGAAACCAAATACATGTGAACTTTTACTTTTTACCCCTCAGAATATTTTCTTACTCATGCATGATAATGAGTTTATCCTTGTAGCCTAGCCAGTATCTACAAAGTAACACTGTATGTGTGACCTGTATGTGCGATGTCTTAAAAAAAATCACCATTTTCATCATTATCCTCTTTATCTTTCAGCAGTCATCCTGTTACTTTCCAGTCCTTGCTCTACACCGTAACCCTGCTGATATAACGCCTTGTAAATGTGTCATTCCAGTACACTGCTGTTATCAGACATTGGTGCCCAGGAGTTCGAGACTCGAGATGCATGTATAAATCCATCTGAGCAAGGATCCATGTCTGCGGTCATGTTGTTAATGAGCATTTTGGCTGGACCACCTGGCTCAGGGGAATTCAGGGTCTGTTTTTAGTGTAGCTGAAGGCCAGTATAGGGAATGAATATATCTGCACGCCTGCATGGTAAATATGGCCATCTATTCTCTTTTACCAACATTGTTTCCCTCAAGACATATTTCACCTTTTTTGGGCCTAATCTATCACCTAAGACACAACAACAGAAGTCTTTCCATTCAAGCTATTTCAAATGGTGAAGCTACATTTATCCACCATCACCTCCCAGCTTAGCCTGGCTGAGAGCCGATAAACCTCTAATGGCCGCTGGGGTGAATGCAATCACATGAGAGCACCTGCCGCCTCCTGAACATTACCAATCATCTGCTCTTTGTTTACTAGGGCGGATTAGGCTTGAGAACAGTTGGGTACGTGGAGCCCAATCAGGTGTTCACTGCTTCAAACAGGGAGAGACACGTTTCATAATTATTTAGGTTTCAGCAAGGTGGCATAGCAATGCTGAGTAATCCATAGAAGACAACAATGGGAGTAAATGACAAGGATGTCAACAAGAGGAAATTACACAAGTGGAAGTGACCCCTGTATTAGGAGGCAGATTTTCAAGTTCTTTCAATATTATACATTTACATTTTAATGAATTCCGTAGATGCTTTTATCCAGAACTGGTTGCATTCATTTCAAGCTATACATTTTTATTAGATCCTGCATTTCAACCCAGGCTCATTGGGAAAATGTGCATGTGGCCACATGTCTGCATGTTGTTTTGTGACACTTTCAAACTGAATTGTTCAGTGAGTTGCACTAAAAATACATTCAGTTTTTGAAACCCATGCTGATGAAAACAAAATGATCGCGCTGACATTTGTAAAGCACGTGCATAAGACGCGCCTTTCCTCGAGTGCGCGATCTCCCTATAAAGTACATTATTGCGAAATATGTATTGGTGAGATTCACACAATCATAATCTGTTATGTCTTACATGAACGTATATTTGATCCATGCATTACAGTAGGTCTTAATATAGATCTGTCTCAATGTTAATCATACATTAAAAAAAAGAAGGAATCACTTGCTGCTCTTGATTAAACTACTGTTTATTTGCATCTTTGTTCTTATTTTTAATAACAAAGATAAAATAGAAAAAAACTGTATTGTGATTAATAATATAGTAATTATTGGAGAAATGGAGGACAAATGCAATGTTGTTTGGTGATTTTGCTTTGGAATCTTTAACTCGATTTTTCTCGAAATCAGATCTGCTGCCTCTATTGCGTTCAAACGGCTGTAGTTCAGTCATTTTTTGTCCGATTCCAACAAGTCATACATCATTTTGAAGGTATTTTAATGGAGAATGTGAAAATAAAAAGAACTCATTTTTGAAAATTTGCGCATTCCGGCTCATTTTGCCAGCACGGGTCACATATATATATGTCACAGTTCACAGGTCTGTGGATTCCCTCTCGGTTTGTGTGTGTCTGTATGTGTGTGTTGTGCTGTCACCTGCGTTGCTGGGCAATTCATGATCGCTGATTAGCGATCAGGGTCAGCTGGTGCTGATCAGCTGTGCCCTTTATATTGAGTTGTTTGTTGTTCATTCCCTGTCGGATCATTGTTTGCTTACTCTCGTTCTCTGTACAGTGTTCTCCTGTCTCCCGTTTGCTGTTCTCGGTTCCGACCGTTGTGGATGCTACCCTGTGGAGTTTCTGCCGATCCTCTGTGGAACCATCTGTTACTGAGGAACTTTTCTATTCTCTCTGGAATACGTGTTCCTTTGATCGCTGTATGGGATCTGAATCTGCTGCCCATTGTAGTCCTTGCGCTGCTGAGGACTTTATCTGCACCTACTATTTTCCTGTCATCTTTTGCTGTTGCCGTTTTGGTCTTCAGAAAATAAACTTTTGTGCACTTGCAACTGAATCTCGAGTCTTTTCCTGAATTACCCTGACATAACGATCCGACCAAGATGGATTCAGCAAGTGGAATTGAATGGGAAGTATTCCTTACCAGTAACAAGGCTCGTTTGGATCAGCAGGAGCAAAAGATCTTGGCAACGGGTCGTGCGGTGCAAGCCTTGGTGGCGCAGGTGTCCGAGTTTACTGCCCAGCTCCGGCAACTCAGGACGGATACAGCCAGAGCACCCACTGTGTCAGCCCCACTGCCTGTTCCCTGTCCATTTGAGCGAGTGGATCATCATGTCGAGCCTCGTCTACCCCCAGCCGCCTCCTATTCATGTGAGCCACAGTTATGTCGAGCTTTTGTGACTAAATGCTCCTTGTTTTTCACACTTCAACCCACATCGTTTCCTACGGAGCGATCTAAGGTGGTGTTAATGATAACTCTGTTATATAGACACGCTGCTCTGTGGGGAACAGCGGTATGGGAAAATCATCATTCTTGCTGCTCCTCGTTCCAGTCATTTACTGAAGAATTAAAGAGAGTGTTTGATTGAGCGGTCTCGGGTCGGAAGGCGGCCCGGGAATTGGCGGATTTACAACAAGGCAACCGTTCGGTTATGGATTATTCTATTGATTTCCGCACTCTGGCGGCTGAGAGCAAATGGAACAAGGAGGCACAGTGGGACCGTTTCCTGCATGGGTTGGCTGACCGTATCCAAAAGGAGATTTTCGCTTTGGATATGCCCACTAGTCTGGATGGTTTGATTGAACTGGCGATTCGTGTGGATAATCGTCTGCAACGCCGTGATCAATGCACGCGTCAGTTTTCATTTCCTTTGGCAGACTCTTCTAATGTTACGGTCAGCCACGTTCTCGATCCGGAACCCATGCAGGTGGGCAGAACCCGACTGACCAGGGAGGAGAAGGATCACCGGAGAAGCAATGGATTGTGTCTTTATTGTGGAGCGGCTGGTCATTTTGTTACTAATTGCCCAGTAAAAGCCCAAGCCCAAGGTGGTGTGTCTCTAGAAAAATCCTCTTCAACTACTCTCCTTCCGGTCAAACTACAATGGGCCAATAGGTTCCACAACTGCCAGGCCTTGTTGGATTCAGGAACGGAGGGTAATTTCATTGACGCCTCTCTTGACTTGCAGTTTGACATTCCTGTGGTTAAGCTTCCACATTCCATATCTGTTCAAGCGCTCGGTGGTCAAGTTATGCCATCAGTCACACGGAGTACTGGTGTCATCAAGTTCATCACCTCTGGTAATCACACTGAGGAGATCTCTCTCCTGTTAATTGACTCTCCTCTAGTTCCCGTGGTCCTTGGACATCCTTGGCTTTCCCGTCATAATCCTCATATTAATTGGGAACTGAACACTGTTTGCTCTTGGAGTGATTTTTGTCATGCGTCTTGTTTGTTGTCTGCCTGTTCTTCTGTTTCTTGTTCTGTGTGACAGGAGGAACTATTGGACCTGCTTAACGTGCCCGAGGAGTACCTAGACCTGAAGGAGGTGTTCATTAAGTCTCGAGCAGCTTCTCTTCCTCTGCATCGTCCTTATGACTGTGCTATAGATTTATTGCCAGGGACTTCTCCGCCTAAAGGCAGGTTATATTCGCTTTCTGTTCATGAAAGCGAGGCCATGGAGAAATATCGACTATATATATACTATCGAGGGTTGAACAACATCACGGCAAAGAATACGTATACTTTTTCTTCGTCTCTCCAATATTTGTTTTATTGTTCACATTTTTGTTGAAAAGCCTGTAATAGGCTGTTTAATGATGTAGCATTTGGACCAATCAGACACACAATTGTTCATTAGATTTAACAAATCAATTATTCATTAGATTCACAAATAATCACAGACCCCTCACCCAATAAACATACTGGGTGCCAGAATGTCTGTGAAGGACCCCAGGACCTTGGTTACCATGGCAACCAGGGCACCTCAGCCAGATCAGATAAACTATAAGACCTAAGAGTATGTAAAGAGAATCTTCCCCCCTAATCAATTGTTTCTAAAACAGACACATACTGCCATAGAAAACGACTTCTTTCATTAATTCATAGACAAATTTTTCTATGACCTTCCTATCATGCATATCCCCAGGTCACTGTGTATGATTACTACCTTCTTGTATATGGTCTTTTGTATTGTATACTGTTTTATGCATGCTTATGATAGAACCACTCGTTCATGTAATCTTACCTATACCATGTTTATTATATATGAATTTGTCTTCTGATGCTCTAAAAGAGAGTGTATATTATATGTTGGTACATATGCAACATATCAGTGTTCTAAGAATCTTTAATAGTTTGTATATCAACATCCAATCCAGTTACATATGGAAATTACCATGTTCGGAGATAAAGAGTCGTAAACTTTCCCTCCAGAAGTGCAAGCCACCATTGGCTCTTTGACCCCCGAGAGGTGTGACCTCCACAGAACTTAAAAGGCCTCACTTCAGGGACCCGCCTAGCTTTTAGTCTCTTCACTCGTCTCTCATCACCTTCTCGTCTTCTGGTGACTAAGTCCCAGAGCCAGCGCAACCACGCCTGGCAGGCCTTGACACACAGAGTTTTAGCTTCTTTTAGATTCTGAGAAGATGAGGATGTGAGCTTGAACTCTCCTGGAACCCTGAAGTGTGCCAGGCTTCGGCCTCGACTTTCCATTCAACAAAGATCCTCGGATCTCAGCAGATGTCTCTCTTAGCTCTTCTTCACTTCCTACCTGGGAAGAAACTCCCAATCACCATCAAGTCAGGACATCTTTGGAATTCATCACTCTTCAAACCTGGAAGAACATGATCACAAGTCCAAAACCTTGAAACCATCAAGACTTTCATCCAGACACTGGTCAACAACCAAGGCAATGCAAGTATCGTACATTTAACTAAACGAAACAGAGGTTTAGTATAAGCTATAGACCCCGTTATAAACGGCGCTGATGGTTTTACTCAGGTGGTTAACTAACTCTTTTCATACCATCATTCTCTGGTTTTCCTGATGGTTTCATCCATCAAGTCTCATTTGCCCTTTCCCCATGTATGAGTGATTGTATGTTTGTTTGTTTAGATTAGTTATGTGTGTTAGCGTTTAGTTAATAAAACTTTTGTGCACAAATTACATGAGTTTCTGGTCCTGCTTGTGAATAATGTCCCTTTATGGTTTTGATCCTTGCTACATGCTCTAATGCATTAATACTGTAGGAAAGTATTTTCTGTGGCCACGAAAATATCCTTTCTTAGAGTTGATATGAACTTACACTGAATGTTTGCTGGATGAACAGATTAGCTGATGGTAATTTAATTCTGCTACAGTTACTACTGGCAGGTGATATAAATAATTGTAATTAATCATAATTAATTGTAATTATTTATATACATTTCCCTATTGAGGTAATTTGCTACAATGGCATGATCCATTGTGACATCCATACAGTGTGACAAAGCAGATTTATAAAATGTATTTTATACAAAACATTTTTATGGTTTTGTATGTAACCTTTCTCAAACAGTGGAGCATGTTGCTAACAAATGCAAGGTCATGGGTTAATTAGGAGAATGAATTTGATCAAATGTGTACCTTGAATATAGCGTCACTTTGAATAAAAGTGTCTGCCAAATGCATAAATGTAAATACCTTTTTTATTTTTGCTGTGTCATGATTTGCTTTGTGTTTTTATTCAAACTGGGCTAGTAATGGCATTGTGACAGCTTACCTCAAATTGTAAATTTACCCCATATAACTTTTTATATTATATACCCTTTAAAAGTGAAAATGCTTTCTTAAAATAATAGTAATAATAAATAATAAAATACAAAATAAAAATTGATTAATGATTTAATAAATATTTTTCCTCGTATTTTATAAGTCCTGTAATGCAGAATGCAGCATCGAAAGTGCTGATGCCATCAAAAATATCAGGTTTCACTTCATGCATTTTGATTAAAAATTGGCTGAACATGCAGCGTTTATTTTTTTTATTCATATCCCCACTTGACAGATTTTGTTATTTTTTATTTATTTTTTTTATCACCATAATCCAAACACAGACATACAAACAAGCAGAAAGGATTTTTGGACCCAAGAATGAAAACATGCTTTAGGAAAATAAACAATTAAATAAATAAAAAATAAACTGGAAATACTGCACAGGCAGCACTCTGTCAACAGTGGCTCCACTTAAGTTGTAAAGAGATGGCAAGCAGCTTGTTACCACTCATGGATATGATGTTATGATCCCTTTTACTAGAGGCAGGGTGGTTGTTACATCTCATTATCCCAACCTGTTATCAGGAAATTAGGCATGTACTGTCGTAGTATACGTATTATTGTGAAAAAGGTGAGCCTTCCTTTCTTCTTTCGGTTCTTTGTGTGTTGGCCAACTGTCTGTTTGCCATCTCTAAAATGTCATGCAGAACACAGGGAAAGATATTCAGTATCACCTGCTGCAGATACACATGACAGAATTGATCAATACGAGCCAAAACAGGGCTGGTGTTAGAGCTCAGCACGCTGCCTTTGACAAATGAGCCGAGCTCTGGCAAGCACATGCTGAGCTCAAATACTCAATCTTCCTACTTTTCGATGCCGATTACAGACGAAAGTGAAATTCTTTGAAATGAAGAGAGACAAAAGATGAATGGAATTCTCTTTTTAGGGCCTGGTCTTTTTTATCACTGAAAAGAGATTAAATAAACAAGAAGCCAGATTATTTCTTTACAAAGCCATGGCCGGACCGAGGCGGTTCTCCTCTTCCGGGTGATGCTCCTTTATCTGTATGATGCAGACGTGTTTAATGTATTCAAATGCTATAGGCAATACATGTAATGGATTATTCTGGAAAAAGGAAAATGACAAGCACCTCTTCTGGCATTGTTTAAATATGTTTCTGCCCTAGATGCAGCATTGCCACCTGTTTATCTGAAGGTGGGGCTTGAGGGTTCATCAGTGTGAGTGCAATGATATGGAAGCCTAATTTCCCCATCCGCAGCAATCTGCCATGCCACTTTGTAGCGTTGACATGACAATCCGTCACACAGAGCGGAACATTATCATCCCTGTCATTCAGCACGACTGACAGCCTGTCCCTAAGCTGCCTGATTGATACGATGCAAAATTCCTTAACGAGATCGACAACTGTGCACACCTTGCATTGTAGCTTTAGTTGTAAACACTAAAATCTGGAAAGATACTAATGTAGGGGAATTAGATCTATTGACTGACAAATCTCAAGAGATGGTTGGTTTTCGCCGTTTGTCTTTTCTTTATCCATCATTATAACTGAACGACTGTTATCCGGATGCTTTTTAAACATCAAGTGTTGTCCCCTTGTGGGTCAGCTGTGAGATTGAGTTTCATTATTGATCCTACAATAAGCACATGAGTGTGAGCGCTGGTCAGAATTCATTCATCACCTCTCTGGCCAAGAGTGAATACAGCATGAGTGCTAATTAGTGGAGTTAATTACTATTATTATTACTTTTTGTTTAGAGAGGCATTGTGGGAGTGAACATCAGGTTTGATGGCAGATAGCATCATTTAACTATTATTTTCGTGTCATGACATTTGCAGTTGATAATATGACTTGTTGATAGTGATCACATCTGTCAGAAAATCTAACAGATGATTGTGTAAATCCTCACTGTCTATTTATTAGTTGAATTTTAACTTCAAAGTTTTTAGATTTGATTTGAATAGATTTGGTTTGTGAACCCCTGTGGGGCTCCTAAATAATTTAATCATTTAATTAATAGTTTTGATTAAACACAATTCTCAGCATTAACAAACCATTAACTATGACTTTTGCCTTAATAAACTCCTAATTTGCTGTTTATTAGCAGTCAGTAAAGTAGTTGTTAAGTTTAGGTATAGGGTAAGATTAGGGATGTAGAATATGGTCATGCAGAATATGCAGTGTTGGGGAGTAGCTAGCTACAAGTAGCGACGCTACTAGCTTAACTACATTTTTCAGTAGCTTTACAGTAGCGACGCTACTTTTAAAACAGTGTAGCTTTTCCCAACCCATTCTCACCCCCAGGGCGTCAAAAACAAGCATGGTCAAGCGCCTTTAGCATCACTATGAAGACACCAAAGGTGCCCCTCGCAGGAAACTTTTGGCGTCAAACACAGACGCGAAGGGCATGAGATGTTTATCGCTATGAAATCAAGTTCAAGAAGTCTCATTCAGCACACATCGCAATATTTGCCATCAGCTTACACCATCTTAATGTCTGTTATAAAATGTATTCAGTCTTCTTTATTTATCTCTTTATTTATCAGATTAGCGCCGTATGTTTATTCGCTGTATTATATCGGTCATCCGAGGCTGTCTTTGAGTTTCATTGCGTTTAACTAAATGAACACACCTGCTAACTAGAGTGATTAAACGCTATCTGTCACGTGACGTGCCATAGACCTTGGATCAGTTTTATATTCATATCAGGTTCAAAGATGTAAGTTGTATTTGTAGTAAAATCATGGTAACCATGTAGTTTTACTGTGAAATAAATAAAAAAAAAAAATTCTGTATTCATATCAGTTTATATCTTAAATATTTTACTCACAGATCATTATTAACATTATCTATATAATTCTATTTTATTTTCTCTCTTTAAATTATTATTATTATTATTATTATTATTATTATTATTATTATTTTTAGCTGAAAAGACGTAAAGGAAGCAGTCAGCCCAGTCGTGTTTGTGGAGAGGTATTAATTCAGAAACGGAGAAGACAGAAAGCTGCGGAGACAGACATTTGCAGCGGTAAGTCTGTGTTAGTTTTACCCTTTTATCAAAAATTCCTGCTGTTATAATTTGCACAGCATTTGTTGTTTCTTAAACTTTTGCCCTGTCCAAATACCCACACTTGCAGTCTTTGCACTTGACCACTTAGCTACTTATTTGACGTATTTCCTGTATTTGGCCCAAGTGTTCAAATGTGTGTAGAACTTTTCATTACCTTATGGGACACACTTATAGTGTTGTAAAAATGCAAGTGTTTACAGAAATTTATTTTTAGTTTCAACTTTGCATTTTAAAATAAACTTCTAAATGTCTGTTCAGTAGTCCCTATAACAGACGGCAATTTAATTTGTGGTGCTTCTAATTAAATGATAAAAGCAGTTGCAAATGATGTACAAAATAAATATACTTATCTTTGCACCAATAAAACGTGCAACACTTTGTTTTACTACCAAATTATTCCTAATATATAATTATTATTATTATCATTATTATTAATATTTAACTTACATTGGAAAGGTTTCCGTGACCTCTTGCGAGATCTCAGCAAAAAGTCTCACGATTTATTCCAAAACATGATGCATGATGGGATACACCAAACCTCGAATAGCGCTCCGGTGTGGTATTCAAGATAGAGTGGGTTTAGTGTGTGTTAAGGGCACTGCGTTTTGCCATTATTAAGACCTGGGACAGTCCTCTGCACGCACTGTCACGTACACGCGCTCTCAAGTGGCCAAGACCGCAAGTGTGGGTATTTGGACAGGGCAAAAGTCTTTAAAATGCCCCATTAGTAAGAACCCTAAACACAGTCTCACATCAAAGTCTTAATAATTCAGTAATTCAGTGTAACACTTGTATGATATTGTACAAGTGTACATGTAGACAACCCTACAATGTTTTCTCTACTGCTGTCGTTAGTCATTGCCTCAGTCCCTGTACAGTCTCATTTGACACTATCACAATATTGGTAATTCAGTTGCGCTCTTCTTGGAAAGCAGTCAGATGCCCCACACAGTCAGAAAGTTTATATTGTCCATTGGCTTCTTAATAAATTACTTCAAATGGGTCCTATCAGTTCATGTTCCAACTATACATGAAGTCTCTCTGCACTACGTAATTTATCTATTGCCATGAGTGGAAATGCTAGTTTGATGTGTCACGTGATATATCAAACCTTTGATTAATTTGTCAGAACCAGATCAATTACACTACTGATAACAGACCTGTTAGCATCTAATCATGTTTAAAAGAATTTTTATGAATATAGCTTGCTATTAATGACTTGATTTTAATAATGGATGCATTTAACATTTAATTATACAGCATCTTTACAGAGGCTGCTTTTACGACCTAAAAAAATTATAAAACCCACAGTAATGTATAAACCCACAAGTTACATGTAATGTAATAATATGTGACCCTGTCTGTGAAATCCAGGCTAAAGTCTCAAAATCTAATTTTGAGATAACAAGAATTAAAATTTGATTTCAACCATTAATTTCACTATGATTTCAATCTTTGACATGGCCTTACTCAGTCAATATTAAAGGCATCAAGGTTACAATTTCACAGAATGTTCTTTACATTATGAAGGATGATTTTATGTAGAAAACAGTAAATCACAAAAAAATTACTTTAGCTGGGTTTTCACAGACCGTCACATATTTCCTTCCTTTCTGTCTTACAGGATTACTCACAGATTGTGCTGTCCTTCTTTTTCAGGTCTACAATATCGAACTCAACAGCTCTTTTAAGAGCCAACCCTCACAAACCTTCCTAAAAACTAAAAGAGCTATTACTGAGACTCAACGAATCTTGCCATGATCAGCCCTTCCCAGGCAAATTTTCTGGAATTTTTAAATCAAAATTTACTCCTCAAATGCTCTGGTCTGAATCTTATTTTAAATTAACTTAATTATGTTTAAGGAGCAATATTAATTGCACAAAGAGTAAGTAGAGTTTTTCTTGTTTTACAGAAGAGAAGGAAGACCAAGGAAATTCTTTGTTCAGGGTGAGGAATGAACATGACCATCTTGCGCCCAAATGAAGACAGAAAGGTGTGCAAGCCCACTGGTATGTCTGTATTGAAGCAATGCTGTATTATATAGTACAGCACTTTATGATGATCTCTCACAGGACTGTTCATGTCAGCAGTGATTATACTTTCTAATTTGTATTTTTTTTTTTTTTGTTTGTTTGTTTTTTGGATACAACTATTACAATTATAGCATGTTAGCAAAGTGTGACTGGAACATTTTTGATCTTAAGTTTTTAAAAACCACACCACCTGTTTTTCTTAGATAAAAGCAGACAAGTGTTATAAAAGTGGTTTAGTTGATATAAGCACCAATTTACATTATTTCATTGTTTGGTAAATGTTGTGTGTTATAAATTGTTGACCGATAGTTGATTGGTTTGAAGCAAGGCCTTACACTGCACAGACTAAAACACATTTGTGTTTTAATATTGAAGCAGCACATTTGTGTTTTAATATTGAAGCAACACATTTGTGTTTTAATATTGAAGCAACACATTTGTGTTTTAATATTGAAGCAACACATTTGTGTTTTAGTATTGAAGCAACACGTTTGTGTTTTAAGATGGAAGCAAGAGAAGTCATGAACTTTGGAGAAAGATTCTGGAGGAAAAAGACACATTTACTGCAACAATAGATGAATTCTAGAGGCAAAAACTCCAGTCTCTGAGAACTACACATGGTAATGGGTGTCTCATGAGCAAGTCCTTTGCCTCTGTAACTTTTTCTTAATTCTTGCATAATGAATTTTTTATTGCAGTATTTTAACAATTTTACTTTGTACAGATGATCTCATCAGCCAAAAGAGGGGTTTTGACCAAGCGATGCTCTTGAAAGGAGTGAAAAAAGAGGATGTTGTAAATTGTCTTCAAAGAAAAAGCTTCTCAAAAGGTCTTAAAACAGCTTAAAAAATGGTATGTGTACAGTACTTCAAGGGTCATAGTTGCTCACCCTGCTAAAATCACGCAGAACAAAAGCTGAGCTGACTGTCCATTAAACAACCTCATCTGAATTGTTTGTGTTGTTTGTTTTACTTTGGCCAGGTCTGGGAACTGTCTGAAAATGGGATGTTAGGACTGAGAGATCCTCTGGCTGAGGAAAAAGCTAGAACACATCTGTGCTGGATATCAACCACAAACTGTTTACAGACACGAGAGAAGAAGATCATGATGAGGAAGAGCAAGAAACCAGTTTAGATGTGATGATAAGGAATCATTATTTTCCGAAACAGTATCAACTGTCTTATATGTATCACATAATCTGTATCATAGTTGACTGGATGGGATTGTGTGACTTTTAAGGACATTTCATCACTCATTTGTGTGAACTGATTAATGTTAATGTATTTTTGATTATCCATTATTATTTTTCTTGAATTTCATTTGTCTTGATGCTACTTTATCAACTTTATGCTGTACGCTTCAATAAAATGAATATGGTGAATATTGTGCATTGAAAATTCTTGGTAAATACATAATTTACTAGGTAGGCTCATATGTGTATATTTTATACTTGAAAAACTACATATAATTAATTACCATGATTATTTTTTACTTGAGACATAAACATTTTTAATCAGATTAATGACATCTGGGAGTTAAATAAAGGGAGTTACTAGATGAATTATTTTGCATTACAAGATGCTGCCATGTGCTTTATTGCTACAAACACTTAAGGAATAAGTGAGAATGTACCAGGAATGATCAACGTGGATCTTGTACTGCATTAAAACCAAGAGCATGAACATTACTGATGTCCAGCATGTGAGGAGCAAGATAAGGGGGTGAGGAGGACACTTTTACACTGATTTTTGCTATTTAGATTTTTTGTTTTTTATATTGTGATTCTTAGTATGCATGAATTTGTCCTTGTGTAATAGTAATAGTGAGGTATCATAATGTGTATAAATTGTCCTTGATTACTGCTTAACAGTGGGGAATAGATAATGGCAAGTTGTTGCAAGTTCATCCATTATATTTATTGGCGTTTAATTAAAAAATCTAAGAAATAATCTATTATTATTATTGTTATTGTTATTATTATTATTATTATTATTATTATTAAAGCATTTTCTTTCAAATTTTTCCATGTTTCATCAAATGGCCTCACAATGTCCTGTCAAAACCTATACGAGGCATGACATAAGAATAGAAAAGGGTAGACTGTGAAAACTGTCAGATATAAATGTGACTCAACACAGTTTGTTGTCCATGATGAAGAGAATACATATATGTAGGTTTTACTGCCCTTCTACCCCCAGGTGCCCAGTAACGTCCCCTGGAAGAGCCAAAAAAATGCACATTTCAAACGGCTGTAAATCAGAGTCCAATTAACGTATCAAAGAGAAAATCTGCAGGATTACTACTTATGCTATGTTGATTAAATAATGTTGGGCACAGTTTTCAGAAATATATGGAAAGGTGGCATAAAGGCATTTTAAATATTGCTCACTGTAAAATACCAAATTTCAGCCTGCCTCAAATATATAATAGAGGTTTTCACAATGAACATATTTAGATATCCAGTTTTCCTTTAAAGATATTATTTATTTCATTTAGGTAATAAAAGGTTTTAAACTACATTACCCATAAGCCTCTGTCATTCTATCTATGGAACAGGAAAAACTTGGCGCTGTTATTTGTAGTTCATTGAAGTTATGCTTAGGGTTAGGATCTCACTAAAGGAGTAATTTCTCTCAACATAGCAACACTTCATTGTTAACTTAATATATTACTAACGTGATAATATCAGCAAAACATACTTTTGTAACATGATGCGCTGTTTAATATGGGTTAAAAGATAGTCCAACCACAGACAGTCTTGTGGGTGACAAGGGAAATTCACAGCCAATGTCATCCCAGCTGAGCAGTGGCGTCACATTTCCTTGTCCATTTATGGTCATTTATGACAGATGTCTTCTGTTTTTCGGCGGAAGGGATAGATTCGGTTAACAATAAATTAAATTTGCTACCTATTAGATTGTGTTTTATTAACGTCTACACCTACCCCTTACAATAATGCAAATACAGTAATTATTGTTCTTCAGCGTGACAAAAATTGGGCAATATAGATGTGTGCATGCCCAGCAGTTGCAGCTGTCTCCCATCTCATTAAATATAAAAGATAGATTTTATTTATTTATTTATTTTTTGACCAAGGACAAGTGCATTTACTAAACAAATGATATGCTTCTAACATTTACATTGTAAATTACATTGTGTTTTAAAGTTATAAAGTTATTCACTTTTGTGTTTCTGTGATTTGCCATTCTCTACCATTTGAACTCTAGGAATAAAAACTGAAAAAAGCATGTATAGTATAAATGAACACGTATAGTTTTGTAAGCATTTCTCAGTATTTATTGATATGTCAAACTCATTTAAAGACAAACAAAGTGCCCAAACTACTGCACTGCATCCTCTGTCACCAAGCTCTTTTTTGCCACTATGAAGAATAAAAAAGCAGTTAATTACAAAAATATCCAGGGAGGACTTAAGGAAAAAAATAATAAATTGAAACAAATGGGAACAGGTGTGTAACTCACAAAAAAAAAAAAAAAGTCCCTTAAAAAAAAAACAACAACAACAAAAAACACATATACATACATATATATATATATATATATATATATATATATATATATATATATATATATATATACACACACACACGCAAAACAATATTTTTGCAAACCACATGCAAAGTTATCTTCACAAAATATTTTCTGTTCTTCCCTTAAAAAAAAAAAAAAAAACTAAAAAGGCAAACAATTAAGAACATTGTACTTTAATACTTTGTAAATATTGTAAATATATACTTTGTAAATATTGTTCACTTTTATTGTGACTAAATGCAAAGCAAATTAAAATTGTTAGTATAATTATAATTATAAACGTTAACTATTTTCAGTATGAAAATGCTTTTATAAAAAAATAAAATAAAATAAAAAAAAACACAGTAAAACAGTATATGTCTTTCAGAGAACACTGGAAACAGATCAATTTTCTTAAAAATTAAATTGACCAAAAAGTGATACAACACATAAGGTAATTGTTTCAAACTCACAAAATAACACCACAAAGTCATGCATGTCAAGTGTGCAATATCATCTATAACACTCCATCAGCACAGCACCAAATAAACATTAATTGTCTGAACAATGGAAGATAGAGAAAGTGTTCAGGAAAACAAACACCTGCTACATACAAACATGGAAATATACCTTTGACAATAGCATCATGAAATAGCTGCATGTCTGGAACTAGGGGATGGCTGTGCATGAATATGTTCTTTACTAAAACTCCCGATGAGAACTGATGCTTTTTATGATAAAAGCATTAAGAAGACACCAAGTAAAGTTTACTGTATGAAGCTTGAAAAAGAGAACACAATGCTTTATCAATAAGAAAAAGATTATTTTTAACTATTGTTTTCATTACTGGTTCTGTTTACAGTATATGGGTTGCTGGAAGGTCAAAATGTATCCGTTATAAGCTTATAATTAAAACAAGGTTGCATCTTCTGAAAAAACAAAAAACAAAACAAAAACAAACAAACAAACCACTGCAAAGTCTTAACATTGATTCAGGTGGCATTTCTTTATGTGTGGGGATAAAGAGTTAAAGAGGTGAGTGCATGTGCATGATGGAGAAAGACAGCGTTATCTGCAAGTAATCCTGTAAAACAGAAAGGAAGGAAATATTATTACATTACATGTAACTTGTTGGTTTATACATTACCGTGGGTTTTATAATTTTTTTTTTAGGCCATAAAAGCAGCCTCTGTAAATATGCTGTATAATTAAATGTTAAATGCATTCATTATTAAAATCAAGTCATTAATAGCAAGCTATATTCATAAGAATTCTTTTAAACATGATTAGATGCTAACAGAACTGTTATCAGTAGTGTAATTGATCTGGTTCTGACAAATTAATCAAAGGTTTGATATATCACGTGACACATCAAACTAGCATTTCCACTCATGGCAACAGATAAATTACGAGGTGCAGAGAGACTTCATGTATAGTTGGAACATGAACTGATAGGGCCCATTTGAAGTAATTTATTAAGAAGCCAATAGACAATATAAACTTTCTGACTGTGTGGGGCATCTGACTGCTTTCCAAGAAGAGCGCAATATTGTGATAGTGTCAAGACTGTACAGGGACTGAGGCAATGACTAACGACAGCAGTAGAGAAAACATTGTAGGATTGTCTACAAGTACACTTGTACAATATCATACAAGTGTTACATTAAATTACTGAATTATTAAGACTTTGATGTGAGACTGTGTTTAGGGTTCTTACTAATGGGGCATTTTAAAGACTTTTGCCCTGTCCAAATACCCACACTTGCGGTCTTGTCCACTTGAGAGCGCGTGTACGTGACAGTGCGTGCGGAGGACTGTCCCAGGTCTTAATAATGCCAAAACGCAGTGCCCTTAACACACACTAAACCCACACTATCTTGAATACCACACCGGAGTGCTATTCGAGGTTTGGTGTATCCCATCATGCATCATGTTTTGGAATAAATCGTGAGACTTTTTGCTGAGATCTCACGAGAGGTCACGGAAACCTTTCCAATGCAAGTTAAATATTAATAATAATAATAATTATATATTAGGAATAATTTGGTAGTAAAACAAAGTGTTGCACGTTTTATTGGTGCAAAGATAAGTATATTTATTTTGTACATCATTTTCAACTGCTTTTTATCATTTAATTAGAAGCACCACAAATTAAATTGCCATCTGTTATAGGGACTACTGAACAGACATTTAGAAGTTTATTTTAAAATGCAAAGTTGAAACTAAAAATAAATCTCTGTAAACACTTGAATTTTTACAACACTATAAGTGTGTCCCATAAGGTAATGAAAAGTTCTACACACACTTGAACACTTGGGCCAAATACAGGAAATACGTCAAATAAGTAGCTAAGTGGTCAAGTGCAAAGACCGCAAGTGTGGGTATTTGGACAGGGCAAAAGTTTAAGAAAAAACAAATGCTGTGCAAATTATAACAGCAGGAATTTTTGATAAAAGGGTAAAACTAACACAGACTTACTGCCGCAAATGTCTGTCTCCGCAGCTTTCTGTCTTCTCCATTTCTGAATTAATACCTCTCCACAAACACAACTGGGCTGACTGCTTCCTTTATGTCTTTTCAGCTAATAATAATAATAATAATAATAATAATAATACTTTTACTTTACTTTAATCATTTAGCAGACACTTTTATCCAAAGCGACTTACAAATGAGGACAACAGAAACAATCAATTGTAGTATTAAAACAACTAAAACTGATCCAATACTAAAAACTAAAACTTTATAAATAATATATATACACACACATTAAAATAAAATAATTAAATAAAAATGAGAAATGCATGAGACAAAATTTCTAAACTTAACATTTAAATGAAAACAAAATAAAGCTACAAACAATTCAAAATATTAAGAGAACAAAAGGTATAAGTGTAATAATGATTCTAATATAAAACTAAGCCAAACACCAAAAACTACTACGTGTATGTACACACACACACGCGCACACACACACACACACACATGCATATCCATAAATTCAATATTATTTAATTTCCATGTAGTTTGTTGAAGTAATAAAATAACTCAAATTAAATAAAACTAAAACTTAATAAATAACTTATACAGACATAATAGAAAAAAATAATAAAATGACAAACATTACTACAACTGTAACTAAAATTAAAATAGATAACATATACAAATCAAACTACATTAGTTTAACAGTAATCCTAAAAAAATAACTGTGCCAAACATACAAGTAAGAAATGGTTATAAAAACTGAAGGAGAAGTGAAACAAGTAATAGGAAAGAGAATAAATGAAAAGCGATACTTATCCCCTGCCAGTGTCCCTGTCCGGTGGAGTTACACAGTAGAGTCGATGGTCTTTACACACTTCGGTCTTCACATGGCGACCGCTGCCGCGGTATAATAACCTTTTTTATACCCGTCTAACAAATCACTAATTGAATTCAGCTGGACACACTTTCCTGTTAATCCCAATAAATGGCCACGCAAGCGCAGACACTAACAAGGTACGTACGAGACCAAACGTGATTATATAATAATAATAATAATAATAATAATAATCAAAAAAGAGAGAGAAAATAAAATAGAATTATATAGAGAATGTTAATAATGATCTGTGAGTAAAATATTTAAGATATAAACTGATATGAATGAACTGCAAGATGGAAAAAAAAATACTGATTTTTTTTTTCTTCAATTTTTACATTTTTTTGGGATTTTACATTAAAAGGTATTACAAGCATGGTACGGTAAATGTTGTGATTACTGTGATATCTGTCATAAAAGCACATCAAAACTGCCATTACAGTGGTAAAACCATAGTAAGTTTGGTGATACTGTGGTATTACTTTACATATCACTACAGTTACTGTGGTAAAATCATGGTAAGTGTCATGTTTACTTGTTTTAACTTCAAATTTCACAGTAAAACTACAGACACTGTGGTAAAACATGGTAAATGTCCTGTTTACTGTGTTTTAACTTCAAATGTCACAGTAAAACTACATGGTTACCATGATTTTACTACAAATACAACTTACATCTTTGAACCTGATATGAATATAAAACTGATCCAAGGTCTATGGCACGTCACGTGACAGATAGCGTTTAATCACTCTAGTTAGCAGGTGTGTTCATTTAGTTAAACGCAATGAAACTCAAAGACAGCCTCGGATGACCGATATAATACAGCAAATAAACATACGGCTCTAATCTGATAAATAAAGAAGACTGAATACATTTTATAACAGACATTAAGACGGTGTATTTACGACTACTCACCCAACCTGTGGCACATGTAAACTGATGGCAAATATTGCGATGTATGCTGAATGAGACTTCTTGAACGTGATTTCATAGCGATAAAAATCTCATGCCCTTCGCGTCTGTGTTTGACGCCAAAAGTTTCCCGTTGAAATCAATGTAGGTCCGAGCTCGATGATATAGCGACGCTGAGGGGCACCTTTGGCGTCTTCATAGTGACGCTAAAGGCGCTTGACCATGCTTCAGTTTTTGACCCTGGGAGTGAGAATGGGTATGCGGCGCATTCGCAGCTTATATGGACGGAACACCACTGATAAACAGGTGCATCTCAATAAATTAGAATGTCGTGGAAAAGTTAATTTATTTCAGTAATTCAACTCAAATTGTGAAACTCGTGTATTAAATAAATTCACTGCACACAGACTGAAGTAGTTTAAGTCTTTGGTTCTTTTAATTGTGTTGATTCTGGCTCACATTTAACAAAAACCCACCAATTCACTATCTCAACAAATTAGAATATGGTGATATGCCAATCAGCTAATCAACTCAAAACACCTGCAAAGGTTTCCTGAGCCTTCTAAATGGTCTCTCAGTTTGGTTCACTAGGCTACACAATCATGGGGAAGACTGCTGATCTGACAGTTGTCCAGAAGACAATCATTGACACCCTTCACAAGGAGGGTAAGCCACAAACATTCATTGACAAAGAAGCTGGCTGTTCACAGAGTGCTGTATCCAAGCATGTTAACAGAAAGTTGAGTGGAAGGAAAAAGTGTGGAAGAAAAAGATGCACAACCACCCGAGAGAACCGCTGCCTTATGAGGATTGTCAAGCAAAATCGATTCAAGAATTTGGGTGAACTTCACAAGGAATGGACTGAGGCTGGGGTCAAGGCATCAAGAGCCACCACACACAGACGTGTCAAGGAATTTGGCTACAGTTGTCGTATTCCTCTTGTTAAGCCACTCCTGAACCACAGACAACGTCTTACCTGGGCTAAGGAGAAGAAGAACTGGACTGTTGCCCAGTGGTCCAAAGTCCTCTTTTCAGATGAGAGCAAGTTTTGTATTTCATTTGGAAACCAAGGTCCTAGAGTCTGGAGGAAGGGTGGAGAAGCTCATAGCCCAAGTTGCTTGAAGTCCAGTGTTAAGTTTCCACAGTCTGTGATGATTTGGGGTGCAATGTCATCTAGAGAATCTATGGGGTATTGTCAAGAGGAAAATGAGAAACAAGAGACCAAAAAATGCAGATGAGCTGAAGGCCACTGTCAAAGAATCCTGGGCTTCCATACCACCTCAGCAGTGCCACAAACACCTCCATGCCACGCCGAATTGAGGCAGTAATTAAAGCAAAAGGAGCACCTACCAAGTATTGAGTACATATAAAGTAAATGAACATACTTTCCAGAAGGCCAACAATTCACTAAAAATGTTTTTTTTAATTTATTTTTTTATTGGTCTTATGAAGTATTCTAATTTGTTGAGATAGTGAATTGGTGGGTTTTTGTTAAATGTGAACCAAAATCATCACAATTAAAAGAACCAAAGACTTAAACTACTTCAGTCTGTGTGCACTGAATTTATTTAATACTCGAGTTTCACAATTTGAGTTGAACTACTGAAATAAATGAACTTTTCCACGACATTCTAATTTATTGAGATGCACCTATATATATATATATATATATATATATATATATATATATATATATATATACAGAGCAGAAATGTCCATTAAAATACAGAAAGAAACGTGTACTTTATGTAAATATTACAAATAATACTGCTTCAGTTGCTTTAGATAAAGGTGTACCCTATAAAGGGTGTAAAGGGAATGAGCACCAATGTTTGCACTTTTACAATGTGATTTTAATTGCAAAGGACGCAAATCTCCCTGAGAAAGATCAAGACAGATACTGTTTTAATATGAGTAAAATATTCTCGAAACATCAGCAGCACTACATTTATAGCACATTGAAGCCAGAGATTTATGCCACTGAGCTTAAAGTACTTAATATGTCCCATCATCACTGTAGTCATAAATAATGGAGAAAAATACCAGGAAGCTTGTTTGCCATGGTACGTGAGTGACAAGTTCAGTGGGTGTCATGGTTGTGTTTGAAAAACTGAGAATAAAGTACAGGGTCTGGCAGAATATCTTGCAGGAGGAAAAAAGATTCAGAAAGCAGATTATCCTTTCATGCTACAGTACTGTGATTACTCTCATCCTTAATATAAAGAGTAATATAAAAAGTGACTTTGAAATGCACTTTTTCCAAAAACAGACATTTTCTGAGTGCTGTAAGCTTTAAAAGTATTATTATGTTTGATGTAGCAAGACAGCAAGCTTATTCACTTGTGACTGTCAGACGCTGAATATTTATTATAAAGTACATGATTTGTCCTTTTAACATTTAGTGTGGGTAAAAAGGTGAGGCACTGCACTAGTTTCAAATTTGATGTTATGATTAAACCTTGAGAAAAAGCAGAGATTCAAAAATAGAAGTTTATCTATTTTCTTTTCATCTGCGAAACACTGTGTACTGTTGAAGGACGCAATGAGACTCTTGATCATTCAAGAGACTTTAAACCCTTGCTTCAGTTGTTTCTACTATAGCCAAGCAGCAAACTTTTTCTGCCATATGGCCAACCATGCAGCAGGGTAACTTGGGGACATGTCTCCTCCACTATTCTAGGTTTATAAGCCCAACCCCCTTCATAATATTCATTATGTAAAGAGTTTAATGTTAAGAGTGCAAAGTACTTTTAGCTGGTGATGTAAAGCGACCAAGCAAAAGCTGTGTCTGTAATCCACATGCAATAAGTGGGAATCATAGCAATTATTTACCAATCCTTGCCTTTCAGCAAATCAGATAAATGGACAAATGGGCAAATTAGTCATAGGTAGATGTGTCTGGCAGGTAATTACAGACAAATAGTATCAACATCTTGGATAGTCCAGACAAATACAAAAATGCAACACTTTTTGAAGTTTAAGGATTTTAAGTTGTTGAGACTATATAAGAAAACTTAAAAAACCTATTTGGAAATCTATTTTGTTATTAAAAAGTAAACAGACATTTTGTCAAGAGAAGGCAATTGGCTTAATTATGTTCGGTATACACAGATTTCTTCACTATGAACAGTTTTGGCAGGCTCATCTAATTATGAAAGATGACAACCTAACTTGAAGTTTAATACTTAGCTCAGATCTCCAAGGTAAGCCTCAATATCCTTATGTTCAGCAGGCTTTTATTTGCTTTAAGACTAATTCTTTCATACTAGAAGGCAAGGGGATATTTACAAAGTGATTAAGAAATTTAGTTATGTTTTACTAAATTTAGCTATTGCATTGCATATTGCATATTTTGTACAGTTTATGTTTAGAGTAGCCTACTATATGTTTAGAGAGTAAATTAATTTGTATGAGGGAGAGTGATTTTAGTCCAATTCTCACCATTATAAAAAGTTTAAAACCATTTTGCTGTTGTTTATTAGTATATTTGATACTTTGACTGACATTACACTCACATTTTATGCTGTGTATCTACTGTCCAGATATAATTCTTGAAATAAATGTGTTTCTTTCACTGTCACAGCTACATGGTAGAGGTCAAGGATATTAGGTGTCAGAAGGTAGCTGAAACCGTGAAAATGACATTTTCACTCCTGCTGTGACTTTTCCTTCTTGGTTCCCAAATATTCCCAAACTAATTACTGGAGAGCAGTCTGCAGTGATCCCTCCCCACTATCTGCTGTGACACAGCTGCAGGTTAATCAAGGCTTTTCAGACTAATTATGGGAATTGTCCAGAAGAAAATGTGATTAAACTTGCTTCACATTTCCTATCTGCAAATGCAAGACAAACAAAGAATAACAACGTAAGAGCATTGTCCAGGTGGAATGTAAACTTATAGGCGATGGAAACTTTTGACTTCAATCAGGACTTTCATGAATGAATAAGAGATTTAGGGCCAGATTCACTAACATATTTTGGCATTAAAAAACTACTGGCAGGATTTAGTAAAGACATGCAGTGAACAATTAGCAATGAAAATGCGTGGACAGTTATTTTTGTGGAAGACGTTATTGCATATGCATTTGTATGTGTTTTCCTTTCATATGTAAAATTTATGGGAGGAGAGTATTTAAATAACTCATGCAATGGTATTTGCACCATTATTTAACACAAAAAAGCATGTCTTAATCTTTTGTGCTTGACATGGCTTGTGTTCTTTAATTTGCACATTGTCAGTATCATGTAGAACTTTCCACTCCCATCAGCGCTTTTATTGCATTCTCACGCTAATTTGCACTGTTTAGTAAATCTGGCCCTGAATCAGTTAGACAAATGTCTGGTTGGAGAATAACATTAATGAAGGTTATGGTATGTTTACATTAACTTGACTTTGCATTTATCAATCAGTCGTAATGAATTGGGATTTACAGTTTATCTGCAGGTCACATGATTTCATTGCATAGTGTCTGTGCACAGTGTGTACATAGCAGACTGAATAATTAATATAAAATTAAATTAAATCTCAATCAGTATTTCATCTTTTTAAAAAAATAGAATGCAAAATTAATTCCAAATGTATAATTCTAAATATGGATGTGCACAGTATGGTGCTATGTAATAAATGTAAATGAGTTTCTAAGCGCATTACACAGGAATAAATATGTCACTGATTAAAGGAGTGATATTTTAAGGTCATATCCAGAAGGGATATTTTTCATGGAACAAGATTAACTTATAATGAGTACCGTTGGCATGGAAATGAAAGAAAATCCTATTGAATGCCTTGACTAACACAAGGTGTGAAGAGGATGAATGCGTGCCTCTGTGTATCTCGGAATCTAATCAAAAACACATCTAGGGACCACAAAAATGTGTAGTTCAATTTTGTAATTGTTAGTTTTGATGGGCTTGATTTTGGGTGATGAATCACTGCATTCCTAAGTAAGATTGAGTGCAGGGATGAAAATGTAATGAATTTGTGCCTAATGATTAAAGCATCACATTTCATTAGTGCTGACCTATTAAAATACTCAACATTTTGCAGTGTTTATATTTGCACCACTTGGCACCGTTAAAGTTAATTCAGGGCAAATTATCCAAAAGTTGTTTTCTTTTATAACTGGCAAGCTCAATTATATTCAGAATTTTTATTTTATTTATTTACTTATTTTTGACATGTATTGAGAACATGCAAGCTGATTCTCAAAATGTAGCTTATAAATAAATTAACATATCAATGAAATTGGAAACATTGATTGATTGGCTAAGTACCTCATACAACGATGCTTGATTTCCACTGTGGCCAGTCCTCAGATCACACAGGCTTTGTTTTTGGACCAATCGATCTTTCTTCAGCCCTCCCTGTTTCCCCCACAATTACCATCCGAATTCCACTACAAATCTCTGAACAGGGAGCAATGAATTAAGTGCTCATTTGGAACAATCTAATGTGCTGACTAGCCAGCTAAACTCATTACTTGCCAAGCGCAGTTTTTCAATGGATCAGGAAGCCTCTGACTCTGGCCAAGATGAGAGTAGGACAGAATACTTCATTACTCCATTATGGCAATATATGAGATGCTATGCAAAATCAAAGGCTTTGCTTAATTCTTTTACAGAATACCAAATATTATTACTACCAAATGGCACCATCTGTGTGTTATCCTAGATCTTGTGTCTTTCTGTTAGTAAACATATTCTGTTAAAAAATTATTTTAATCAGAAACTAAAATTTAACTGAATCTTTAAAATTAAAAAATAAAAGGTTACTGTTGTTTGGCTTCAGAAGGCTCAGAATATAGTTCATGAATCATGGGCAATTTCATGATTCTGTTATGGTGTTTTCTTTTACAAATCTAGGCAGCTGTAGAAAATTATTGAATGAAGGATCTTCTTTTTTGTGTTCCATGGAATAAATAACCACACATGAACACAGCATGATAATAAATAAATGATGACAGGTGAACCATTCCTAGGCAAATTGGCTCATTATGCATATTTGTGTGTGTATTTTCTCATATGTGCACTGTACAAAAACAATGCTTAAGACAGAAAGCTCACAATGGATGCTCATCATGAATAAATTAAAGATGACATGGATGATAAACATAGCAAGGACACACTGTATACAGTATGTGGTGAATATCTTAATGAATGTTTGAAGGAGAAAGTTAGTCAATCACAAAAAGAAAAAAAAAATACATAAATAGAAGCAATTTATATTATATCACAATAAAAAAATATAAGTAATGCATCTTTTTATTTACACGCATACAAAACTGATCACCAGCATGACATGAGAAACATGAACTGATCTATAAAAGTCATATTTGTGCTCCATACTGAGATGTTGTGTGAGAGTGTGAAAGACTTGTAGGCTACCATTCTCATGTTGACATAGAGAAACAGTGTGGCAGAGTGACTTATAGCCTCAGGCTCTTCTCAAATGAAAATGATTTCCACACACAGGCAGCAAGGAGACTACATATCAGCCGAGGCTTTGCATGGAATTCAAGACAGTGATCATGTTCCTCTCAATAACTCATGATCACTCATGTGAATGCTCTTAATACTGAGCCTTGTAATAAATGTAAGTATATGCAAAGACTATGCAAAGCATTTACTTCATAAAATGCTTTAAAAGGATGCCAACATTTTCACTGGGTGTATTTTCTAGATGGCAGAGGCTCTAGATTCCTGCGAAATAATTTGAACGATATCCCAATGCATAACCTTGAGGAAAGATAAAACTACGTTTTTGTTTTTTCTTTCTTTTGCCAGAACATTAGTGTTTTAGTTAGTGGGGTGCACCTGACAAGCAATCAGATTTCTTCAATGCTGCATTTCATGCACATCATGAGTAAATGGCCTTATGACACCTTTTTCAGGTTCTTTTTGCAACCCTGTTCCTGAAGGCATACCGACAGCACAGGTGATGTCTCCCTTATCTGACCCATCTATTTCAGGTCTTGGAATCTCTACTAACAAGCTGATGCATTGAATTTGTTGTGTTTGAATTGGAAGAGTTTGAAAATGTATGTGCTTCCAGTAACAGGCTGAGAAACACGTCTTAATAATTGTCTTAATAACTGGAGTCATGGGGAATAGAAAATACTACAGTAAAGTCTTTCAATTTATTGCAGTTTTGACTCTGGGTTTTTTTTTTTTTTCAAGCTAATCTTTACATGAGATGTATGATCATTTTGCAGCTTTATACTAAGAGTTTTGAAAATTAACTTGAAAAAGTACCAAAGCAATAAAAAAGGGTATCTTAACCCTAGTACTGGGATGCAGCTGTTTCTGCATGAATATCAAAACAGTTGGAGACTGTAGATATTGAATTTTAATTCCTACTTTAGGCCAGATACTATCCCTTAAGACATTTAAACAGTTGGGTCTCCATGGTGCCGGCCCACTTCTCTGAAACAAGTCTTTTGAAATGATCTATAACCCACTCGGTTAACAACCTTAACAATTTCTGTGTGAAAAAGTAAAAGCATTTATTTGTCTCAAGATTTGTCTTGAGAATTGTCTCAAGATGGCGCCGCTGACGGCAGCTTCCGTGGCGTGCTCCGCAGTTGTTTTTATGTTTTTGTTAGTTTGTCCTGTCTTTAGTTATTTCCCTGCAATCAGTTTCACCAGAGACAAATTGCTGGACATTCGACAGTACACATCACCCGATATTTCACCGGTTTTCGACTATTCTGATGTTTTGCTGGACATTGTAGCTGGCGGAGCAGCGGCGCTGATCAAACGCAGACGGGGGAAGCGAGCCGGTGCCCTCGTGAAGCTCAGACAGCGCTGCCTAGCATCCATCTGGTGAATCTCCACTCTCTACCCAACAAAACGGACGAACTCCTTCTGCTCTCCCGGACAAATAAGGATTTTTCAAACTCAGCAGCTCTGTGTTTCACGGAAACCTGGCTGAATGACGCCATTGGCGTATTAAGTCTGCCGGGCTTTCAGCTGATCAGAGCGGATCACGATGCAGAATCAACAGGGAAATCGCGTGGTGGCAAGATATGCTTTTACATCAACGAAAGGTGGTGTACAGATGTAACAGTGTTAAAGAAGATGTGCTGTCCCGATCTAGAAGCCTTTTTCATTAACTGTAAGCCTTTCTATTCACTGCGGGAGTTTTGCTTGTTCATTCTCGTGTAGTGAATTTTGCTTTCGCCAACCTAAAGAGGTGAAATAGTGTAGTGATGGGTACTCACGTCACAGGTGATGTTATGATTTTTGGATCATGTATCACTTAAGGTGTGGTTTGGAGTACATCACATAAGAAAGATTGGTGGGATACCTAACTTGTAGAACCTTACTGCATTATCAACACAAGGAAGACACAAGTGTAATAAAATAAATTTTATTAACAAAAGATAGACAAGAGCAATCAACAACTACTAAATGAATACCATGAATTAAAAAGGAATAAAGTGCATAAGATACATAAAATGCAAGTGATTATGTTGGACGTTGCTATGTCAGAGCTACATTATCTGGAAAGATAAACTGTCACTACTCTGAAACAAGTAAGGTGAAGAACCTTATTAAGCATCAAACAAATACCTGAAAGATTATTTGTTATCAACTGCAATCAGCTATATAACATCTAATGTCAATTAGAAAAATCATATACTGATAATACACAACAATGCCAAGGTCTCTGGAAGAGGTTTGGATAGGTGATAGTTACGTTCTCTGTGGTTGAGTGAGCAGTCCGGTGGCAGTGACTTCATCCACTGGTTGTGCTAGTAACAATGCAGTGGGGAAAGGAGCAGGAATCCGTTTTGACAGTCTTGAACGCCAAGCGCTGGAGGATGCTGATCTCCTGGAGCACCGAAGGGTCCTAAAATCTGGAAAACGCAGATGTGACCTTGAAGTAGGTGCAGAAGGTCCTTAGCCTGGAACACGCAAGCAAAGGTACCTTGGAGTGAAGGTTTGCTCTCCGGAGCTTAACCTTGTTGCAAATGTCTGTGTGTCTTCTGCCTCTTTGGGCTAGAGACCCAGAATTTGGTCGATCTGCTTTGTCTCTCTAGGATGGAGACTCAGGACATGCTGCATCTGTTGTCTCACTGGACGAAGACAACAGATGCAGCATGTCCTGATGAAGTGTGAACGTAGGTTATCTCTTTCCTCGCAGGCTGGAGGCTCAGAACGTGGTCGTATCTGTTACTGCCTCAAAGCTGGAGACTCAAGAACTGTGTATCTGCTATTGTCTCACCCTTGCAGGGCTCAGACTCAGAACGGGTTGTTTCTGTTGCTACCTTCCCTGTAACAGGCCGGAGTCAGAACGGTGTACTGTTAACGTCTTTTCCATTGCAGTACTCAGACTCAGAACAGATGTGTCTGTTATTATCCCTTCCCTTACGGGCCAGAGACTCAGAAACGAGGAGTGTCTTTTGGGAAGGTACCTTTATCCCTTTCCGATGAGGAGGAGATTGCAATCTGGCGCTTCTCCATTTCCAGGCTGTGATTGGCTAGTTCCATCAGAGTGGGGGGACACGGTGTGGCCCACCCTTCTTTCCTCCTGTGGAACTTATTTGCATAGTCCAAACACACATTTAGAAAAGTGTCACTAAAGTTTTACCAATGCATCATTCACTTACCAAACCACAACCAGAATACCTTTGGCACTGTTACGAACACATTAAGTCCAAACATGATGGAAGAAGATTGAACTGTCATGCATGCATTCATTTGTCCATTAACAAGTGAGTTTGTGTAAGATGTTGCACTACACGTCGCTGTCACTGAGAATACTAATTTCTCTGAATAAGTATAAGATGTGTGTGTTGTAGTTTGCACCAGTTTAAGGTTTGAGAACATGGTTATGAATGGATTTGGATGGAACTCTGTGATCACTGTTTGTTTCACCCACTGCTGCTGTGTCCAGAGGTCCTAAGGAATTTTTATGGCAGTCACAGGCCAAAACCTGAGGAATCAGTCTGTTGGTGGGTGAAGGCCAGAAACTGCATTTTGACCAATAGGAAGTCCTGTCCTTCCCAGGCTTTTTACCGAAGGTCTTCTTCTTTCCCTCTAAGAGGTGTCTGGCTGTTGTCCTGGCATCTTTATCTGATGGCGTTGGACAGTTTGCTTATGTTATTCCACCAAGATCCAATCAAAATGTAGCAAACCTTTGTCCACTATTGTGGTCAGAGAGCCCCTCTCTGACCACAATAGTGGATAAAAGGTTTGGGCCCACATTCCAGGGCACCGCCATAAACTGGGCCCTGGAATGTGCTGTCCACTACACTCGTGAGTGTTTATATTCCACCGCAAGCACACATGAGCTCAGCTTTACAGAAACTCGCTGATCAGATCACAGACACAGAAAAACAATACCCGGACTCTGTTTTAATCATTCTTGGGGACTTTAATAAAGCAAATCTCTCCCGTGAACTGCCAAAATACAGACAGCATGTTACAGGGGCGGACTGAGACAAAATTTCAAGCCGGGAAATCTCAAACTCATCCAGGCCATCCCATACACCCACAACAAACTCTAAAACATGGACAACCCTATTGTTTTGAATGGCCATCATCACATAAAAAAAGTTTCAATCATTAGGCTGGGGGAATGCAAAATAATTAAAAGTTCTCTCGTGAACTGCACCTTCACTTCCATTTTCCTTTTCAGCCTTGATATAGCTCTGTCACCCACATAACTTTAATACTCAAGATTTAACAAAACTATACTTTCTAAATTGCCTAAATGTCAAAGTTAGTAAAATAATAACGACATCATTACAATATTTTTATAGAAAAATCCTAATAGGCCTACTGAACATGAGTCATATTTTTCCCTTACAAAAATTAACCATGACATTTCATTATAGGAAAAGTACAGTAACCAAGTTTTTTTTGGCAAATGGATTACCATTTATATTTAGTTTTACTACATATTCCATGGTTAAACTATGGTTAGTGTAGCAAAACCATGTTAATTTGTGGTTATCACGGTTTAACAATAGTAACCATTGTTTTCGTAAGGGTTGTGTTGTTGTCTGCCCTAGCTCCCCCTAAACCTATTATAAAATGATGTGATTATTTGTCTGCTAAATTACTACTGTAACTTTACAATAGATAATAATGATGTCTTTTAGCAGTATTCTGAGTGATGAGTAAACAAAGACAAAACTACAGTAGCCTATTTACAAGATGAGACTGACCTGCACTTGAAATCATGAACAGTAGTTTTGCTTCTCTGGTCCTGGGAGCTTCCACTCCATTCTCAAATCTCTCGCATTGATTACTCTGATCGAAACTATTTGGCGGAGGCGTGCACGAGCCGAAGCACTGCCAGTCACGACTAACCGATTCATGATTTATTAGAGATTTATTATCAAATGGCAAATTCAGAAATAATCAATTTAGTACATTAGGCAGGCGATTATAAAATAACAATAATATAAAAAAATAATAATCATAAATTAATAAAACCGGGAATTCTCCCGGTTCTCCCGATGGCCAGTCCGTGCCTGGCATGTTACATGTCCCACCAGAGACAGTAATATACTGGACCACTGTCACACCACAATAAAGGATGCATATCACTCTGTCCCACGGTCAGCTTTAGGACTCTCTGATCACTGTTTGGTTCATCTTATACAGACCTACAGGCAGAAACTGAAATCAGCTAAACCTGTATTAAGGACAGAGTCTGTAACATCTTATATCAGTTTCTGTGAAGATAGGTGCATTCCTACCAGGACTCATTTAACTTACAACAACGACAAACCATGGTTCACTGTAAAACTCAGACAGCTCCGTCAGGCCAAAGAAGATTCTTACAGGAAGGGGGACAAAGTCTTGTATAAACAGGCCAAATACACACTGGAAAAGGAGATCAGAGTGAATTTTCAGGCCCAGATGGTGTCACACCAGCCTGTCTGAAAAACTAAGGCTTCTGTTCACTTCCAGCGACTCTGCATCACTGTGGAAAGGTCTGAAAGACACTACAAACTACAAGACACCATCCCCCAGGACTGTGGAGAATCAACAACTGGCAGACGATCTGAATGATTTCTATTGCAGGTTTGAAAAAACACCCCACACCCACCCTGAACACCTCTCCACACAACCATTAACACCTCCTGCAACCCCACCTCTCCTCCACACCTGCACCTCAGATCAGCGAAGACGATGTGCGCCAGGTCTTCCGGAAGCAGAAGAGGAAGAAAGCACCAGGCCCAGACGGTGTCACACCAGCCTGTCTGAAAACCTGTGCTGACCAGCTGGACCCCATCTTCACACAGATCTTTAACAGATCACTATAGCTGTGCGAAGTCCCTTCATGCTTCCAACGCTCCACCATCATCCCCATCCCAAAGAAACCCAAAATTACAGGACTAAATGACTACAGGCCTGTGGCTCTAACATCTGTGGTCATGAAGTCATTTGAAAAACTGGTGCTGGCCTTCCTGAAGGACATTACTGGACTCTTGCTGGATCCTCTTCAGTTTGCCTACAGAGCAAACAGGTCTATGGATGATGCAGTCAATATGGGACTGCATTATGTTCTGCAACATCTAGACAGACCAGGGACTTATGTGAGGATCCTGTTTGTGGACTTCAGCTCGGCCTTTAACACTATCATTCCAAACCTCCTCCTGCCCAAACTAACTCAGCTCTCCGTGCCCACCTCCGTCTGTCAGTGGATCAACAGCTTTCTGACAGACAGGCAGCAGCTAGTGAGGCTGGAAAAATACACATCCAGCACCCGCATAATCAGCACCGGAGCTCCTCAGGGCTGCATTCTCTCCCCACTGCTCTTCTCCCTCTACACGAACAACTGCACATCTAAAGACCCCTCTGTCAAGCTCCTGAAGTTTGCAGACGACACCACACTCATCGGCCTCATTCAGGATGGTGACGAGTCTGCTTACAGACAAGAGGTTAAAGAGCTGTCTGTCTGGTGCAGTCTTAACAACCTGGAGCTCAACACGCTCAAAACAGTGGAGATGACCGTGGACTTCAGGAGAAACCCCCCTGCACTCCCCCACTCACCATCATGAACAGCACTGTAATGAGAGTGGAGTCATTCAGATTCCTGGTCACCACTATCTCTCAGGACTTGAAGTGGGACACTCACATCGACTTTCGCTAAAAAGGCCCAGCAGAGGTTGTACTTCCTTCGCCAGCTGAGGAATTTCAACCTGCCACAAGAGCTGCTGAAACGGTTCTACTCCGCCATCATTGAATCTGAATTAGTGTACAGTACTGTACTCAGAGCTCTGTAGCGTCGACCAGATGGCAACAGTTCAAAGAGGGAGTGTGCTGGATGTGAGGGGTCCAGAGTGATTTTGCCAGCCCTTTTGCTCACTCTGGATCCCTCACATCCAGCACACTCCCTCTTTGAACTGTTGCCATCTGGTCAACGCTACAGAGCTCTGAGCACCAGAATGGCCAGGCACAGGAACAGTTTCTTCCCTCAGGCACTCCATCTTATGAACACCTGACAATAATTGTGGAACATACAACACTATTTATACACTTATCTAACACACATATTTAATTTACATTTAGAATTTGCACATAATATACCTGCACATACAAAACTGTCTATTGTAATATATACCTGTACATACAATTGTCAATTTGTATATTGTTATATATTGTTATATATTCCCCATTTACTTGTTCTATTTTTATTCTTTTATTATCTGTGTTTTTGTCCTGTCACTGTCATTCTGTTGCACTGTGGAAGCTTCTGTCATGAAAACAAATTCCTCATATGTGTAAACATACCTGGCAATAAAGCTCATTCTGATTCTGATTCATTTGTTAATCAGGTAATTGCTTGAGTTTAAGCAATAATCTTTGATATTGTCAAACTGAAATGTTTGTTGTATTGTGGTAGGAAGTGTACTGACTAATAGTGATGCTTGATTCTTCAATCAATCGTTCTGTCCAAAGTTTTCAGAGGATTACAAAGAAGATTAATGAGTGAGTTGATATTGGATACTGTGTATGTGCATGTAGGTTTTAAAAGGCCATACAAATAGCATTTCTTTCAGTATTTTATCAATAATACTTATGAGAAAAGTAATTTATTTCATGTATATTATTTACCATTTCTAAAAATAAACACCAGGGCTGGGTGGCAGAGGTGGAGCTCTAGAACTCAAGTTAAGAAAACCGCTTGAGGACCAAGCTCTGGCAATAGAAAGCCTAGTTAGGACTATTTGAGATTGGGTTGACTTGAGTAAGATAGTTTTTTTTTTTTTTTTGCAGCTCAAGAGCTCTCTCTCTCAGGTTATCCGGATCTTAGGCCTTGGGCACTGACTAGGCCCATGTCAGTGACTACTTCAAATGCCAGTGACTTCAGCAAATGTTTGTATGATTTTGCTTCATTCAACATTCCATTCATTACCCATTTAGTTCTATTCAATACCCATTTTCTCTTTAGCAATTCTGTGGCCATCTTTAGCCATAAGCAAAATGCTGTACAATCATTTTCTTGGCAATTATTTTTTCCTTGGTACTTCACAAGGTCTTTGCCCATCCCTCCCGATTCAAAATTACAATTGACCTATTTTTCTGTGATAAAGATTTCATCTTTTGATAAGCCAGCATTAGACCAGAGGTTTGGATTGATGACATCCATGTCATTGTCAGATGGATAATCCCTGCACATCCCGGGTGCAAATTACATTGGGGTTTGGGAGGTCGTCCCCTCACAGATGCGGATCAGGTTGTATATGCTGCAGAGGTCTAATTTTGTAAAGATTCTTTTGTAAAGATTGTTTACAGGATCTCGAGGGAAGGAGGAACCAGAGGGCCGACTGTCATGAAATTCTGTTGTAGAACTCTTTCAAGTCCAAGGATGAGAATATGTTTAACATGCCTAGTGCCCCTCTGAAAAAGTTACAGATCAGTATGATGAGTAAGAAGTCATTTTCCCAGAGGCTGACCCTAAGCAGATGGAGAGGACCGAGGTGCAAGGTATGGTCGAGAGGTGGAGCCTGCACTAGAGGGACCCAGAGATGAATCTGTCTGCCAATTCTGAGTCAATGTCTGCCTCTACATTGAAGGAGAGAGTATTGGTGGTTATCGTCAAGACTGTGCTGAGAAAAGAGTGAGTTCTAGGAGTACAGGTGAATGAAATCTCCAGCAAACATCAAGGCCTAAGGGCACAGTCTGGGAGCAGGTGATATGGTGTGCCACTCTACATACAAAGGTTCTGGATGTGGTGTTGATATTCATTTTGGCTGATATGAGAAGACTCTTCTTGCATGAGTTCTTCTATAGGTCCAACTGAATAGGATAGCAGGAAGGGTACAAAGCACAGAGTCAGGGGTGACTCACAGTTGCACTAGCGGTAGCAATGAGGGAACAGTGGAGCTATTGCACCAATTCTTCAAGGGTATCTTTGCTGGGCCCATGTCGATGCTCAAGTCTTCTTTTATGGACACAAACCACATAGAAGGATAATGTTAGGACCTAACTGGGGAGGTGTTACTGCTAGACATTTACTGGAACACAGGTAGCACAGCACAGTAGAAGATGAGGGAAAACCAATACTTCAGTGCATACAAGGAAACAATGGAAGATGCAGGTGAGCAGAGGAGAAACAGGTAAACTACAAGGCGAGTAATCCACAAAAAAAAAATAACTCCCCTAGAGAACACTGAGTAGGGCATAATTCGAGAAGGAAGATGAGAAAGCATCACATTCTCCCCAATCCATGGTTAAACTTGACACTGAGCTTGTGACTCATTTATATCTAGTCCATAATGAGCTGAAATGGGTTGCAGGTGTGTCTGATTAGGAGGCAGGCGTGAAGAGTTGAATGAGATGGAGAGTCCAGTGGAGGTCTGGCACAAAGTTTCTAGAATGGCTCACCACGGTACTCTCCCTCCATTGCGCACACAGGAGTGCGATACAGATCTGTGAGATTTAGTCTGTTGTGTAAGTCTGCAATACCAAAAATATTTTTGGACTCTCTTTGATTCACAACAATGGATCCCATTTTGTGGTGTTTCAAAAGTGAGCAAGGCTCTCTCTCAAAAGGGACACCCACGTAGGACACATAGTTTAAGAGCTGCACTAGAACTTTGAAAGATAATAGTATACCTTATAAACAGTTTTAGTATGTCTTACCAGACCTCAAATTTTACTTCAAGAGTGTCCTGGTTAAACAGCAGATTCTCTAGTTACATACTTAGATGGAGTTTAAAAAAAATAAATAAAAAATAAAAATAGGCCAGTCTGTTGACAATGACATTTAGTCACTTAAGCCCATATTTACTAAACAGGCCAAATTAGCGCGAGAGCGCAATTCCAAAACAGCGCCGATGGGCGTATAAATTTCTGCGTGTGATTTACTGACAAAGCGCAAATGTTAAAAACACAGATGCAACATCTCATTTCCATAATGACCAGCGCAATCTACCAAGAGCACCGCAAATTACTGCCTGCTTTAAGACATGCTTTTTTTGGGCATTAAATAATGGCACAAATTCCAGTAATTTGACAAGCGCAAATGTTAGCAAATCACTTGCGTGAACATTTTAATCCTCCCCTCCCGTAAATTTTGCATCTGAAATGGAAACTCCTACAAATGCATATTCAATAAGGTCAGGTGCAAAAATAACTGTGTTTGTGCCCTTTCAGTGCTAATTCTTCACTGCGCGCCTTTAGTAAATCCTGACAGTACTGTTTTAACGCCAAACGCTGGTGCAAACTGTTAGTAAATCTGGCCCTTAGTATTGAAAAATCAGTTGTAATCTGTAGTTACTATGAAATGCTTTAAACTGAAAACAGTGACTGAGAGGAGAAAAAACAGAAAAACTGAAAAAAATTTCACTACTCTATGAACAAAACAAAAAACAGGGATTTCTTTAAAATGGGGATGAGTATAAGACTAAACATTGCTAGCTAGATACTGTTATTATGAATAAATAACTAAACCATGAGGTCATCTTCCAAAATGGGCAGTCCCTTCATATACTGCTCCAAAACCTCCTTCATCCAGCATATAACCAAGCATATCACCAATTTTGTACGGACAAGAATCAATATCTTTTACAAGATAAAATATAACTGGCATTAAATGTCAGAAGTATCTTGCAGGATAATATCTTAAATTTCAAACTTTCAGATTCTTGTGTAACTTACATTAAGGAGCTCATATTGATCATATTTTATTAAGGAGCTCATATTAATTTTTACTAAAACACTGTATTACTATTTGCTCCACTTTTGCTCTTTGCTCTTTTTCCATCAGGACAGAAAAGAGAATGTCTAAGACATTTTAAGACATTAAAATGATGGTACTGCTTTACAGATATTAAATTAAGTGTGTGTGCGCGCGTTTTGGCAGTAAACTGACCCTCAATTCTTGTTGCCAATTTGCTATTATTTTCTAAAGACGCAAGCTCCTCTGTTGAACTAACTGGAGTTTAGAGGACATCAACACTCCAGTCCGACACAGATCAGGCTTGAGGTTGGAGGATGTCGACAAAGTGCCTGGAGTGGGGAGGATGTCGGTACTGCAATCAGATGTAGAGCAGCAGACAGCAGCAGGATAGATGTTAGCGCTCCAATCAGACTGGACCATGGAGGTCATTAACATCGCCCCCTAGCTGGCCAGTGGGGAGGACTTCTGGGTCATTGGTACAAGGATGCTGACGATTCTGTATCTCTTCAGTTAGAATGATATGCTGTAGAGAATATTGAATGATATCAAACAAACAATTCTAGTTTTATTTAAATAAATGACTTACAGTTCATGAACCAGTGGTGAGGCCAACATTTTTTTAAATGAGTGGACTTTGTTGAAATAGGATGGACCTCAGTGCCTGCTCTCAAACTAAAGTACATCATTTTACAATACATGAGATAAACATAGGGATGCAAATTTCAACATCTAAAAATGTCATTGTCGGTTTTTGGCTGAAAGATAAAAGTGTCAAAAATATTAGTGAACTGAAAATGAAAATGAATTTTATGTGAAAATGTGATCTGTTAAGCATCTTTCGTAACAGATAGTCTTGTACAGTATATCGTTGAAAAAATTGTTTCAGGAAGTGACCAAGTAATACCAAGTACATGTAAACAGCATACACATGTGGCTTTTGGGACATTGTGGTTTGTAGCTTCACCAAAAATTAATAAACCATGGTGGATCACATATATTTATTTAGAGCAGTTGCTGATTCAAATGAGCCCAAACACAACATAAATAAACATGCATAGATCTTGAGATAATCCTCATAGACTGGCATTACATACTGCTTTGCTAAAGCTATAGGGCATCCAGGATCCGATCGTGTTGCAATGATTATGTGGTGTTTTCCAATGCCTTTTGAAAACATCAGGAAGTTCAACCTATAGAAACTGGATTTTAGGTATGTTGGATGAAATTGGCTTGGGAAAATGAGGAAAGGCTGTTTTATCACGGGAGCATATTTGGATTGGATTGATCACTAAAATTTGTGCATGTGTGGACGGAATAGTAGTCACTGGGTGCTTGCAGGAGAAGAGGTGACAGTGAAAAAATGAACAACATTAAGTGACTAGATGATTAAAAATACTTAATTACTTAGGCAAGTCACTTGGTGGCTGTGACAGTTTGCATGCCTGAATGGCTGGATGGCTTTATCAAAGCTAGCTGGTGTTCATGAATCCTGAGCATCACCAGGTAGGATCCTCTCAATGTTTGCACTTAATCATGTGAATACTGATGGGCACTCCCTCCTGTGTTTGGTAAATAGTCAATTTTTCTCTCTTTTAAATCAACCTTCGATCACTCAGATTGACAGCTTTTACTTTTACCATTTGTCACAGAATAGAATTGCACAATTGGAAGATCAGCGCTCATCCACCAGGATCTTATTATTTCTTTTTTATATTCACATTTACACACGTGCAAGTAGTTATTGTTCATGTATTTGAATGATAATTGTATTGTAATTGTATCATTATTATTATTATTATTTAAATTTTTATTTTTTTTGGGGGGGGGAAGAAGAAAATAATACTATCATTATAATTATCATTAAAAATTTACTTGCTTTACTTGACCTCTCATTATTTTAAACTTTAATTTTTACTTAAATTATTTTAAAGCTTTACACTAATCCTTAAAAAAATATATATATATTTTAAATAATTTGACTTAGAAATAGTACCACAAAGTTTTGGTCCCCAAAAGGTATTAAACATTTTAATTTCATCTACTTTCTATTTAATCTAACAGTGAAATCAACATTTTCCTCAGGTATATCAGATTAAAGATGTCAGTTTTTCCTCTGGGGCCGGATTCCACCAGTGTGTATATAATTTATGTTCTTTCTGATGTCTCCCATTTCTCACTTTCATTCAGAAACATCAAAATCAAATGTTCAATCTTAATCTCTGGAGCAACCTGGAAATAAAGAGAGAGATAGGAAAACAAAAATATGAAAGGTACATTTATTTATACCACAGTACAAATTAAAATGGGTAAGAAATCTTGCTGAAAAAGCTTTTCAGCATATACATCATAAACTTCTTTCACAGTGTCTGACTTTGTAATGTTAGTTTTACGATTGCAGAGGTATTCACAGTTTTGAATATATTATCATTTCAGCACAGCAACACAGGAGAGGCTAGGGCTAGTCGTCACATGGGGCTGTATATCAAAATCCTCCTAAATTACTATTTTTTAATGTTACATTTTATATTTTTGCTGTTTCATGAATTTCTATGTTTATACAAGCTACTATCAATTTTGAAAATATATCAAATATAGTGTGACAGTAATATGAAAAAGCTGTGTTAAATAAAAATTTCATATGTATACTGTATATTTTTTTTATTGGCCATTTACTGCAGAAATATTAAAGGGATACTCCACCCCAAAATGAAAATTTTGTCATTAATCACTTACCCCCATGTTGTTCCAAACCTGTAAAAGCTTCGTTCGTCTTCGGAACACAAATTAAGATATTTTAGATGAAACCCGGGAGGCTTGTGACTGTCCCATTGGCTGCCAAGTAAATTACACTGTCAAGGTTCAGAAAAGCATGAAAAACATTGTCAGTATACTCCATCTGCCGTCAGTGGTTCAACCGTAATGTTATGAAGCGATGAGAATACTTTTTGTATGGAAATAAAACAAAAATAATGACTTTATTCAACAATTCGGTACTGTAGCGGCACCGTAGCACCATTTTGGAGAGTATCGCTGCACGCAAAATGCGTACGCTCTTCCGTGTCAGCCGCGACACAAGGATACATTTTCTACGTGGATTTACACTTTGATTTGAACGCAAACAGTGCATCCCTATGTCGCGGCTGACACGGAAGAGCGTACGCATTTTGCGTGCAGCGATACTCTCCAAAATGGCGCTACGGTGCCGAATTGTTGAATAAAGTCGTTATTTTTGTTTTATTTCCGTACAAAAAGTATTCTCGTCGTTTCATAACATTACGGTTGAACCACTGACGGCAGATGGAGTATTCTGACAATGTTTTTCATACTTTACTGGACCTTGACAGTGTAATTTACTTGGCCGCCAATGGGACAGTCACAAGCCTCCAGGTTTTCATCTAAAATATCTTAATTTGTGTTCTGAAGATGAACGAAGCTTTTACGGGTTTGGAACGACATGGGGGTAAGTGATTAATGACAAAATTTTCATTTTGGGGTGAGGTATCCCTTTAAATGGCTTCTTTTTTTTTTGTGAGATTTTAAATGATGTATATGTATAGAAATTGTTTTTCCAAAAAGAAACCTCACTAAGAAATATTCAAAAAATGTAATATGTGTGACAACATACCCCATTGTCCTCTGTATAGAAAATTAAACAATAATTTCCTTTCTTTGTTCTCAGTTGTGGGGCAGTTTGGTATATTAAAGGTCATTTTGATCAACTGCATCAATGTCTAGACAGCAAGAGACAAAAATAGACAAGTCTTTTGTAAGTCGACAGTGAATAAAAGGATGACAAAGGGTGGGAATGAACTGTCAAAGGAGTGAATTACCATTCATTATTATCATTATGTTCATAAGAATAGAGTATAAAAATTATGTGTGTGACAGAATAGTAATCATACTTGAAGGAGAAGAGGTGGACTCTATCTTCACTAACAGTGAAAAAAAGATCAACATTAAGTGACTAGATGATTAAAAATACTTAAATACTTAGGCAAGTCACTTGGTGGCTGTGACTGTTTGCATGCCTGAATGGCTAGACAGTTTTATCAAAGCTAGCTGGTGTTCATAAATCCTGAGCATTTTTCGCCAGGTACGATCCTCTCAGTGTTTGCACTTTATCATGTGAATACTGATGGGCTCTCCCTCTTATGTTTGGCAAATAGTCAACGTTCCTCCCTTTTAAATCAACCTCTGTCTATCAGTGTAAATAGCTGGCTAACAGCCCTGTGAATGTGGAAATTGAAGAGGGTCGTGTTTTGATTGAACATGTCCATCGCAATTACAAATTAATGCATCCAAGGACTTATTACTTTTGTTCTCCACTAGAGAATATGTTTTCTGTAGAAAAAGGAGAGGACTAAATATTGAGATTAAAGCCTTGAAATTTAAACTGCTTATTCCTCTGCAAGCAGGTTAATTTTTTGTGATGCTGTGAAATGGGTGGAAAATGAAACTTCAGAGTATGTGAGAGGAATATTTTTATTGTGCTGTCTGATAGTTTCAGTTCAATATTTATCCATAATATGAGTCAAATACATACAGTACATACATATATATTTCTGAAATTCACAGCCTTGTGAAAAAGCTAGATGTAATTTGCTGATTTTAGCTGGTCTTCCAAGCTGGTCGGTTCGGTGTTTAGCTGGCCTACCAACTCAGTGCCCAAATACACTATAAAAGCACAAAAAATTATCATCCTAACCAGCTTTGAGAGCCCCACTAACCACCTTGTGTGCTTTTTTCCCTAAACCATAAAAATGTTGAAAATGTCATTATAATTTTTAAATTAAGTTTTCTTAAGTTATCACATTATACAGTCAGCTTGTCTTGTATTATCTTTGTGAAACTAGAGCTTGAAATGTGTGGTACTGAGAGACAGAATGATTTTGTTATCTAAATATGCCAAGACCATTGTAAATCCCCTCATTCCCCCTCAACAGCGTACTGCCTTAATCTGTTTATCAACCATGAGAAGGTCTCATGGTGAACTCATCATGGGATGAGACACAAAACTGCCATAATGGTCATTTTAAGAACCATAGGCAAATAACACAAATACTTAAGATTAAAAAAAAAAAAAAAAATACTTATTCATTTTTGTTTCACAAAAGGAAACAAGTTTTACAGAATTTTCATTGATGTGTGAACTATCTTTTTAGAGGTTAGGATTATGGTCAGAAGTGATGGTTTAAAGTTAATAAAATACCCTAATGATGGATTTGTTTCTTAAAAACACTCACAACAGTTTTTCACTTCACAAGATGTTGTGAAGTGGACTGGAGTCATACCAATTACTTGTTGATTATTGTGATGTTTTCATCAGTTGTTTGAACTCTCGTTCTGGGCCAGAAAGGCCTTCTCTGCTTGCCTAAACACCATAAGAATCACTGACTTACATTTTAATATATATATATATATATATATATATATATAAAAATATATACACACACATAGTGCCACTTGAAAGTTTGTGAACCCCTTGCAGAATCTGTGAAAATGTGAGTAATTTTAACAAAATAAGAGAGATCATACAAAATGTTATTTTTTATTTAGTACTGTCCTGAGTAAGATATTTTACATAAAGGATGTTTACATTTAGTCCACAAGACAAACAAATAGGATACTTGCATGTTTCCCGGAAAACAAATTAAGTACAATTTACCTTGATCTTCAAATTCAAAAAGTCCCCCGACTCTTAATGCATCGTATTTCCTTCAGGACCATCAGTGAATGTTTGAACCTTTTTTAATAGTTGTGTTTGAGTCCCTCAATTTTCCTCAGTGTGAAGAGATGAATCTCAAAATCATACAGTCACTGCTGGAAAGGGTTCAAATATGCAAAAGATGCTGGAAACCTGAAGATTCCACAGGACATGGAGGATTTTTCTGAAGAACAGTGCTCAGTTTAACTGTTCAGAACAAACAAGGTAACCACACACAGGTAACCACACACAGTATTAAGAACTAACGGTTCACAAACTTTTGCATAGGGTTATTTTAATAATTTCAGCTATTTTTTTGTCTTGTGGAGTAAATGTAAACATCTTTTATGTAAAATATCTTACTCAGGACAGTACTAATTAAAAAATAACATGCATTTTGTATGATCTGATGTCGGCGCGGTCAGACGCAGCGGCTACTCCGGGTCCCAAAGACGGTGCTTTTATGTATTTTATTGTCGTCTGTTCATCTCCAAATAGTGTCAATTTACCGCTAATTCATAAAGAAATCACTCCAAAACACATCTATGATCGCCAAAGTCTTTTGGATATCGGCAACGCATACAAACACCAACTCTCGCCGGCGGCTACTGAGAAGCTACGAGGCCTTTGTTTACTGCTGAAGCCGGACCTCGAGACCGCGGCCTCGCCTGCTGACGCTACCCGCACAAGGCGGCGTCGCAATCGGTGTGAGAGAGGACGGAAGCGCGGTAAGCGCGGAAGTATATGAACTAGGCTGAGGGCTAACCCCACAAGACCGGCTCTTCCAACACTCATGCTCTCAAACGTTCGCTCTCTGGAAAACAAACTGGACTTAATTCAACTCAGTTGGTCTACACAGCATGAGGCAAGGGATTGTTGTGTGTTTGTTTTCACTGAAACATGGCTAAACGACAACATCCCAGACTTCGCCATTCAGCTGCACGGGCTAACTTGCTAACAAGAGGACAGAGACTCATCACTGTCATGTAAGACTCGCGGGGGTGGCTTGTGTGTGTATATCAACAAAGAATGGTGTAACAATGCTGCGGTAGTATCAAAACACTGTTCATCGCTGGTGGAGTTTATGGTTGTGAAGTGTCGACCGTTCTATCTGCCGCAGGAGTTCACGACCATTGTTATTATCGCGGTTTACATTCCTCCGTGTGCAAACGCTAAGGACGCGGTTCGTGAGCTGTACAGTGCCATCAGAGAACAACAAACAAATAACCCTGACAGCTTTTTCATCATAGCTGGTGACTTCAACCATGCAAACCTAAAGACAGTTTTGCCAAAGTTCTACCAACATGTAAACTTTGCAACAAGGGGAAACAACACACTGGACTTTGTTTATACAACAGAGAAAAACTCATACAAAGCTGAACCCCGCCCCCACCTCTCTGGACCACATCTCTGTTATGCTAATCCCAGGATACAGACCACTTCTCAAACTTGCCAAACCGGTTCTAAAGCAGATCACGGTATGGCCAGACAATGCCATCTCAGCACTGCAGGACTGCTTCCAGGACACAGACTGGAACAAGTTTAAAGTGGCGGCCACCTACAACGACCACACAGACCTGCAGGAGTACACTGAAACTGTGACTGCTTACATCAAAAAGTGCATAGATGATGTGACAGTCACCAAGACCATCACCACACGTGCCAACCAGAAGCCATGGATGACAGCAGAGGTTCGTGGGCTGCTAAAGACCAGAGATGAAGCATTCAGATCAGGAGATAAAGCAGTCCTCAAAACAGCAAGAGCCAATCTGTCTCATGGCATCAAGAAGGCAAAACATCAGTATGCTAAAAAAAAATCAACAACAACTTCAGCGACAGTAAAGACACTCGGACCCTGTGGGAAGACATTCGGACCATCACTGACTACAAGCCCCTGCCACAGACCAGTGACGATGACACATCCTTACCAGATGCACTCAACCACTTCTACTCACGATTTGAGATACAGAACGACACACCTGCACAGAAACTACTCACATCTCCAAACGACCAGGTACTCTGTCTCTCTCCAGGTGATGTAAGGAAGACCATATCCAGGATTAACCCACGGAAAATTAAGGGCCCTGACAACATACCTGGACGTGTACTGAGAGACTGTGCTGCACAGCTGACGGATGTCCTAACAGACATCTTCAACACCTCGCTGAGCCAGGCAGTCATTCCCACGTGTCTCAAATCCACCTCCATAATTCCAGTAACAAAGAAGTCACCTGTGTCCTGTCTGAATGACTATCGTCACATAGCACTGACCCCAATCACGATGAAGTGCTTTGAGAGGTTAGTCATGCATCACATCAAGTCCAGTCTCCCAAACATGCTGGACCCATTCCAGTTTGCATACAGTCCAAACCGTTCGACGGACGATGCAATATCCAGCGCTCTCCACCTAGCTCTTACTCACCTGGAACAGAAAAACTCTTATGAATAAGAATGCTGTTCATTGACTTCAGCTCAGCATTCAACACAATAATCCCACAACAGTTCATCCACAAACTAAACCTGCTGGGCCTTAACACCTCCCTCTGTAATTGGATCCTGGACTTTTTAACTGCAAGACAGTCCGTGTCGGCCGCAACACCTCCAGCACTACCACACTGAGCACAGGTGCCCCACAAGGCTGTGTGCTCAGCCCGCTGCTCTTAACACTGCTGACTCACGACTGCACTGCCAAGTCCAGCTCCAACCACATCATCAAGTTTGCTGATGACACAACTGTGGTAGGCCTCATCAGCAACAACGATGAAACAACCTGTCCCTCAATGTGGGTAAGACAAAAGAGGTTGTGACCACTGACCATCGACGGCTCAACCGTGGAGAGAGCTGGCAGCACTAAATTCCTGGGGGTACACATCACAGAGGATCTCACCTGGACCACCAACGTCACGTCACTCAACAAGAAGGGACAACAGCACCTCCACTTTCTTTGCCGGCTGAAAAGGGCAAGTCTCCCTCCACTCATCCTCACCACTTTCTACAGGGGCACCATTGAGAGTGTGCTGACCACCTGCATCACTGTCTGGTATGGGAACTGCAGTGCTGCTGACCGCAAGACTCACAACGGACAGTGAACACTGCTGCAAAAAACATCGGTGCCCCTCTCCCCTCCATCCTGGACATTTTCCTTGCACGATGCTCCAGCAAGGCCTCCAGCATCGTGAAGGACCCCACCCACCCCTCCCACAACCTCTTCCAGCTCCTGCCATCAGGTAGAAGGTAATGGAGTATCAAAGCTCGCTCTGACAGATTGCTCAACAGCTTTTTTGCCCAGGCTGTGAGAGCTCTTAACTACAATCTCCCTGTCCCCCTTTGAAACCATGTAATTGTGTGAGGAGGATTCCAACGGTTGACTAGCAATTTTTTTTGCTGCTGTGAGAGCAGCTAACAGTAAACATCTTTGTTGGACTGACAAGGTGAAGTCCCAAAAGTTATTCATGAAAAAATGGCGCGGAATCAAACATATCTCAGTATCCAACAAATATGATAGGTCCTGTGAGAGCTGAGTCCAAAAAGGTGAGAGAGAGGGGTACTCCCAAAAAAATGCAAAAACGTGCCTAAAGATCCTTGCGAACAGAGACTACACTTAGGAGAAGATGACAGATTCATATAAAAATGTTTCATTGGAGTCAAGTAATCCCTATGCAGCAATTTCCAATGAATTATTTGGTGATTAGGGTTTTTAGAAGATAATTTAAACACACCCCATGCCTGATCCGAAAATAAAACATGCACATCCTCATTAAGATCCTTAGCCCAAACAGTTGTAATAGATAAAGGTTTGTATGAATACTCAAGAAGAAAGAAATAGATGACTGAAGCAGATACATAATGCGCAAATACATAAAAAAGGAGGTGCCTGGCAGATTATATTGAGTTTTGAGATTCTGGAAGGATTTTAAACCACTATCATCATAGATATCTCCCAGAGTATTTACTTTATTATGAGTACATTGCGGACAATGAAATGGAGTACTGCCTGACAAAAGATTATTATTGTGGTAAATAGGCGAATGCCTATGCCATATTGTAACTAGTTGTGAACATCTTTCAACATCCCTCCATGTGGAGAGGAGGTGGGTTATAATGGGACCAAACCAAGATTTACACTGCCTAAGCGGAACCCCCGAAAAAACAAGATGCTTCAATTTATACGGATAAACAATAGATTCCTCAATTGCTCTCCAAGACACAGAAGCATCAGGATCAAACCAAACTGATAAAGGGCGGAGGTAAAAGGCTTGAGCATACAGTCTAAAATTGGGGAAAGAAAGACCTCCATGTAATCTACATCGTTGTAAGGTAATCAGTTTGTCAGTTTAATACGAGGACGTTTCCCATCCCATATATACCATGAGACACATTCATCAAGTTTGTTCCAGTAGCCAAACGGTGGAGCGAAAGGAATCATGGAAGAAAAGAAATTAATACGTGGGAGAACATTCATTTTAATCACCGATATACGAGCCTGAAAAGAAGTAGGAAGACAAGACCAATTTTACAAATCTGAGGATACTTTGGCTAGAATACTATTATAGTTTTTTGCGAGGATTTTTCCTGCAGGGAAGGAGAAACATCTATCCCCAAGTACTTAAAGTTTTGAACCAATGGAATAGATATAGAAAGGGACATGGAATCAATTTTAAAATTGAGGGGAAGTAGACCTGACTTACTCCAGTTAATTTTAAACCCAGAGAGAGATCCAAAATGGTCAAATAAATTCAACACATGAGGAATAGAATGTGATGGCTTCTCCAAAAACAATAAGATATCATCAGCAAACAAAGAAATATGATGATGAGTATTCCGTATAATTATAGGAGAAATAGTTTCAGACTGTCGGACCGGATCCTAGACCCAGATGCTGTGGAACCGCCCATAAATAGTTCCATTCTAGCTGGTTGAAAGCTTTCATTGCATCTAGAGATAATACTGTGCAAGGGGAGGATGAACTATTCGTTGAATTAATAATATGATATAACCTGCGTAAGTTATCCGAAGCTGAGCGAGATTTAATGAATCCTGTTTGGTCATGATGAACTAGCCTGTTCATAAATTTCTCTAGACGACGAGTACTTTAGCATATAATTTAACATCAGTCCCTATCAAAGAAAGTGGCCGGTAACTAGAACAGGAAGTCAGATCTTTATCTTTTTTTTAACAAGAGAGAAATAACAGCTATATTAATAGATGGGTGAAATGAGCCTTGAGTAACAGGGGGCCTAAATCCGACCAAAAAGTAGTATACAATTCGATTGGAATACCATCCATGCCTGGGGATTTCCCCTTGTTCATAGATCGGATTGCTGACTTCAGCTCCTGAAGAGTGATCGATTCAGCCAGGTATTCCGAAACCGAATCTGACAGCCTAGGTAAATCAAGGTTGGACAGAAAAGATGCAAAAGAGTCAGGGTCACCATCAGCAGAAGGAGTATAGAGGTTAGAGTAAAAAGAGTAGAAGGCGATATTAATGTCTTTTGGGTCTGTCATAATGAGCCCAGATTGGGAATTCACTGTTGAAATATTAGCAAACTTTTCACTGTTGTGTAATCTAAAAGGAGCTAAAAGGTGGCTTGGTCTACTCCCTTGAAAATAGTAATTCTACCTGGATCTCTGAATCAGGAATTCTGCCCTGGATCTCAGTAATGAATTGAGTTCAGACCTAACCACCATGATTTTACTGAGTGTATTGTCTGAGTAACAACGTTGATTATCTCTAGTCAGATTCTGGAGCTGTGATTCCAGTTCAACTATCTTTTTGTGTCGGTTTTTCTGAAGGAAAGAGGCATATGAAATTGAGTTATTCCTTATAAATCCTTTAACTGCATTCCAGAGTGTTCGCGGATCATCCACTGAACCATGGTTAATTTCAATAAACTCAGCAAATTTATTTCTGAATTGACTGCAAAACTTTTCATCCTGTAACAATTTAGGGTTAAATCGCCATCTAGTGGTACGAGATGGCCGAGGAATTAAAGATAATCTGCACAAATTTCCATCATGATCTGACAGAGATAAGGAACAGATGAAAATATAATCAATTCGCAAATAGGATTTATGAGTAGCAGAAAAGAAAGTGAAAGACTTAGCAGAAGGATTTAATAAATGCCAACTATCCACCAATGAGGTTGAGGTTACACATTGACAAATTTTGTCAGAATAAAAAGCTTGAGAGTTTGATTCCTTTGGTCCAGATCTATCTAGGATATGCAAAATTACAGAATTCGTATCTGCACCCAATACAATTTCAAAACCTGAAAATTTCAAGAGATAGGTTGACAAAACAGAAAAAGTAGGTTGTTTTTATATGTGTTATTCTACTGTCTGTAATACAACCTTTATCTAAAATAGTAATATTTAAAGTCATCCGCACCAATATTAGGACACCCTTGGTTTTAGTATTCGAAGATGAGTGAGATACCACTTCATAAAACTTATTATTACACCTGCGTATATCCTCCTTTTTCAAATGGGATTCTTGAACTAACACTATATCAATCTTTCTTCATCGCAAAAAATCCAGAAAACCTGTACATTTGTGAGGGACATTTAGGCTATTAATATTACAACTTAGAATATTAAGGTCAGTCATAGGTATCAAACAGAATTACTGCATAATAAAGTTTGAAAATAAAAAACAGTTGAGTCTACCATTAAGCAGTGAACATTAAAGTGAACAGTGAAAGACACAGTCACCTAACCACTTAGAGCATCTCTTCTCCGATTAGACAGCAAATGTCCAGCTGAAGTTCACTGAGAGTTGGTGGATGAATGGGATCTGAGAAAAACTCTTGCTTCTTCTGGGTAGTATAGCATTTTAGGTTCACCTTGATTGAGAATGACCTTCAGCGTTGCAGGATAAAGAAGAAAATTCTGGATGCCAGCTTCTCTCATTTCCTTCCTAATTGGCACAAATGCACTTCTTCTTTTTGCGGTGACCGGAGAAAAATCTGGAAAGAAAGACAGCATTGCTCCGTTTGATGTTTTCACCGGGGCGTGAAGTCTGGCGGCCAGCAAAATGAGTTCCCTGTTTGTGTACCGCAACAGTTTAAAGATGAAAATCCGTGGTTTAGTGCGATCTGAGGAGAGCCTTGTGTACACGTAATGCGCTCGCTCCACTTCAATCTCTTTGCCCGCCAGAGACGGGAGTCACATCAGTAGCGATCTTTTCAAAAAGCTCATAGGGTCGTCCTTTTCGGAACCTTCAGGCAATCCAACCAGACGCAGATTGCTGCACCTATTGCGATCCTGTAAGTCCACAACCTGTTGCTCGAGCGCGGCTACTCGCCTATCGTGATCTGCGACAACTTTCTTTTTTTCTCTCATCTCCCCTGTAAGAAGATCCAATTTAAAGCATAGCGACTGAACAACTGACATGTATAATAACAATAATAATCAACAGTCTTCAGAATTAATAGTGTGGGTGCCTGTAGCTTAAAATAAATGGCAATGAAATTATTGCCTTAACCAATCAGTTTTCAAGTTGGCGACACTGGGGCCATCTGGCAGGCGTATGAAAACGTCTGCATTTTCATGTCCTTTGGTTGGTCAACTGGAGTAGTCAGGATATATTCCTATGGACTAAAAATATATATTCCTGTACATTCAATAGCTGTTTTTTAACCAACAATGGCTGAGAAAAGAAATCGATTTGATGTAATTAAGTGAATTTGGACTAAAAACATCATTAAATGTTCTCTTAGTTTGACAACAGGTTTCTAAACATGTTCACACATGCATCGCAAAACTATATAGCACGGTTGCTGCTATGGTAAATTTATTCATTGCACAGACTGATTTTTTTTTCATACCACATGCAACATATATCACACTCTACAGCCCTGCATGGTGTCATAATATTGACATTAATAGGTGAGTAAGTAAATTTCTTGATGAAGAAACAAACTCATCTTGGATGGCCTGAGAGAGAACATATTGTAACGGAAGAGGACTGGACACAACAGGTTAGTAAAAGCAAAAGGTGTTTATTTTAAGCACAGAGAGTTCGGGTGATGAATCCAGGCAATAACACGGTGAGTAGTAATGTTGTAGAGAAGTTCTTGAGCTTGGATGAGTGGATGATCTTTGTATCTGATCGTTACAGGAACTGGAACGGACATGGGAGGAAGCACACACCTCAGTCTTCCAGAGACACAGGAGGGACGAGGAGTCACTAGGAGGAACACAGGGGGTAAGTAGAGCAGGTAGGTATACAATGTAGGTATAGCAAGTCAGAGAGTCCTCTACATATGAACGAGATCGGACAGTGAAGGTGTCTGAGGTGTGTGCTTATATGCTGCTGGTAATGAGGTGCTTGATTGAAGACAGGTGTTCAGTACTCAGGTGACAGGGAACCTGGAACCTGGCTGATCCGTAACAGTACCCCCTCCTCCACGGCCCGCTCCTGAGGGCCGAACACCCCAACGTCGTGGTGGTCTGCCTCTGCCCCGAGGGTCTGGCTGATCCGGATGAGCTTCATGGAATTCAGTCAAAAGAGCAGGGTCTAATATGTCAGTTCTTGGTACCCACGATCGTTCCTCAGGTCCATATCCTTCCCAGTCTACGAGATACTCCAGTTGCCCACCACGACGCCGGGACTGCAGAATCTCCTTCACCTTATAGACTGATCCTTCATCTAGGATTAAAGGAGGAGGGGGCTCCTCCGCCTGGACAGGCTCTGTGGGGAGAGGGACAGGTTCATGGTGAGGTTTAAGCAGTGAAACATGGAATGTAGGGTGAATTCTATAGTGTGGAGGGAGTTGGAGCTTGCAGGTGACCGGGTTTACTTGTTCCAGGATGGTGAAGGGGCCAACGAATCTGGGACTTAGCTTCCTACAGGGCAGGCGCAGTCGGATGTCCCGGGTCGACAACCATACCTTCTGGCCTGGATGATAGGTAGGTGTCTCAGCTCTTCTGACATCCGTCGCTGTCTTCTGCCTGCGCACTGCCCGTTGGAGATGGTGGTGACTGTCATCCCAGACCCTCTCGCTCTCCCGGAACCAGTAGTCAACAGCGGGGACATCAGATGGTTCCCTGGACCAGGGGAACAGTGGAGGCTGGTAGCCGAGCACGCACTGGAAGGGAGTGAGACCAGTAGAGTGTTGTCGCAGAGAATTCTGGGCATACTCGGCCCAGCCTAGGAACTGGTTCCAGGAGTTCTGGTGGCCATGGCAGAAGGTTCGTAGGAATCGCCCCACCTCCTGGATCTTCTTCTCCGTTTGTCCATTTGATTCTGGGTGATAACCGGACGAGAGGCTGATGGTCACACCTAGGAGTTGGAAAAAAGCCTTCCATACCCGAGATATAAACTGGGGTCCCCGGTCAGAGACGATGTCTTCGGGGATGCCATAATAATGGAAGACGTGGTTGAAGAGTAATTCCACTGTCTCTAGTGCTGTGGGGAGACCTTTGAGAGGTAGAAGACGACAGGATTTAGAGAAACGATCAACTATGACTAGGATGCATGTGTTACCTTCCGAGGGTGGCAGATCTGTGACAAAGTCTACTCCTAGGTGTGACCATGGGCGATTCGGGACTGGTAGTGGAAGGAGTTTGCCAGCTGGTAAGTGGCGTGGACTTTTAGACATGGCACAATCGGGGCATCCTTGCACGAACCTTCTCACGTCCCTTGCCATATTGGGCCACCAGAAGTGGTCTCGTAGCAGTGAGAGGGTGTTGTTGGCCCCTGGGTGGCCAGTACCTCGAGATGAGTGAGCTGAATGAATCAAGGGAGTGCGTTGGGTTCGTGGAACATATTGACATCCTGGAGGACAGCCCGGCAGATTATTGGGAGCAGGATCAGCGGCAGCTGGAGGGGAGCTCCATTCGATGGGAGTGACGATCATCTTCGGTGGGAGGATGTTCTCAGGCTCCTCTGTGCCTTCTACTGAACCATGGATCCTTGACATTTCTGGGCCCAGGACAGTAGGAAATGGTAAAGTTAAATCGGGTAAAGAATAAAGCCCACCTGGCTTGGCGAGGATTCAGACGTTTGGCCTCCCGGAGATATTGGAGGTTCTTGTGGTCGGTTAATACGGTGAATGGTTGTGCTGCTCCCTCCAGCCAATGCCTCCACTCTTCTAAGGCAAGCTTGATGGCTAGAAATTCTCGGTTGCCGATGTCATAATTGGTCTCCGCTGAGCTGAGCTTCCTAGAATAGAAGGCGCATGGACGGAGTTGAGCTGGGTTCCCCTGCTGTTGAGACAGTACTGCCCCCACTCCTGTAGTAGAGGCATCGACTTCGACGACAAAAGAGAGTTCAGGATCAGGGTGTACAAGGAGGGGGGCGCTGGTGAAGTCTTGCTTGAGGGAGGTAAAAGCTTCTTCAGGTGCAGGTGTCCAGGACAGAGACTTGGACTTTCCCCGGAGCAGACTAGTGAGGGGACTGGTGATGCTACTGTAATTCTGGATGAAACGGCGGTAAAAGTTGGCAAATCCGAGGAATCGTTGGAGCTCTTTTACCGTGGTGGGTATTGGCCAGGATGTGACTGCTTTGATCTTCCCCTCGTCCATCTGGATGCCTGCACGGTCTATGTTGTATCCGAGGAATTGCACAGAAGGCAGATGGAAAGTGCATTTCTCCGCTTTGAGGTACAACTGATGTTCTCTCAGAAGTTGGAGGACCTCCGCAACATGTTGGCGATGTTCGGCCTGGCTCCGGGAGTAGATGAGGATATCGTCAATGTAGACAATCACGAACCGATGGAGGAACTCCCGGAGCACCTCATGCATAAAGTCCTGGAATACGGAGGGGGCGTTGGCGAGTCCATAGGGCATGACAAGATACTCGTAGTGGCCAGTAGGGGTCACGAAGGCAGTCTTCCATTCGTCCCCCTCACGGAGATGTTCGAGGGCGCTGGGGACGAGGGGAAGTGGATACCGGAATTTAACAGTGATATTGTTAAGAGCTCGGTAGTCTATACAGAGCCGCAAGCCTCCGTCCTTTTTAGCCACAAAGAAAAAGCTTGATGCAGCAAGGGAACTTGATGGACGGATGTAGCCTTGACCAAGCGCCTCCTTGATGTATTCCTCCATGGCCTTCTGTTCTGGAAGCGAGAGTGGATAAATCTTTCCACGAGGCACTGGCTCACCCGGAATGAGATCTTTGGCACAGTCCCATGGTCGATGTGGTGGTAGACGGGAAGCTTGTTTGGGACAGAAGATGTCACTGAAGGGAACATAGCAGACTGGGATATCCACGATTGCTTCTCAATGTGACTTTCTATGGAGGTAGAATTTACAGGTATGACTTCTGTGGCAGTCATAAGAGGTGAGGGTGTCACAGGGAAGCAGCCTGGAAAGCAATCCTTGCCCCACTTCAGGACTTCCCCGGTCTTCCATGACAGGATGGGATTGTGCTGTACCACCCATGGGCGCACTAGAATGATGTCAGCTATCGAACCCTCCAGAACCAGAAAATGGATGTCCTCTGTGTGGAATAGGCCAATTCGGAGAGTGATGGGGCCTACACGGTGTCTCACGTGTCGTCGGCAGAGAGGTTTACCAGTTATCGACTGGACTTGGTAGATCGTTTCTGTGGTAGTTGCTTGTAAGCTGAGCTGATGACAGAGGTCTCGGGAAATGAAGTTTCCTGCTGACCCGGAGTCGAGGAGAGCGGATACTGAAATTGGAACATTAGAAGCAGTAAGTGTTACACAAGTGGTGAGCGGTTCCATTTTTACCATCTTGGGTAGAATAGCAATCACCACTGGTCGTGGAGGATGAAGAGGGCATGCCAGTGCAGGTCCTGCTAGCAGAGAAATAATAAATGCGATTTTAGAGGAATTGGTGGGGTATAACAGCGGTTGCATCTCAAATGTTAGGTTACACTGCAGAAGAAATCCATTGCACTCCCCCTCCGAGCCAGAGTAGGGCGCCGGTTGAGCCATGGGACTGGCAACGATGGTAGGCGAAGAAGTGCTGGATGTTCGGAAGGAGGTGACAGGTGGTGAGGGCGGCGGTGCCGATGACGGGGATGGTGCTTGGTGCAGGAGAACCTGTTTAAGGGAGTCCACGAGCCCCTGAAATGGATCGGGATCACTCATCTGTGCCGTCTGTATCGGTCCGATCTTCTGTAATGGAAGAGGACTGGACACAACAGGTTAGTAAAAGCAAAGGTGTTTATTTTAAGCACAGAGAGTTCGGGTGATGAATCCAGGCAATAACACGGTGAGTAGTAATGTTGTAGAGAAGTTCTTGAGCTTGGATGAGTGGATGATCTTTGTATCTGATCGTTACAGGAACTGGAACAGACATGGGAGGAAGCACACACCTCAGTCTTCCGGAGCCTGGGAGAGATAGGAGAACTGGAGACACAGGAGGGACAATGAGTCACTAGGAGGAACACAGGGGGTAAGTAGAGCAGGTAAGAATACAATGTACGTATAGCAAGTCAGAGAGTCCTCTACGTCTGAACGAGATCGGACAGTGAAGGTGTCTGAGGTGTGTGCTTATATGCTGCCGGTAATGAGGTGCTTGATTGAAGACAGGTGTTCAGTACTCAGGTGACAGGCATCGTTGTGATTGGGTGGTGATGGAACCTGGCTGATCCGTAACACATATATTAAGCAAATGTTAATTTTTAATGAACTGTTCTTTTAAGGGTGCATTTAACAAATGCCCATTGATTGTCAATAAGAAAAGGCTAATTCACATTCACTGTTTAAAAACAGAATGCATCCATTGAAATTATAATGTTGCAATGCTTGAATTATAATGACAAAGCACTGTAGGACGGATGACGTAAACAAGTGCGAGAATGAAGCCCAATGAATACGGGCAGCTGCCACTCACACTACTTAACAACATCACCATCAAAGGATGTCTAAGGTAGGGCTTAAAATACTATTTTTAGACTATTTTTAATCAATTGGAATTGATTTGCTCTGGTGTGTTGACGAGAATGCCTACGTGTGATTTCAACCCTTAGTGACTAAGATAACAGAGGTTTGAATCAGTTCTTCACTTGAAACTGACAAATTGCTGTAGAATACTCCTCTAGAGCAGTGAAAGAGTATTTCACTGAACGAACAGCATTCATGGATAAATGAACCAATAAATGTTCCTCTGGCGTTCTCACATCTAATTATTTAGATGGGCACAAACCCTTTCAGTAGATGTATCAATACAGTGAGTCAAATGGGGCTTTAAATTACTTCATTATTTTGAGAGAACTGTCAGTGTGCAGGCTATATATGTAAACAGCCGTCACATAAAGTCCTGAGGGTTATCATGGGAGATTTATTGATAGTTCCCTCTCATTTAATCATTCAATAGTGACTGTGTGTCTTGATGCATTCAGTGACCTTAGCTTAGAACAGGGGTGTCAAACTCAGTTCCTGGAGGGCCGCAACCCTGCAGAGTTTAGTTCCAGCCCTGCTCCAACTGGCATACCATGTAGTTTTCAAATAAGCCTTAATGACTTGATTAGCTGGATCAGGTGTGTTTAATTAGGGTTGCATCTAAACTGTGCAGGGCTGTGGCCCTCCAGGAACTGAGTTTGACACCCCTGGCTTAGAAGATTTATTCATTTCTCATGCTTGTGAACTATAACTACAGCTTGCTTGTCTGAAAATAAACAGAAAATAAAAAGAAAACAAAGAACCACAATACATTTAATAACACAATTAATTTGTCGGAATATAACTGTGAATGTGAAAATGTGTGAAAAATAAATTCATTAATGATATGCTTTAATTCCTGACACAAGAAATCCACATAATCTATATGGATTAACTCTACATAGCCTGGACTAGAAATACAAGCTCAAAATCACTGGGATAAACCCTCGATCTATGTATTGATGTCAATTACTCAAGCAAGCACTTAGCGTAGCAAACCAGGCTAAATTTACTCATCAGTCTTGGAAAGAGATTAGACTGCAGTATTGAGAGATGATCAATGTCTAATGCTATAAATGATCTAGTTGGACTCCCCGAGCTTGTTTGGTTTGTTGGAGCATTGATATAAGGTCTTAGATAGCTACTTCACCATCCACTGGGAAAATGTGCTATATTAGATTTTTTTTTTTTCTCATTTTGGGGAGCCTGGTCAAATCAGATAAAATATATTTCTCAGGATACTGCAGACCTGAGGCTAAACTAACACAAAGGAACACTCTGCTATCCACTATCAAACAAATTCAACTGTTCCCTGGCATCAGCGTAGGTCAGAGAGGTGTATGTTTTGCTAGCTTCTGCTAGCCAGCAGAGAGTAGAGTTATAGTTTCCTACATACTGCTAATACGATAAAACACAGTTGTAGCTAGATAATATGTACTGTTGCTTAGAAGAATTATGAGTAACACTTTAGAATCCTGTTCCGTCATTAATGAATAACTAACAAATGAGTAACGGAATATTAACATTCTAGTAACTATTATTAACTAGCAGAAATTCTTATTAACAAATTAGTAATAACACGTAATAGCCTGGAGTTTACTATTAACTACTATTTTTCATACTTTGCTGAGCACTACTAAGAACTTCTATATAAAAGTTCACAATTAAAACAAATACATAATGTATAATTAATTCTAAATGTAGATCATGGTAACTCCCTAATAATGACGAATCATCGAAAGCTTATGAGTTTTTGCAAGGTTTTGAAAGTAATTCCTTCTGATGGATTTGTAATACTTTAATACTGTAATACTTTACTAGTCATTACTAATTGGTTACCATGATCTTTGCTTTACAGTCGATTCCAAATAATTAGTAATTACTTTGGAAGGATGTAGTAACACTTGACTACTAATAATTCAGAGATTCTTGTTAGGTAATATTTACTACACTCTAAAAAAATCTGATTTAAAATTTTAAGTTTGCTCAGTTTGAAATGTTAAGTTGTGACAACTGAGATATTTGAGCTGACTAAACTTAAAAATTTAAGGCAGCATGAACATTAATAAAGTGACATCAGTTTAATAAAGCTAATCAGTTTACTATTTGAATGTAGCTCATTGTAGCCTTGTTTTACTTTTATTTTTTATTTTATAGCCTACAGTTGTATTTATTTTTACAAGTCTAAATATTTATTTACTTATAATTTTTCTCAACTGTCAAATTTTCACAACATCTCAAATCATTAATTGTATTTAATAGCATTCTGTGGCGGAAATTACATTTTAATCCATTTTAAATAAAATGCCAAACTTTCTTGTTTTGCTAATGTTAATTTCAATATAGCTTGCATTTACAAATCCAAGTGTATAAAATTAAATAATATTTCACAAATTTTGCATAGTTTGACAAAATAACAGCTTGATTGGAAATTATAAAATTATAATAATAAAATCACATTAACCTGAGATATTTCATCTCAAGCTCTTCACTGACACAAATGAGTACAAATGATTGATATACACGACTGAGGGATAGTCATATTTTTTTTTGAAAAACTGATCAAAATATTTCATTCATTTAAAATGAGTAAATATACTCATTACTCATTATCATACAGTATGATTTATACTGTATAATGGATAAGTATGAATCTGAACCAGTTTAAAGCAGTGTATAAAAAAGTAATTTAAAAGGTAGCAAAATAAATGATAAAGACATGCATTGGTAAAAGAAAGTGACCTTCATAACAAAAAAAGAAACATTGAAATCTTCTGGTTTTAATAAAAACCAACCCCATGACATAAAAATGCCTGTAGCTGAACAAACATCTATTAATTTTACTTATTACTTTTGAAAATTCATTCCCCAATACTGAAAACAACTCACTTCGACTACTATGTTTGCTTTTTAATATTACTTTTTCAATAAGGGAGACATGCTCATGTCATCTGTTGTCTCCCTTCACAGATATTCTTCTTTCTTATTAATAAAGCTTAATAAAGCAGAGACTGAAGTCAGTTAAATAGCATTAAATAAATACTGTGCACTAAAGAGCATGTAATTATTAGGCCTATTAGTGGCATTCCAACAAACATGATCAGTGCTGTGTGGTTTTGATTTGACATTCCCTGTACGTACAAAAACCCATTGCAATTGCACTGCAAATAAATAAATAAATAAAATAAAATAAAAAAGATAAAAATGCTAGCAAATATGCAAATAGATCAAGTGTGCAATTTCAATCAAGATTGCCTACAGACATGATATGCAACTGGTAACACCATCCATTTGACACCTTGTTACCTCAACTGCACCATTTGACTTTGCATAATTTTGCTCTTCTGGTTTATAAAAGTGATGTTTTGTTGTGTTTTGTTGTAGCCCTTGTCTAGTAATATCTATTTAAAAAAAGCATCTTTTTTACAATCAAGTTTTTTATTTTAATTGTCTGTCCTATCTTAATAGTATAGAGACCAGATTGCACCAAGAGAGAGAAGAAATATTTCATGAAACACTGTGTGTCTTAATCCTTCCAATTTAACAAATTAATATTGTTTTATTGTATCACTGTCTATCCAGTTTCAACAACCATTTCACAACCATTGCTCATATGCCTTTAGAGCTGATTCACTGCTGGTCCTGCTGTGTAAAGCTAATAATTTACTAATGAAGCTGAAGAATTCTCTTGCTTGCCATTTGTTTAGCCTTTTGCTAGCATTTTACCATGAAGTTCACATCTATTATGCATTGCAGATGCATGCATTATACATAGGCTAATAGGGCATTGAAAACTATAATAAGACCAGCACCTGCAGAGTTTTAATCTGAAGGCAAAACACTGAGTTTTCTTTTGGTCATTTAATTTTGGTACTAAGCAGTCAGCATCCAATTTACAAAAAGTCATAAATACATCTTGAATAACACATGCAGCCATTACTCATTTTGAAAATAAACCACATAAACTCACCGTTCATCATTTTACTTACTGTATAATAATATTCACAGGATGTGTTTACAGTCATGCATAAAATTAATACAGCAAATTGCATAACTCTGACAGTTTTGTTGTTAATACACAGATGTAATTGTGTAACTGAATCTATTTGACATATAAAACATAATGAAAAAGTTAAAGGTCATATTGTATACTTGATTTTGGCTGATTTTTTCTGTATTCCCATTTATTTGCAACAAGAAACAGGAGGAGTTTTTAACAAATTGGCTACAGTTTCCATGGACCAGATTTAGATTGGATTCAAGAGGGTTCTTCTGAAAGTCGGGAGATTACTGATTGGCCTCAACAGAGCAGCTGTTAGAGAAATAAACTGACATAATTTGGTAAAAGGATGGACAAATGATGAACATACATGATGTGCCCTGATTCCAATAGTTTAATGAATTTTAATCAGTGGTTTTGTGAAGGAAGCAGTATAAAGTTCCAGCTGTAAAATTAAGTGATTGCCATAATTCTGAGGGTTAACATCAAATAGCAGTCTCATTACGCATACCACAATGATAAATCATGACCAGTAATAATCCACCGTTGGCTTTGGTTCAAAAACGGCAGTGCAGATTACATCTAATTTATGGTATTAGAGTCATTAAGCAAATCATTGATGGATGCACTTATTCATTCTGACCATGTTGACTGTGGGTGTAGTGTCTCACATTAACATGACTGTCACTGAGACTCACGTTGTGTTATGCAGAAGGCAAGCAATCTTTATCACTACACCAATCATGCTAATTGCTGTGGTTTATAATTTCATATAGCTAACTGTCACTTTCAGTTTTGGTTTCAGTTTTGTTTTCATGGACTTTTAGTTTTGCATTGTTTCCTGTGTTTCCTTTTCCATGGTTATCATGATTTCTCAGTATGTTCTCATTTGTTACCAGAGTTAAGTCATTCAAATCATGTTTCCTTACGTTTTTGTTCACCATTTGTCAATAAAACTTCACTTGGGCTCTCAACTTTGGCTTATATGCAGTAGATTAACCTTAGAACGTAACATGGCTGTTTATTATTTCCAGTGTTGGGAAGTAACTAGTTACATGTAATGGAATTACGTAATTTAATTGCAAAATAAAAGTAACTGTAATCAGTTACAGTTACTAAGAAAAAAAAATGTGTAATTAAATTACAGTTACTTATGAAAATGTTAAGGATTACAAAGGGGGTTACATCTGCTTTTTTTCACACACACTCCCACATATACAGGTGCATCTCAATAAATTAGAATGTCGTGGAAAAGTTAATTTACTTCAGTAATTCAACTCAAATTGTGAAACTCGTTTATTGAATAAATTCAATGCACACAGACTGAAGTAGTTTAAGTCTTTGGTTCTTTTAATTGTGATGATTTTGGCTCACATTTAACAAAAACCCATCAATTCACTATCTCAACAAATTAGAATACTTCATAAGACCAATTAAAAAAAAAAACAAAAAAAAAAAAAAAACATTTTTAGTGAATTGTTGGCCTTCTGGAAAGTATAGGGGCTCCTTTTGCTTTAATTACTGAATTACTCAATTCGGCGTGGCATAGAGGTGATCAGTTTGTGGCACTGCTGAGGTGGTATGGAAACCCAGGTTTCTTTGATAGTGGCCTTCAGCTCATCTGCATTTTTTGGTCTCTTGTTTCTCATTTTCCTCTTGACAATACCCCATAGATACTCTATGGGGTTCAGGTCTGGTGAGTTTGCTGGCCAGTCAAGCACACCAACACCATGGTCATTTAACCAACTTTTGGTGCTTTTGGCAGTGTGGGCAGGTGCCAAATCCTGCTGGAAAATGAAATCAGCATCTTTAAAATGCTGGTCAGCAGAAGGAAGCATGAAGTGCTCCAGAATTTCTTGGTAAACGGGTGCAGTGACTTTGGTTTTCAAAAAACACAATGGACCAACACCAGCAGATGACATTGCACACCAAATAATCACAGACTGTGGAAACTTAACACTTGACTTCAAGCAACTTGGGCTATGAGCTTCTCCACCCTTCCTCCAGACTCTAGGACCTTGGTTTCCAAATGAAATACAAAACTTGCTCTCATCTGAAAAGAGGACTTTGGACCACTGGGCAACAGTCCAGTTCTTCTTCTCCTTAGCCCAGGTAAGATGCCTCTGAAATTGTCTGTGGTTCAGGAGTGGCTTAACAAGATGAATACGACAACTGTAGCCAAATTCCTTGACACGTCTGTGTGTGGTGGCTCTTGATGCCTTGACCCCAGCCTCAGTCCATTCCTTGTGAAGTTCACCCAAATTCTTGAATCGATTTTGCTTGACAATCCTCATAAGGCTGCGGTTCTCTTGGTTGGTTGTGCATCTTTTTCTTCCACACTTTTTCCTTCCACTCAACTTTCTGTTAACATGCTTGGATACAGCACTCTGTGAACAGCCAGCTTCTTTGGCAATGAATGTTTGTGGCTTACCCTCTTTGTGAAGGGTGTCAATGATTGTCTTCTGGACAACTGTCAGATCAGCAGTCTTCCCCATGATTGTGTAGCCTAGTGAACCAAACTGAGAGACCATTTTGAAGGCTCAGGAAACCTTTGCAGGTGTTTTGAGTTGATTAGCTGATTGGCATGTCACCATATTCTGATTTGTTGAGATAGTGAATTGGTGGGTTTTTGTTAAATGTGAGTCAAAATCATCACAATTAAAAGAACCAAAAAACTTAAACTACTTCAATCTTTGTGAACTGAATTTATTTAATACACGAGTTTCACAGTTTGAGTTGAATTACTGAAATAAATGAACTTTTCCACGACATTCTAATTCATTGAGATGCACCTGTATGTATGTATGTATATGTATGTATATATATATATATATATATATATATATATATATATATATATATATATATATATATATATTTCAACCCAAGTACACAATACATGTATGGCCACATGAACTTTTAAGAATCATATACTTTTTTGTTTGTTTAATTAGATAAATCGTTCAGAGGGGTTTGACCAAAGGATAAGACAAACAGGTTTTATTTATTTATTTTTTTATAAATCATCCAATCACCCTATTCCTAGCCATTCTAATATACATTTGATATGACTAAATATCATTAAATTGTAAAGAAATTCCAAGCACAGTTCCTTCACGTAGGCCTAGTATTTTCATCGGGTCAGTCGTAGAAAAATCTGATTGGTTGATAACTTTTTACGTTTAAACCAGGTGTGAAAAGAATTCATATCTAGCGCAAGAGTACGGAGAGATTTGCGAGTGCACAGGACAAAGTTTGAGCGTGCACACGCACACTTTGAGCGAGAGGAGAGACACGTTTTAAGAGCGCGCACTCTCTCTGCGCGAGAGCAGCGTATATCCGAGAGCGCGGGTCCGGTTTTGTGCAAGAGCAAAGGAAATCCGCGTGCGAGCGGGGAGATTCGCGCTCGCGCATTATATAATCTACTTTCACGCTACAAAAATGCGCTCTCGACATTTGGCAGTAAAATAACGCCATAGGGGACCGCAAAGACGAATGAACACGAACGTAAACATTGACTCACAAACCACGAGTGGAACACAAGCACTATATATACACAAGGGGATGAGCTTAACATGATAACAAGGGGTTCCACTCGTGGTTTGTGAGTCAATGTTTATGTTCGTGTTCATTCGTCTTTGCGTTCCCCAGCTCCTAGGGTCCAGTATGTTTTACCTTTTCTTTATTAAACTCTCCCTGCACATAGATCCTTGCCTCTGCCTGCTTGTTCATCTGCGTAACACCATGATGCCTTTCAATTGCACAAAAATGTGTAGTGAAAAAAAAGTTATTCAGATTATTAAAATGTTCTTCAAACTAAGAAAAAATGTTTTTTTTTTTTTTTTTTTTTTTTAAGAACAGTTGAATGAAAGGTTCTATAGGGAACCCAAAGTGGTTCTTCTTTGGCATCGTTGTGAAAGCCTCCTTTTAAAACATATATATATATATATATATATATATATATATATATATATATATATATATATGTATATATATTATTTAATTTATTTATTTATTTTTTTAAAATAGAATGCAGCCCAATTTTCTTCAGGTTCAAATGCCTTAAATCCCTGGGCAACATTTTTATTGAGAATGAGGTATAAACCTCTCTCTTCACTACTCTTATTGAAGTCAAAGTGAGTGTTTTAGTCATAATTCCATGCATCTAGCCCTGTGTGAACAATTGCATGGTACATAAATCAGACGTTTTTAGCGTACATGTCTGTTTAATGACCTGTGAAGGTGAGGGGAATGAGCCATTGTGACCTACTGAAGGGCAAAGATGGCAGTGGCAGGTGGCAAGGGCTTTGTTGATGACTCAAATAAAGTTATTCAAGCTTTACAAATCTGTTTCCTTTGTAGAGTTATAGCTGCAGAGCTTGGAATGCTTCATAGTATAAATCAATAGAAAGCTGCTTCAGTCAATAAGCTATTTGGGATTAAATTCTGTCAGTGTCCTCTCTCTGGAGCTGGACTGGCACAAGTTCAATGAGACGGCCAAGAAATGCATCCTCTCGCTAATATTAAATGCTGGAAAGTGTGAGAGCAAATGTATTTGCGAGAGAGGTTTTGTTCTGTGTTTTGTTCTTGTTTACATATTCTTAACTATTAAAAGTTCTTTCCTGATTCTGTGTTTCAGGTAGGTTAAAATCAGTAATTAATCAAATCAGATTTAGTCTGTGTTAATCTGTGAATCGTCCAAAATGAGTGTTTTAGTGCTAAGAAAATAGCATCTGAAAATGTAGTGAGAGGCAGTAGTTTGACAAACTTTACATAATTGTTCACTGGTAGCTAGTTGGACATATGCAAGAGGTCGACAAAACAACAAAAGTAGGATGTTGATCTGTCTCTTGTTGCATTTTTACAGTTCATAGCCTTTAGGTGCACTGCAAAAAAATGTTTTTCTTAGATTTTTTGTCTTGTTTTCAGCCTAAATATCTTAAAATTCTTAAATCAAGAAGGATTTTCTAGACAAGTAAAAATTCTTGTCTTGTTTTCAGAAAAAAACAAGTCAAAATTAAGTGAATTTTTGCTTAGAACAAGCAAAATAATCTGCTAATGGGGTAAGCAAAATAATCTTATTTCAAACAGAATTGGCAGATTATTTTGCTTGATTATTGTTATTATTATTATACACAATAGAAAATGGGATCTCTATTGAATTTCACTTCTGATGTAATTATACAGATTATTATTAAGCAAAATAATCTTATTTCAAACAGAATTGGCAGATTATTTTCCTTGTTTCGAGCAAAAGCTCACTTATTTTTTTTTTTTTCTGAAAACAAGACAAGAATTTCTACTTGTCTAGAAAATTTTTTAGATATTTTGGCTGGAAACAAGACAAAAAATCTAAGCAAGAAAAGCATTTTTTTTTTTTTTTTTTTTTTTACAGTGTGTTAGCATGTTATAATCAGGATTTGAAAAATATCTCAACTAACAGATACACTGACAGTGAAGTTATAGACAGGCAAAAAATATGTAGAGAATAAAAATATATGTAAAATAGCCCTACCAGTGTTAAAAACAAACATACAGCCTTGTCTACAGCTAAATAAGAGTACTCAGACAGACTCTAAAAATTGAGTACTCAGACAGCTTAGCTATGTCAACAAAAACAGTGCTTGATCCAACCCATTTGTATTTGAGCTGAATTCCAAAGCTTTTCAGTCAACATGTTTGTATTGCTACCTGAAAGACCATGCTATAGTGTTATGATAAACACTCTTTAGAATCTGCTGGCAAACGCATTGCCTCATTAGTGTCCAATTCATGAGACAAAAGGCTGTACACACCACTGTTGTCTCTAGAGTTCAGTGGTGCAAACACATTACTGTCATTTCTGAACGTATTTCTTACTGTTTGCTTCTGGCATGAAACACCCTTGGTGTTTGTTTTGCAAAAATCCCACATTTTCTCAGTAGAGCCATGTGCTGTGATATTTATATGTGAGAATCCATTTAAAATACATTTAAAACTTTTTTCAGTTTCTTTAGAATTAAATGTTGTTTGTTTTTGTTTGTTTTGTTTTCTTTTATTATTTTGTTTTCTTTTTTTTTTTGCTTTGTTTTGTTCAGCCATGAACTAAAGTGCATTGCTACAGTTTTGTTTTGTTTTGCTTTGCTCATCTTTTCATCTGTGCATTGAAGTGCATTTCTAAAAAGATCACGAAAAAAGACAACAAATTCAGTTCTATATAGCACTTAATTTGCCACTTAGTCAAGACCACACAATATAAAATGGGACCTCTATTGAATTTCACTTCTGATGTAATAGGCCTAAACACAAATCACGGAGTTACAAACCCTCTTAGTACCACATTCAGGCAAAGGTTGACCCCATTCATTAGATAAAGGTTGCCATAATAAACGAGCCTTTAATTAGAACTCACAGGCATTCTTTAATGGTGAAAGATCTCTCAGTGATGTTGACCCCCTATTAAAATAGCTGTAATGCGGGCTTTTGCTTGTGATAAAGAGGCAGCCACTGTACATTAATTGCAAAGCAATACATCTCTGCAATAATGTGCCTGCTGTTTCTTTTGATATTTTTCCCTTTTTTTCAAGCCAGCTGAGACAAATTACAGAGACCCATTTGTTGACTTCAAGAGACAGAATCAGCACAATCAATTTCCTCCTGCGCTTGCCAAGTAAACACACAGACACATACACTGTTTGTCTGAAAAAAATATTCCTTCAGTATGCATTATTATAACATTCAGCATTATTATAACTGTGAAAGTAGGCCACAGTGGAGCTCTTCACAAAGTGTCAAGATTTCTTTTTCACTCTTCAACAGGTTAAGCAGTGCTAAATGGAGGCGATTAGAGGAGATATGAATACATAACACAACTAAACATCAAATTAATATCTCATCAAAAAAACTATGTGAAATTATATTAATAAATTAGATGTCTTTGTAAATACACCACCTCTCAAACTGTACTGCCTTACAGTTTATGCTTTTTTTCAGAGCATTTCATTTTGAGTATCTATACAAAGCAACCAATGTTTGAGACTATGGTCAACAAACTGTCTGAGCGTCTTGATGACTCATGGAGCTTGAACCTACTGTATCTATCTTCACAGCGGAAAATTCCATCTTTTATTCAACGAGCTACAGAGGCCACTCGCTCTTCCCATGTCATTCTCGAGAAACAAACTGGGGTCATTTCCACAGCTCACCCCCACATGCTGGGCTCTCTGGAGGTTCAGCACATTTGTTTTTGAGGTCAGTCGGGAGGCTATAAGAGAGACGCAAGCTTTAATGTGCAGATTTCCCCTGACTTCAGCTTTTATTATAGAGGCTGATGCACACACAGTCTCTCTTTCATTGTTTCAGTGTGCTTTATGAGCATTTCAAATAGGAGACAATAATTAAATAAACAGAACATTGCAAAATAATGACGATATTTGGAGTAAATAAATATTAATAGAAAAAGAAAAATAATAAGGAGGACAAGGCAGGTTTGCTTTTTTCATTTCTCTCCCATATGCACATTCACACTTCCCAGTCACTAGAGGTTGTACTATAGACGGTGGTCTCCATGGCAACCGACCCCAATTTTATGACAAGCATGGAAGGCACAATAAAGACATTCAATTTTTGTGTAAAGGCTGTCACAATTTGCTTTTTCTTTTTTGCAATTGTGATAGCGTGGCATACAGCTGTGTGGATTTACGCTTGTGGTATTACTTAGACACCTGAAAAGATCTGTTCTTGTGAATGCCATAGGCAAAACAATAATCAAAGATCGCAAAAACCTCATTCTGCAGCTAAAGCTATAGCTCTATGGCCCAAGTTAGAAACTGAAGCCAGCAAAGCATGTGAACTTTCAATTATTCTCATGAAATAAATTGCTAATACACAAACATCATGAAAATCACTTTCTTTATTAAATCAGCAGTAAATAAAATATGTTGCAAAGGCGTCTTCTGGCATATCTTCTAGCATATCTTCTCATGTTTAACTGGGCCACTGTTATCAGATAAATGTCTTGAACGTTAATGACATCTTGGATCTGAAATGGCCTCCCATGAAGTGTAGCCAATTAAATTGAGTGAATATGTCTAGATGAATGTCTTTGGAAAAAAGTGACTTTTATGCAATACATAGAGTGCTTCTGAACACTGCTGTCAGGAAGCCTAAATATTTAAATATGCAGAAAGTGGAAGTTGCTTGAAAAATGATGGCCTGTTTAAAAAGATTAATAAATCTGTAAAAATATGCAAATGTCCACATGCTTTTTATTTTATTTTATTGCATTGCATTGCATTAAACTGCCTCTATTTTTTATTTTGTACTGTTCTCTGAGCTCCACTTATGATGTTATCAAGATTTTTTACATCAAAAAACATAATTTAGAAGTAATAGGCCATTTTCTGTCCTGTTTTTGACCCCCCTCATCAGAACTCTCTGTTTGAATAGGCCTGGTGGATTGTAGACTCTGATTGGCTTGTGTATGTTTGACAGCGTACATTCCTCATAGATGGACGCTGCTGTAATTTAGGTTAAAAATGCATAAATACTGATATCAAACAATCTGTTTAACAGACAAAGCAATAGTCACCACGCAATAAAAACAGTTATTCACACTTGTATGTTGCGGCATTACTGTTGGATCCATTATAATCGGCACAGCATCGATGAATAGCGGATCAACATTTCGTCGGTATCGACAGGACGTCTCCGTTCCCTCCTTCAGGGAACGAGGGTTACATACGTAACCGAGACATTTCTAGGGGTGACCCCGAATAGTCGACGATTCGATGCTTCCAAGGAGAAGCCTGATTCGACTCCCAATCTCACAATCGAATATTTGCGGGGTGTTATGATCGTGCCATTTTGGCTTTATGGGGGTGCTCAAATGTCTGATTTCACATAGAACTACCGGTTTGCTCCGAATAAGTTAATATACAGCCTATTAAGATAATGCTGTAAATAAGAATCTGAAAAAGAAATAAGCTTTAGATAAATATTTTAACGTGCGTGAGTAAATCCAACCACCCATATAGATTTAAGTTTCACTTTCCATAATCCGTGACGGACAGAGGAGCATCTTGGCGGCAGGGATTTAAATCTTTAAGGACTCAAACTGACACAGGCAGAGTGAAAGACTGGATTTTTTCGATCAGGCAGGGTACAAGTGATTTCAAAACATTTCAGCCGGTTTACAGTCAGGTCCATAAATATTGGGACATCGACACAATTCTAACATTTTTGGCTCTATACACCACCACAATGGATTTCAAATGAAACGAACAAGATGTGCTTTAACTGCAGACTGTCAGCTTTAATTTGAGGGTATTTACATCCAAATCAGGTGAACGGTGTAGGAATTACAACAGTTTGCATATGTGCCTCCCACTTGTTAAGGGACCAAAAGTAATGGGACAATTGGCTTCTCAGCTGTTCCATGGCCAGGTGTGTGTTATTCCCTCATTATCCCAATTACAATGAGCAGATAAAAGGTCCAGAGTTCATTTCAAGTGTGCTATTTGCATTTGGAATCTGTTGCTGTCAACTGTCAAGATGAGATCCAAGAGCTGTCACTATCAGTGAAGCAAGCCATCATTAGGCTGAAAAAACAAAACAAACCCATCAGAGAGATAGCAAAAACATTAGGCGTGGCCAAAACAACTGTTTGGAACATTCTTAAAAAGAAGGAACGCACCGTTGAGCTCAGCAACACCAAAAGACCCGAAAGACCACGGAAAACAACTGTGGTGGATGACCGAAGAATTCTTTCCCTGGTGAAGAAAACACCCTTCACAACAGTTGGCCAGATCAATAACACTCTCCAGGAGGCAGGTGTATGTGTGTCAAAGTCAACAATCAAGAGAAGACTTCACCAGAGTGAATACAGAGGGTTCACCACAAGATGTAAACCATTGGTGAGCCTCAAAAACAGGAAGGCTAGATTAGAGTTTGCCAAATGACTTCACAGTTCTGGAACAACATCCTATGGACAGATGAGACCAAGATCAACTTGTACCGGACTGATGGGAAGAGAAGAGTATGGAGAAGGAAAGGAACTGCTCATGATCCTAAGCATACCACCTCATCAGTGAAGCATGGTGGTGGTGGGCATGTATGGCTACCAGTGGAACTGGTTCTCTTGTATTTATTGATGATGTGACTGCTGACAAAAGCAGCAGGATGAATTCTGAAGTGTTTCGGGCAATATTATCTGCTCATATTCAGCCAAATGCTTCAGAACTCATTGGACAGCGCTTCACAGTGCAGATGGACAATGACCCAAAGCATACTGCAAAAGCAACCAAAGAGTTTTTGAAGGGAAAGAAGTGGATTGTTATGCAATGGCCAAGTCAATCACCTGACCTGAATCCGATTGAGCATGCATTTCACTTGCTGAAGACAAAACTGAAGGGAAAATGCCCCAAGAACAAGCAGGAACTGAAGACGGTTGCAGTAGAGGCCTGGCAGAGCATCACCAGGGATGAAACCCAGCGTCTGGTGATGTCTATGCGTTCCAGACTTCAGGCTGTAATTGACTGCAAAGGATTTGCAACCAAGTATTAAAAAGTGAAAGTTTGATTTATGATTATTATTCTGTCCCATTACTTTTGGTCCCTTAACAAGTGGGAGGCACATATGCAAACTGTTGTAATTCCTACACCGTTCACCTGATTTGGATGTAAATACCCTCAAATTAAAGCTGACAGTCTGCAGTTAAAGCACATCTTGTTCGTTTCATTTGAAATCCATTGTGGTGGTGTATAGAGCCAAAAATGTTAGAATTGTGTCGATGTCCCAATATTTATGGACCTGACTGTATATATATATCGTGTATATAGTATTATTTATCTCGTATAAGATGCATTTGGTTGAGTTGCGGTAAAGCGCTTCATTGTAGTAGGCTCTCGTCAGCGTGGCAGTGCGAGCAGTACAAACAACAATGCAGAATATTAATAACTATGACTGGGACTGGCATGTACATAACATTATAAAGAAAACACTATTATAATAAAAAGCTGCGAATTTTTAGAGTTTAGTTGCTGTGTTTCTGCACGTTGTTGCGTGAAGAACGCGTCCACAACAAGAGTTCATTCAGAGCCGTGCAGACATGTTCATTCGGGGCATTTTGTGCAGATAGCCTATAAGTGGTTATATTAATGTTATCTTGTATAAATAATGAAGCGTATTCTATATGAGATGAATGATGTTAAATCCCATTGATTAAAAACCTGCTATCAAATGCTTCATTCTACTGGTCTTTAGCGCACGCAACAGAAATGCACAACATTAATAACTGTCATATACATAACCTTATAATGAGAGTACTATTGTAAAAATATTGTGAATTCTTTGGGTTTCGCTTAAGTTTAATGTTAACTGTCTTTTAATCAAAACATAAACATTATTTTTGTATCTGCGACGCGTCCGTTACACATTTTCCCTGTGTGTTAACATCAGTAATTATGTCTGTCGAACGTCTGACTTGACTTGCATTTCCCCCCGCCCCCAAACATATTATTCGACTATCAGTCGACTATCGGCAAGATTCGAAAATTCCGATTCGACTTTTACAATCCTTAGTCGGGGACACCCCTAGACATTTCTCAGTTCATGACCATTAATTTGAAAAATCATATACCCATTTAAGAAATACTCAGCATCGGTATTGTTTTAGTATTGTATCTACTTAAAGTCTATATATATATATATATATATATATATATATATATATATATATATATATATATATATATATAATATAAAATCTTATTGCACTACAGGCCAACTCTAACCCTACCCCTAAAACCCCCAAATAAAGGGTTTGAGTGCACTATTTTGACTGAACCTAATAAAGTGCTTAATGTGGAAACATTTAAATGAACTGATTTGAATAAATAATAAAAAATATCTAATATTGCTGAATCAATCTGACAGCAATAGGTAACACCATCAATTTTAAGGGTCTGATTATCTTTGTTCTGTTACCAGTTTGAACGATGCAGCATAGAAATGCAAAGATAATCATTCATCAATGAGGGATATGCTTAAAATATCATATTTCATGGAAATCAACACTCAACAGGGTCCTTTTGGCTTGTCTCTGCAGTAATCATTTTAACAAAGAGCAAATCAGAAAGCTTTTCCAGTCCAAAGTATTCAGTATTTGTGAATCACTGATTAATATACCCAGGTGGACAAGGAAATTTGAATTCACAACACTAATAATAAGAGCAAGACAGGTTCAGTATGACAGCCTATTCACTGTACCTGTCAAACTAGCTTTGCTGTGGTGTAACAGCATAAGAATGTAACACAGCTTCAATTCTCTGGTGTGTCTTATGGGGAATACAAAGCTTACTGTGTTGTTATTCAGGCGTACAGCAGAGAGGCTGTCCTTCCATTGGCTGGTGAGGCCTGCATCTCAAATTCTATTAGAGTTACTAAGAGAAAAGGGCTGCTTCAACCACCATGCTTCACATATTCTATTCCTCCCAAGGCTCTGTGTCCTACATATGCGTATCTGTATATTACAGTAGACTTGTATTACCATAATGCCCCCCATCTGGTGTTGCTGGTGCATTCAGCAATTCATGAGACTGACGTTTTCAGCTGTATGCAATGGTACAGTGTTAGAATTAAACTGTAGTCAATTCATGTTCATTTTAGAGTAAAATTTTTTTTTGTCGTTATTTTTTGCCTGAACATAACAGAGCAATTAAAATGCTTCTGCGAATGAGGTGCACAAAGTAGGTTAATGCGATTCTATTTGTGGATACCAATATTCCATCTATATGACCAAATATTGTTGCTTACCAGCAAATAAAATCTCAGTGGCAATGCACACTCTCAAATGCACAATCAATAAATGTAAACCTGGACTTTAAAGAAAAACCATGGCTTCCAAGCACTGCATTTCTATAATTTTGTGGCCATTACTGTAAATCTTTTTGTCATGCCTGTCAAAGGAGCGCAGCAATAACCCTGAATTGATCTCACTGAGATGCAGTCTATTAATCTGCTCAAGTCACTGTCACTCAAGTTGTCTCACTCTTAAAGGTATAGTTCTCCCAAAATGAAAAAAAGAAAAAAGAAAGAAAATGAATATGTTTATATTATTCTCTCTCTCTCTCTCTCTCTCTTTATATATATATATATATATATATATATATATATATATATAATTATATGCTATTTATTTCTTGGATGAAATAAATTGCATAAGATGCATACAGTATAATGTAAGTGATAAAGCTGGATGTTGCTATTGCAGAATTAATCTGTTTCTCTTAAACTAATAAGGTGAAAACCCTTATTACACATCAAACAAAGAAATGAAAGATCACTTGTTATTAACGGACATCTAATGCAAAATTAAAAAATCATATATTTTCCTACTCCATAACCTATAATGACCAATCAAAATCCAGATTCATGATAACTTCATTAATAAATTCATTCATGCAATTAAAAACAAACAAACAAACAAAAACTGAAATATCACATTGCATAAATATTCAGACCCTTAACTCAGTACTTAGTTGAAGCACCTTTGGCAGAAGCCTCAAGTCTATTTGGGTATGACAAGTACCCCTGGATTAAGGGATTTTCTGCTATTCTTCTCTGCAGATCATCTCAAACTCTGTCAGATTGGATGGGGACTGTTGGCAGACAGCCATTGTCAGATCTTTCCAGAGATGTTTGATTGGGTTCAAATTGGAGCTCTGGCTGAGCCACTCAAAGACAGTCACAGAGATGTCCCTACTGTTAGCCACCTTGCATTGTCTTGGTTGTGTGCTTAGTGAATGTCCTTTTGGAAGGTGCTACTACCCTGACCGGCTCCCCAGTCCATGCCAAAAAACACCCCAACCGCTTCATGCTACCACCATATTGCTTCACTGTTGAGATGGTATTGTGCAGGTCATGAGCGGTGCCTGATTTCCTCCAATAACTCTTTCCTTCTGCTCATGGGGACTTTCAATGCAGCAGATATATGCCTCAACACAATCCTGTTTCTGAGCTCTGCAAGAAGTTCTTTTGATCTCATGGCTTGATTTTTGCTCTGATATGCATGTTATCACAAATCTGGTTTGTTATCACAAATCCTTTTTTGTCATTATGGAGTATGGAGTGTTGGTGGATGTGAAAAAAAAATCATAATAATTTGAAGCATTTTAGCATAAGTCTGCAACATTACAAAATGTGATAAAGGGTCTAAATACATTCTCTAGGGCAAGGATAAGTGGTTTGGAGAATGGATGGATATATGGATGGATAAATGGATACAATTTTCTCATTTCTTCATATTTTCCAAATCCTTATGACTTTCTTCTGTGGAATACAAAAGGTAACATGTAGAGTAATTACTTGCCACTCTTGGCATTTATTGAAAATTAATAAGAATTTGGGTTATTGAGCTGATTAATTGACAATATGAAAGTATCAGCATCATAAATGTGGTTTATAGGATTCAAAATATTCCAAGTTTATTAACACTTTGACTCGTTCATTCAAGAGCAGCCAGTACATTCTTCTAAATATCTTCTTTTGTGACCCATGAAGTAAAAGAAAACCTTACAGGTTTGGAACGACAAGAAGTAAATGATGACGGGATTTTCATTGTTAGCTGAACTATTCCAATTCTAATGGGATTAAACAGTGAGAACATTGCTGCTTATGACTGAAATATCCTTTTCATGGCATTGCTCTGTACTCACCAGAAATATTTTGCAGTCTGTAACTGTAATCTCAGAGGACGTGAGAGGACTGTTTCAATATTTCATCGAGCGAGTAACCATGGTGTCTAAAAAGTGAATTTCTAGACACATAGGTCACTTACTGTGGAGTCACATATCACAGAGGCAACGAATAGACGCAGAAGTTGAGACAGACTTGCGACCAAGGGAATACAATAGCAGACAAATGCTCTATCTGCAAAGTTGCCACTAAATCAATATTTGCTGCTTAGAAAAAAAACAGTTGACACAGAATGCTGAGCTAGTCGGACACTGGAGAGATGGTTGGATATGTAAAAGCAGTCAGTCCAATAGTAGCAGCAGGTCAAGCAGGAATACTGGCAAACCTCCCACTGAAAACAGCCCTTAAGCCTACCTGACATTAAATCCTATTTGGTTATTAGGCTGCTTGGGTTCTGTGCTAGCTCTACTCTACTGAAATGTCACGCTTTGGAGAGGCTTTAAGTTCATCCTCAGTCTGAGTGTTCATTTAAGGACTTTGCTTTCCATTAAAGCCTCAGCAAGACTGAACCACACTGCTTCTGACCATCTTCGGAAAGAGTGCTGAAAGGTTCTTGAAAGAGTCTGATGTTGTGATCGCACCATGGCCGCTCACACTCCCTTGTGGTCTTCTCTGCAAGGGTTTGTGATTGAGAGCAGTGCAATAGTGTAATAATGGAGTCTATTACCCTCGAGCGTAATATGGTTTAAGCCACAGAGCTAAGAGCTTTTTTCTGTTTCTTTTGAGTGAGGGTCTCCATCTCCCTCACGGCATGTCAGACAGCCAGATCCATCTGCCTGCCTGGCATTCTCCTCTGAAGGGACGGGGCCATTTTTTCTCTGGCTCTCTTAGTTGATTGATGGGATTGTTTGGAGTCGAATTTGTATACCTTGGCTGAGATGTATGATGTGAACAAAGTAGTTTACAGTGGGATATATTTGATGAGAACAGAGATGACATTAAGTTGCTCACTTAATCATTTCAGTGTATTTGTGCAAATTATTATAATCAATATTGTTATTAATATTATCTACCATTCTATGTCATAAATTTGATATATTTATTATAAAGTGACAACATACAGCAATGATTTAGTGGTAGTTCCTGCACAATTATCATCATCAAATGTAAATGAAAAAATTTGTTTTAAAACTGATTTTCTGAGCACAACACTACATACTTGTATATTAAGCCATGAGGAGAAGATATTTTAACATCCCAAGAAAATATCAACACATTTTCATGACAGTTTGTACTGTAACTATATAGTGGCTAATCTGTTTAAATGCAAATTTATTTGTACATTTTATACAATCTGCTTACGCTGATGATTAGTTTTTATTGGTGGACCTTCATACTTTTTTCTAAAAATCATATGTTTTTATGTAATTCACATTGTACAAATTCATTCAAAATCATCACATCGTAAAATACTTATATTTTCTGGGTTACTTGAGACTGGGTTGGAAACACACATCAATTTTTAATAGAGGCAACCAAATTGTAATTTTTAAAATATCCATTTTGCCCATAAATAGTTTTGGTGAGTGTTTACAAACAGCTCCAGGAGAGATGATAATAATGTGGTGCTCATTATAAGGTCATATTAAGTGGCGCGTATTATTTTTCTAGCATTCAGGAAAAATTGAACCAATCAGAATTCTCTGCACTTGAGACCTCAATCATTTTTGCTCAGATGTCATTGCTGAACATACAACCGCCACACTAGTGAAATTTCCATAATGGGGTCATAAATGGCATCTTCTTTCCGCTTTTATCTGTCTTCCTCAATAATTCATTTGGCACTTCACAGACAAGCCTTTTGTATCTTGCTTACAGTTTTGGTTTATGGATTGCTGTTGATAGACACAAACTGCATCAAACCCTCAAATTGCCACCATGCACACAAATAATAATTATTTTCATTTCAATGTCATGATCATTCAATTTCTGTTATTTTTTCTTGTTTCTTTTGTTTTGCATTAATCTGGAGCTTGATTACTTTAATTAGTAAGCCTATTTCATCTTTACGCTTGTGTTGGCACATTTATGATTTTTTCTTTAAAATCTGCTACAATATGCCAAATTGCTTGATCTGTTTGAAATGTGTCCTAGATACTGCTAATGAATAAACAAATTCACTTGTGATTCTGTCAAGGCAAGCAAAATATTTTTGATCAAATTCTTGATACCACAATGTTCCATTAACCTGTGATGAGAACAAATAAGGACACACAGTAGTTTAGCTAAATAAATGCTGCAGATCAATATTATAAATCAAACTGCTGAAAGAGGTTTTGGCTACAAACAACTTCTAAATGCTTTTATTGATTTGATATAGCTTTTACACGCCTTAAATCTTCCTCCCCCCACTAATCAAAGCACTTGTCCATCCTCCCTTTCTTTTGAGCTATTTGCATTGTACCATTACAGACAGCCTGCACAAATAAATATCAATAATCTTTCTCCTGAGAACTGCTGGTTCTGAAAAGGGGAGTCATTTAACGAGCAATTATGAAGGCCTTCGAATAAAAGTGAAAGAATTGTGGTTTTCTTTCCGAACACATTGCACCTTGTGGTTCACCCATTCTTGGCTCTGAATCAATATGTCCATAAATATGATCTTGTGGCCTGGCAGAAAAATTTACATCACAAGATCAGTGTAACTATAGGCGGTCATTTTTTTTTTTTTTTTAAGTGTGCTTTGAAATATAATATTAAACAATGTTTACTTTAAAATAAATATATACATACATACATACATAATACATGTATACACATTATTTTCAGGATGAGTCTGAAATAATGTAGGCTATAAGTTTGAATAAGGTATAAGTTATACCTGCCTATAGAATAAAGATTCATTTGCTAGCTTCCTACAATGTTTCAGTTCATGAATCCAAATGTGTTTTTGATGTCTGACTCCAATTTGCATATCTAACAATATAAACAACAGCAATGAATAATGTGCTCACCGGGCATGAGAGAATAATTAGTTGTTCAAAAAGGAAGATAAAGCAGGTCATATGAGGGGAATGTGTAGCTTGAGTTTGTATTTATCATGTGGCAATTCAACGGCCTGAACAATCATCTGGTATAACATCAAGGTTTTAGTTTTGATGTGCAGCTGATAATTACATAAAAATTAAATAAGTATTTTGAAAATTATATATTCTTGCACATATAAAAAGAATGAACTCTGAAACCTGTTGTTTGTACTTTTAATGAGTTTAAAATATTTAGAATAAAGCTCCTGTGTTCTTCTCCACAGATCTAATAAATGGAAGCACACTGATGAAGATGTGCGGGGGAGTTGTGACCTTATGTCACGCCGTCTTTCTGAAATAAATGGAGGGATGTTAATTTGTGTCATCCATGGGTAACATACAAGCAGACAAAGCAAGAGCTTCTTAGCGAAAGAAAACAACATGAAATCTAATCTTTTGTGCTGTAATGCACCTCCAGACTCACTATTAAGCTCATCAGCCACATTTCAAAATTTCATTATGCCACCAATTTGCCCTCTTGCTGTGCCCTCAGGGAACGATATTCAGCTTTAACAGCAGCTTAAACAGAAAATTGGCAATAACAAAGGTTTGGTACCACACATGTATTGCCAATTTACATGCCAAGACATTGGCTGCATTACACTAGAGAATGTGGACTACCTGTTATCATATATGCAGAATCCATGTCAATCTTCAGACCTAAGCTTCACATCTTTCAACAACAATTAATCAAAAAAGTGCTTTTTGTTTATTTGCAAACAAGTTTAGTTTTACTTTGTTTATTAGTAGCACTTGTTTGTGTTTGTACAGAAAGCACTTTTCCTAGCAGATATAATTCTTATTATGTTAATGGCGTGCTTACCATCTGTTGAATATGACAGTCGCATATGTGAAGCTAAAACACTTTTTGTAAGTTGCTCTGGATAGGAGCCATAGCTGACTGTAGGTCCTATTTGGGGGGGGGGGGGGGGGGGGGGGATAACATAATCGTATATTTTTTATATATAAAAAATATACGATTATGTTATCTCTCGCCATGGTTTCCAATGCCAATATTCTACTGAATCCAAAACTGAAAAATGAAAAAGCCCCCCTAAGCTTGATAAGAGTGTCTGCTTAGTGCCTTAAATGTATGAATGTAAAAATGTCATTTAAACATTCAAGTGGCAATAATATGGAGTTTTTGTGCAATTTTAACTTAACTGTTATACTGTTGAAGCACTACACTACAATCCTGAAACAAAATACCATGGAAACAGGAATTGCAGAAAATTTATGGGTTACATTACCCATTTTTTTTTCTAGAAATATCTAATAGATTTGTGGTAATGCTTTAGATTACAACCCGAAACGTACTGCGTAAGTAAACAGAATTTACAGTGTAACGTTTTTGTAATTATAGTGTATCTATTCAGTACCTCCGTGTAAGTATAAGGGAATAAAATGTGAAGTTTGGGGAATAAAGGGGTAATAACTTGTAAACGTACAAATTATTTCTACTGTAAGTATTTTGAAACTAAGTGGTACCTATTCTAATATTACGTGGTATGTAGGCTATACAACAATCTTATATTTGCAAGCGATTTAGCAAAAACGTACACTGTGTAGGCCTACTTTTTAAACACGCTAGGTTATTGTTTCAATCCAAACGCTCGGTTGAGACTGTTGAGTTAGGAAGCTGACTTGATTTGACCCAATTTGGGTTGATATCAGTAAAAGTAACCTGATGGTCCTGGGTTAGGAACAATGTTGCCAAGTCCGTGGTTTTCCCGGGGAACCCCCCTCGAAACGCGATTGGGCTAGTTTTGAGTAGCAATTGGGTGGGTTTTGTTGTGAAAACCTGGCAACCCTGGTTAGGAATGTGGAGGTTCAAATGCGAATGGTTCTGTGCAGTGTTACCAACTTAGCAATTTTGTTGCTAAATTTAGCAACTTTTCAGACTACCCTAGCAACTTTTTCTTACAAAAGCACCTATCAATAAATTTAGCTATTTTTAAAATTTATTTGGCAACTTTTAGCAACTTTTGATAAGTGAATCAAACGATAAAAAGGCACACATTTTCCATTCAAATTACACAAAAAGAGGAAACCAAAGATACCTAGCAGTACACAAGTATCACTTGTTTATTTTAAGTTAGCTGCTATTTGCAATTGTTCAATTTAATAGTAATAATTGAATTAATTGATCATTTATGATACACCTTGTTAGTAGCTTGTACCTGTGACTGTTGATCAGTTAGTACACGTAAGAAAAGTATCTAGAAAAATGGAAAAGGCACTAGTAATTTTCCAGGACATTATCTGTTATCCATTATCCGTTGTAACCCTGTAATCTGAAAACACAAAATACAATGCGTAATTATGAATGCAGGTAAAAAAAAACTGTGAAAAATCAATACAGAAAATTCCTTCATATTGTGCCCTATTTTTACAGATTCTTCTCAGAGTGTGGCAAACTAACTACTAATACACTGCTTATAACTATAATTGTTGAGAATGTGTAGTTTACTAGGTAATAATAAAAAAAAAAGTATGTTCAAAATTTCAATGTTATATTTAAAAACACAGTTATTTATGGGTCAATATCACCATAGAGTGCCTTTCAACCCTCACAATACTCCAAAATTTTGGTTTTAATTTCCCATTCGCTTTGTCATATCATAAACAGTAGACACTCAAGTACTATAGAAACATACTAGTGTCATGACACAGGTGAGGAGACACAGAGGTAAGTGATACACAACAGCAGGTTTATTGAAATAAGACGGAGGGGAACCAGGGGAGCTGAGAGTCCAGGTGAGTGAGCAGAGAATGGAGAAGTTGCAAGAGTCTTATCTGGTGGGGATTGTTAGTTTCCTTTTCCAGGGGTCCGTGGGAGCAAAGGAGCGGGGAGACGGTGGAGTGCAGGAGATCACGGAGATTCCTTGGAGGTAAGAGACAGGTACGTAAACACAGGGTAGTCGTGATGCAGAAGGTATGTGAACGGTAGACCCGACGAGGAGGGAGTGTGTAGAGCGCGCAGATGTAGTGGAGCTTGATTGCAGACGGCAGGTGCAGGTGATCAGAAAGCAGGTGCTGGTGATCGTGACTGATGACAGGGATAGCTGACTGAAACCAGGTGTGAGCTGGGGAGGATTCTGGGGTTTGGAGTTCAGGGCAGGTGACTGGTGACAGGGAACTCGTGACATCACTCCCCCCTCCCCAATGGCGTGTCCCGCGCCGTACAACATCCAACGGGGAGGGGGGAGTGGGCGCTCTGGAGGCCTCAAGGGGCAGAGTACGGGAACAAACGGCCTCCAGGGCGGCGCCCGTTCCGGGACTCATGGCGAAGCAAGGAGCTTGGGAGGCCATGGCGGTGCAGGGAGCTCGGAAGGCCATGGCGGATCAGGAGACTTGGGAGGCCATGGCGGATCTGCCTCCAGGGCCGCGGCCCCAGCCCCCGCCCCGGCCTCTACGGCTGAAACCATACTACTCCCCCCAAAAAAAAATACTTGGGTGGAGCTTACGGGGTTTAACTCGGGGACTGGAGCCCTCCCTGGGCTTAATGGGGAATCAGGAGCCCGTCCTGGGCTGAACAGGGGATCAGGAGCCCGTCCTGGGCTGAACTGGGGATCAGGAGCCCTCACTGGCTGGACTGAGGAACAGGAGCCCTCACTGGGCTGGACTGAGGAACAGGAGCCCTCACTGGGCTGGACTGAGGACCAGGAGCCCTCACTGGGCTGGACTGGGGATCAAGAGCCCGTCCTGGGCTGAACTGGGGATCGGGAGCCCTCATTGGGCTGGACTGGGGATCGGGAGCCCTCGCTGAGCTTGACTCGGGAACGGGAGCCTTCATTGGGTTTGACTCGTGAACAGGAGCCCATCCTGGGCTTGACTCGGGAAGAGGAGCCCATCCTGTGCTTAACTTGGGAATGGAAGCCCTCCGTGGGCTTATCTCGGGAACAGGAGCCCTCACTGGGCTTATCTCGGGAACTGGAGCCTCTCATGGGCTTGACTCGGGAACAGGAGCCCATCCTGGGCTTGTCTCGGGAACAAAAGCCCTCCGTGGGCTCAACTCGGGAACCGGAACCCTTCCTGGGCTTAACTCAGGAACAGGGATGCGCTTACGTGGCACAAGCACTGGGGGCACTCTGGAAGCGCGGAGATGGCGCAGGCACTGGGGGGCGCTCTTGAAGCGCGGACACTTGGGGGCGCTCTGAAAGCGTGGAGACTAGGATATTGGCAGGCTTGCCATACTCACTGCCGGCGGGCTTGAAAGCCGGATTAAACTAAAATCCGTCCAGCTAGCTGTCCGATAGCTGACTGAAACCAGGTGTGAGCCGGGGAGGATTCTGGGGTTTGGAGTCCAGGGCAGGTGACTGGTGACAGGGAACTCGTGACAATTAGCTGAGCTCCCACACATTGTTTTAGATAATTATGGGCCATTATTCTAAGCATAAACCATAAGATATGTCCACCCTGTCAACGACATATACATTACTGTTAAATACATTTTCATTGCAAAATTAAGATGCAAATTATATTTTCTGAAAGTTATGATGTCCCTTTTCTAAACAGGGTTATTTGTTTGCTTTCAAATTATAAATACATAAAAGATTTTATGTAAACCATGTGTTTTTAAAGAAACTCATACAATTCACACATGTATTTTTTTCTTATTTGGAGAAAACTGTGATATTTTAATGCAGTTTTTTGTTTGCATGTTATTGCCCCCACACCTAGCTATTGAACACACTGGATTATACAGATATTATTGAATTATTATTTAAAATATTATTGTAAAATATCAAGATGACAGGGTGGACCAGCACATGATGATGTGGACACATAATGCAGAACACAAATCATGACAAAATATGAAAATGAAACATTTATTCAACTTCTAAAATAATAATAATAATAATAATAATAATAATAATAATAATATAATTACATCAGTCACACTGATATACCTTCCCTCCCCATTCATTTTCATTCAGTCCACCCTGTCATGTGTATGACATTTTGAGCTTCAGTTAGCATATTAGCTTACAACAATCTGTGACTAGTTAAATATTTAGTCTGGTTGTTGAAGAGAATTTGGTATATTTAAACGTATATATTTTGAAAATACTGTATTCTAATCACTTCTGGCATATTTTATGCCGACAGGGTGGACACGTTAAGCTTAGGAAAAGCAAGTAAGCAAACTCAGACAAAGAAAATTTGTCAATTGAAAAGTCATCAACTTATTCACCTAAGCCGTTGAAATTCCCGCCACTGAAGAGACAAAAAATCTGTTCTCCTGATGTCACTAAAGGGGATAGCCTTTTCTTAAATGGGTGGCTTTCCCAACACGACAGGGTGGACAACCATTTAAGGGACATGGACAAACTCTTCTTTTTTATTAAATAAAAATACATTTTTTATGACCAAATGACCAATACACTCAAATTGAGTTTAACAAAAAATTAACAAAATAATAATAGAGGACAACATTTTTTAATTTTATGATTTGACTGTATTCTACTCTCAATCAAATTTAATGAGCAGTGCATGGGACATAGCAAAATAAAATGCATCCTCTTACACAAAACTAAGAAAAATCTAGAAAATGTACAGTAAAATTGTAAAATTGCTCTGTTGGCTGTGGAGTCAAGACACAAATATGATTAAAAGATGAATATGAGACAAAACTACAGAATGTCACATTTTATTATTAGCCGTTTCAACACATACATGTTTTACCAAATAGAAAGAACAGCACTTTTAGAGTTCATCCCACTCATTGATGTGAGCATAAGTATTGGGACAGTTGAACATAAGGCAGATATAAAAGATTAAAAGCTATTATTTAGTTGCAGATCCCTTGCGCACAATCACAGCAGTGAGTCTGTGACCCATAAACATCACCAGACTCTTGGTCTCATCCTTTGAAATACTTTTCCCAGCCTTTAATGCAGCCAATTCCAGTTGTTGCTTGTTTTGGGGAGTTTCTGCCTTTACTCTCCTCTTCAGCTGGTGAAATTCATGTTTAGTTGGATTTAAATCTGGAGATTGACTTGGGCAAGATGGTTTTGTACCCTTCCAAATTCATTCTGCTACTGTCATCATACATTAAGTCATCAGTAAAGTTGAGAGGGCCTGTTCCAGAGACAGCCATGCATGCCCATGCCATGACACCACCTCTACCATGTTTTACAGATGAGGCTGTATGCTTGGGATCTTTTGCAGTTTTTTTTCTCCACATTTTTGCTTTCCCATCACTTAGATAAAGATTCATCTTTGTCTCATCGGTCCATAAACACAATTCCAAAACTCTTCTGGCTCACCTTTGTGCTTTTTTGCACAAAGGTGAGCCAGATCTTGCCTTTCTATTTTTGGTGCTGGTCAGAGGTTTGCGTCTTGCTGTGTAGCATCTGTAGTTCTGTGTCAAAGTCTCCTGAGGACAGTAGATTGTCAGAGCATCACCCCAGCTTTCTGGAAGTTGTTGGTGATTTTACAGACATGTCATTTAGAGTTCATTTTCACAGCTTTTATGATTTGTCTGTCATCAACTACTGTTGTTTTCTCAGCTGATCAGGTAGTTGTTGGTTGCTGGTGTCGCTGGTGGTTTCCAAACTCTTGATTTCTCCATGCCCTTTGTTTTTGCTATAGCTATAATTGACTTCCTCTTTTCTTTTAGCATCCAAATTGTTTGCTTTTCTCTCAAAGTCAGCTCCCTCATCTTCATCCTGGTTTGTGTGTGTCATCATCGAATGCAAGATTCAGAATGCAGAAGTAATGGATATAACTGATACGACACATTCCCTGCTTTTACTATCTGAAGAATGAATGCAACAGGACACAGCTGATCACTTAGAAAGTCCTGTGAGGCAACTGTTCCAATACTTATGCTCACATCAGATAGTGGGATGAAACTCTAAAAGTGCTGAACTTCTTAGCTGGTAAAACATCTATGTGTTGAATCACCCAATAATAAAATGTGACATTCTGTAGTTTTGTCTCATATTCTTCTGTTAATCATATTTGCAAATGTCTTGACTCCACAGCCAACAGAGCAATTTTGTCTTTACTGTTCCAATACTTTTGGAGGGCACTGTATCTAAAGAGCCAAGTAATGCTTTTGTTATGAATATAAAAACTTAGCCTAATATAACACACCCTTTCATAGTCATTTTTATGTTAAGTTATCATGGCAAATGAGTTATTTATGTACAGGACACCAAAAAGCACCCTACAGTGATATTGACCCTTATATTTTAATATTATATTATGCATTTATATTATTTTATGAGCAAATCTAAATGAACATATCTAAAATATATTTGTTGCTGAGTTTTGATGCATTGACACAATTTTGTGTTGTGATTACACGATGATGTCACCGTGCAATGACATCGCAACATCATTTAGCAACTTTTAGCAACAAATCGACCTTCCTTTAGCAACTTCCCCTGAAAATGAGTTGGCAACAGTGGTTCTGTGTGCGACGAAATCCATGTCTGCAGTGCTGAAGATGGAAACGTGTGGAAAAAAATAATCGAAGCGCAGACGAGGGACAACTTTGAAACTGTTCGTTTAAAACTGGAGCAGTGAATGTGCTGATCGGGAACTGGAAACGCTTGAGACGCGCTTGAGACGAGTCTATCCGTGTTTGCGGCACTCATGACAGGAATATGTGTCGAAAATACAAGAAAACTAATCTAAGCAAAGAGGAGAGAGATTTTTGTAACTGACTGGAATGTGTTCTTTTAAAACTGGAGAGTTTTGTCCGAGTATGTTCTCACAACTTTGAGCAGTAAAGCCGGGAACTGAAGTAGTCAAAATGCTGGGACGTGGATCACAACGGTAAAATCAAAGACGGTAAAATCCTGTCAGTTCGCTATAATACATAGTTTAATATTGACTTTCAGTGTTTATTACTGTGTGTTTATGACGTGATGGTTTGGCCATAATAGTTTAACTTCGTCAGTGGGGGAAAAACATGAAGAAATTGAACAAAATTTTAATTTTGTTCTTAAACTTTTCAAAAGAATTTGGTTTAACTGTATAAGCTGTATAAGTATGGAGTTGCTTTGCTTTTTCTGAACTGGTGTAATAAATTTTTATCTTTTATTATCTGTTGCCTGTGTTATTACTGTTGTCCTATTGTGTGTGATTTTAATTAAAAAACCCAAATTTCAAATAATATTTGAATTAAATAAAACAGTCACCATGTTTATTGATATATTACCTGATATTTAATGTATGACCTACTGTATAAACAATCGTTTTAGATTTTTTGTGGCCACTTACCCTGTAACTACATGGAATAAGGGGGGAACAAGCACCACTTTAATTTACAGCCCACAAATGTTGTATTTACTCTTTAACTACATGGAACAAGGAGATAACAAGCACCACTTTAATTTACAGCCCGCAGCACAGCAGTGTAGCACAATCTGCACATCACATCCCAGTGTTGCCAAATCTGCGGTTTTCCCGCGGAATTGGGCTACTTTAACACTGTTGCCGCGGGTTGAAGCGCTCCCAATAATGTGATATTTAACCCCTGGAATGCGACTTTTACCAGAGGAACTCTGCCAAAAAACATGTATTTTACCCTCTGGAACGCGATTTTTACCGGGGAACCCCCTCGAAATGTGATTGGGCTAGTTTTGGGCTAGTTTTGAGTAGCTATTGGGCGGATTTTGTTGTGAAAACCTGGCAACCCTGCGACATGACAGACAGGCAGAGAGCCACAGAAGGGTTGTGGCTAGAAGGGATATGCATCCGACTGGAAACTGACAATGAATTTAATTTTCTACCTATTAGATTGTGTTTTATTAACGTCTACACCTACCCCAACCCTAAACCTACCCCTTACAATAATGCAAAAATGGTAATTATTGTTGTACAGTGTGACACAAATTACGCTGTACTGATGTGCGCATGCCCAGTAGTGCATTTCCGGTCGGATACGTATCCCTTCTAGCCTTTACCCCACAGAAATTAAGCCCTCCCTCCCTTTCCAGTTGTGTTTGTCTTGGTGTGGAGGTGAGTGGTGATAAACAAAAGACTAAGCTAGCTGTGCCTTGAATTTACAGCTAATTATCCAAAAGACAAAAGGCAAATATAGTTAATTTGTCTTGCTAACATCGTGAGAGCTACCATGTAAGTTAGCTAAAGTTTAGCTATAAGGCAGTAGGAAGTCTAATAGGTTAGACCAGTGCGCTTTCTTTCACTGCATGATTCAGTTTATTAAAATTCATTTAGAATGATCACAAAATTCAAGAATTGGGGGAAGAAATGCATATATTTATATAATTTCATATATAATCAATATCACGTGAAGACTGATGTTTTTCCACCAAAACGCAGCATGATTACAAATGTGATATTGATTTTATGCAGCAGTTCAATAAACAATAATTTAATATTAAGACACTTATGTTTTAGACACAATGTTAACTGTTTTTGCTCTGTTTCACCAACAAATATAATTTCAGTTTGCGTCCCTGAGCAACATGACGCTGTTTTGTTCCTGAATGAATCAACCGTTTAAATGATTCGGTTCAGTCGCAATGACTCACTTATTAACAGTGACTTGCTGCCACCTACTGGCAGTTTTAATTTCACATTTAAAGTATCTTTAAATTTTTTTAAGAAATAATTTCAAATATAAGGATTCAACGTTTTATGTTTAAAATATCAAAAAAGTATTAATGCATTTGTAACTGTAGGTTAAATACATTCATGTCCTGCATTAAACAGTATGTAAATGCATCTAAATGCCACTTTAATGCAGCTTCTGTGTTTTCTCTGCATTGCAAAGATTAATTTTGTCAATACTGATTTCATTTGCTTGTTAACAGCCAAAATGACTTATAATTTACTGATTCAATTTAAGAATTTGACTGAAAAGATGATGCACACTTTTAGAAATGCCCATAAAAAGTGCCCATAAAAAGTAAAAATCAATTTAAACTTATTGGAAAAGATTCATTTCTATCAGTGTGAACTGACCACCACACAGAATATGAAGAATATGAAAAACTTATCTTATTATAGTCTTATTATCGTTATCCTAGAAGATATTGAGATATATGTTTTGTCAATATTCCACACCCTTAATATATTTAACATTTTGTTTAGAAGAAAATTAAAATAAATATGAGAAGTTCCTTTTTTTTCCACTTGAGCCCCTGCCCCTCAAAATGTCTGTGCACGTCCCTGATTTACCCTGTAACTACATGGAGTAAAGGGGGAACAAGCACCACTTTAATTTACAGCCCACAAATGTTGTATTTACCCTGTAACTACATAGAACAAGGAGGTAACAGAGCACCACTTTAATTTACAGCCCGCAAATGTTGTATTTACACTGTAACTACATGGAATAACAAGTTGGGCTTAAACACAGAACAAGTGTATATTTGCACAGTAATTACAGAGAAAAAATATTGCACTAGTTTTAATTTAATTGTTTGATGGCCAAACTAAATCCTTTTTTTTTTTTTTTTTTTGCTATAAAAACATCACAGTATACATCCACTGAAATACAAATGTTGTATCATGTATTTTTTCTACGAACAGCTGGAAAGAGGTAAGCTTGTTTTAAGCTGCATTGAACCTTGATGGTATATCATGCAAAGTTATTTGGTGATAGTGGTGTTGGGAAGTTGCTGGTGTGATTCAGCAGAGATCGACGAATAAGCTTTCATAAGGTAAGCTGACTTGTGAATTATAAATCATAGCAGAAACTCATTAACTCATTTTACTAGATGTCCAGTTTCGTTGTTCAGTAATCATCATGTTTCCTTTAATAATAGAATGGTTAAAAATACCTAGGCCTATAATAAAATACCAGTATAAAATTATACAAAGAATATTGTCTTTCTAAATCACTCCTAAACATAAGATTATTGTTTAGGCCATACCACATAATATTAGAATAGGTACCCCTTAGTTTCAAAATACTTACAGTATAAATGATTTGTAATTTTACAGGTTGTTACCCCTTTATTCCCCAAACGTTGCATATTATTCCCCTATACCTGCACTATAATTACAAAAATGTTACGCTGCAACTTCAGTTTACTTACGCAGTTCTTTGCAGGTTGCATATCTGGTTGTTACCCCCTTATTACCCAAACGTAACACATTGTTCCCTTATACCTACACGTATGTTCTTTATAGGGACACTATAATTACAGAAACGTACACTGTAAATTCAGTATACTTACGTAGTTCTTTGCAGGTTGTAATCTAAAGCATTACCAGATTTGTCTATTTTGAAAAATACTCCAAAAAGCTGTTTTGTGAGTTTTTTTTTTTCCCCATGCAGGTAACTCAGAGATAAGATGATGAAAGGTCTGTGGAATCACACATCTAGTAAAGCAGAAGACTTTACTTTGCAGTTGTTAATAAAAATAAAACAAAAGTAAAGTAAATTCAATGATTGTGATTGCTCACAATAATCCAATGGTATAATGAATTGTGATTCTCAGGGTAACTTTTTTCAGAACAATTCCCTGCATTTTACTTTCTGATGTACTTCAGTGAAACAGAGTTGTTTTATAATATTTACATTATCTTTTTATTAATGGAGCTGGCACTTAATAAGTGGTTAATACGCTCTTTTCAGTCACCAGTGCTAAAAATGCAGGTTATGCTTAATGTATTGCCATGATAATACTGATAAATTTGATGATGGCAGCTTTGTTGGGTCATAAACTTTGATCTATTTTTAATTCTATGTATATGCCAGCTGTGCTGATTTTTGCCTTTAGGCTTTAGCATATTACAACATGACCTTTTCATGAGCTTCATCAAGATAATATCAAAGGTAATGGCAAATATGAATGCATCTGGCCTTTGATGTTGGGCTGTGTATATGCATGAACTAGAGTGACCAGATGATTATGATAAAAACCAGTGGCATGGCCTTGTGGGTAGTGTGAATACAACTTCGGCATGCTGTTTACATGCGGGTAACCAGAGTTGAAATCCACCATGGTGTATGTTAACTGTTTTCAAAAGGCAAGAAATGTTTCTTGAGCACTAAATTTAAGCATATTACAATGACTTCTGAAGGAACACATGACACTGAAGACAGGAGTAATGGCTGCTGAAAATTCAGCTTTGTCATCACAGGAATAAATGGCATTTTATCATAATATTATATATTACTGTTTTTACTGTTTTGATCAAATAAAAGTAGCCTTGGTAAGCATAACAAAGTTCTTTCAAACACATTTAAAGATTCCATACGTTTCAATGGCAGCCTATATTTCTACTGTATTCGCAAGAGTCTGTAAAGAAAAGCAATAACAACAACAACATAACAATAAATCTAATCTTTTCACACACTACAATGAGTCAGTCCTAAACTTATCATGGTATATTGAAATCCAACACAAAGCATAAGCTTTGTTATTTTGAAGTCATCTTAAGAATTTTCTTTTGTTTTGATGAATGGCAATAGAACTCTTTTGTCAGATTTCAAACAGGGCAGGTTTCTTTTATAAGCTGTTCAAATGGCAGACAATAAAACACTAGCATGTTTTTTTTTATTTTTATTTTTTTATTATTATTTTGCACAATTATGCATCTGCATGCTGGATGTTTAGGATGAAAAATTGTGCTGCTACTTCTTATGATACAATGTATCACTTTCAAATAGCCTGTCAATTTAAAATGTTTATTTACAGAATAGCACATCTACATTTCACTGTATTATAGGCCAGTTTCTCATATAATAATTTACATATTTGGAAGAAAACGAAAGAGAGTGATTTACATACTATGTGATGTCATAACTGGGGTCATACAGTACCTCTGTGTTTGCATGTGTAGTCTGGCTTGCTTCTGAAGATTGAGACTTCAAACTGCACACAGTGTTCATTTGTTTTGCTCACCACTCACCCCAGATGTTTAACCATATGTGCAACATCGCTGAAGTACAACTAAAACCTTTGGATTTCACAGTATTAAACCTGTGTCATCCCAATCTGCAGCTCTTCCACTCTGCTGCGAGAGATTACAGCTAATGGACAAGCCACCATCTGTCTGTAAAGATCTGAAAATAACAGATCCAAACCTTTTTCTAACAGAGATTAAACATAGATTTCTATCACAGATCTATATGTCTGTGGTTATCATGTTTAATTAAACCAAGATTTATCAGTATGATCTTCATAATGATTCATTCAGTTTACAAAGTATGTAGATGCATGTGACATTAATTTTTATTTATTTATTTGTGTTGAAAGAAGATGAAAGGATGACCGAATCCTTCCACATAAAACAGATAAAGCTTCCATTACTGACTTACTTCTTACACATTAATACATGTAAAATCATATTCTTCATATAAGGATCAGAGAAAGTACACAAATATGGATCTATGTATTCAATCTGCTCTTATTAGTTACAAAATCAAGAGAAGTTAAAGCTGACATGAAGGTTAAACAATACAATGTTCTTGTCTCACTGCTGCAGACAAGGATGTAGTAGTAATCTTAATTCCTTCAGAAAACAGATACCAGTGAATGTTCATGTGTTGATTAAATATTAATTGAGAGGTACCATCTGCCTTTCCTCCAGAATAAACAAAGCATGTTGATATAAAACAGGCCTTGAAAACTCCCTGGATGCAAAGCATAAAAGGCGATGGAGTTGCATTGTCATCTTAACTTCCCTAGTTTTTTTCTAACAAGAAATAAAAGCTAGACATCTCTTTTCACAGTCAAGCAACTGTGTATTTTGTTTTATGAAAGATGACTGGCAACACAAAGATGATTTACAGAATGCAACCAATTGGTTTTGTTTACAGTGAAGTAGCCTGCCGACCATTATGTGTTGATAAATGTGTGAATTCAGTTCTAATCAAACATATCTCAAGTCAAGGTAGCTTTTTTAAATAACCAAGAATGTCTCATGACAGTGTTAAAATAAGTCCTTGTCAAATGTAATGTCTTCTTTAAATATTTAAAATTAGTTGATCTGTACAATGACACTGTAGTGCTAAAAAGACCAAATTGCTTTGTCAGTAATTTTTATTAATTTAATTTTCTGCATCATTAACTTTAAAACAAACAACACTTTGTGATTAATTCTTCTTGGATGCCAACTTTTAAATAATTCATATCATAGAGTGCAGCTGTGAGAAACCATTGAGCTTACCTGATGGCTTGAAGCAAACAGAGGTCAGAGGCATAAAGCAGCTCTTATGTTTTATGAAAGACTGGCTCATGGATGAACCTCTGTGAGGTGCATAAAGAAAGACTGTATATGATCTTTGGAATTTTAAGCCCCTGAAACTGTGCCATCTCTGCTTAATCAGGAAGGATTGGCACAGAGTGTTCCCATTGTTGCTGTGTTCCCTGATGAATATGAGAGAAAGCAGGAAATTGAACTGCATATTCTTCATGCATTTCTGTTGTGTAAGCAAATCTATCAAACTTTGTTTACATGCTTTGTTTGGTTGCATGTACTGTAAAACCAAAGGCTGTATTGAAGGTATTTGCTGCTGCTGGTCTCGACATTCTGATGTCTATATATAGAAATTCAACTCTACAAACAGATTGTTCGTGGCCTATACTGTAGGTCAGGAGAAAGCAGGTCTAGTTAGGTGTTTTCTCTGTTGTTATTTAAGTGTTAGTTCCATCCTAAGCAAAGTTTTGATATCATAAAATGTTTGCTACCAGTGAACAAAACGGCACTGATATTGTTTCATTACTGCATTCAATATAATGAAGGTAGATTTAAACCAAAAGACTGAAAAGTGTTCCTACCACAAGGGGATTTTCATTAAAAGTTGACCAGTATTAGAGCAAGTGGTCGAATATGTTTTATTTATTGTAATTTTAATGTAATGTAATTCATTATAATTTATGTTAGCCCAAAATTTCGCCTGTTACACTTTTGCTGTTTCATAATTGTTTAACTGTTTAAATCAATCTACAGTAGACTGTTTAATCCCAGGTTTCCATTGCCTCAACAGCACGCAAAATTATTAATTGTGTTTAATGAACTATGTTAAGTTATGAGCAGAAACTGACCTTCCAAAATGAACCCACCCTGGCAAATTCACGGCATTAAAAAAAGTGACAACTAACCCTGGCCTCCCCTATTATAAAATTTAACGCACCAATTGTTTGAAGGTTTTTCTATGTATTTATTTAAAATGAACAGTGACATTTAATAGTAAACCATAACTTCTAGCAGTTTCAATGCAATGGCAATTGATGCTCAAATTAAACATCCTACTACCAGATAAGATATAAAAAGTAAGCACACAATCCCTTTACTTTTCTGTAAATTAGTTTAAAAATCCCCTGCATTAGTTGATCATACTGACAGTATCAGGTGCTATATTTCCACACTATTTCAGCAGAGCTGGGTAGGTTATTGTAAATTGTAGTCCATTACTGATTCCATATTACATGACAAAAATTGTAGTTAGTAACGTAATCCATTACATTACACATTTTATGTAATGTAATCAGACTACTTTTTGATTACCTTTAGATTTTTTTTGACCTAAGTCAAAAATCACATTGATTTAATTAGGATAATCATGTACCATATTGATATAAACATAAAAACACTAAGAAAATATATTCCATTCATTGTAATTAACTTGAAGTGCATTAAACATTACATTTGTGTAGTTCGTATAGGAACTGCAGGGGGTTCGTGAGTTTAATGAAAAGCTAATAAATTAAATAAATCATTAAATTTTATTATAAAATAACGGTAATGTAATTTTAAAATAACATCAATCAAAATAAAAAAAACTTAACAAAATAAAATATTTTAGTTGTTTACTTGTATGTCATGTGACCTTTAACCAACAAAGAACTGTGAACATGCAAATGTGATACTTCATTATTAAAATATTTATTTTAAAATCTCAGGGTACTTCAAGTAAATAAATTAGGTGAAAGATGTTCAGATGACAAAAGAGTTTGGGAATGCTTGCATGACAAGTAAATAAGACAAAGTTAATTTGTGCATTTTAATGAGCTTGAAAGACATAAGCCTTCCAAAGTTATAGAAATATATGGTTAAATAACATCCTGAGTGATAAGTTAAATGCTGTGTAGCCATCTGACCAGTGACTGGTCTTTGTGTGAATGTCCACAGAACTGGAAGACTTTCTGATAAGCGGTTTTAGGAAGAACTTTAAAAAAAAAAAAAAAAATGAAAAAGAGGAATTAGAGAGAATCAATAAATTATGAATAATTTATTGGTATTGTGTGAATAATATGTAATCATGCAATAAATAAATAACTGTGATCTGATTATGAGTATTTTAAAATGTAATTTAATCTAATTACAAGTACTTATTTTTTTAATTAAATCTGATTACGTAATACAGATTACATGAAAACGGTTACTACCCAGCTCTGCATATCAACCAAGAAAATGGTTCATCTCCACATACAACACAATCAGGAAGTAGCTCAGCGTCAGAAGAGATGCTGTTTTAAAGTGAGATATTTTCCTCTCTATCTATCATGCCCAGCAAGAGATAGCAGAAAGGACGTGAGGACAGAGCTTATTGGCCCAGAGGACTGGAGGTCAGTGGCTCATATGTTCCTGCCCTCGCATTACAGTGATAGATATTTTCATATGCACTAACCCCTTAAAGCTAAAAAGAAATTGAAATGTATGAGATTTATCATAATTTATTTTCATACTGCCTATGTAAAACAATTCTTCATATCTGTCTGCAATATGCATGACATATATTGATAAAGTTGCTACTAGTGAATCAGAATGTGATCATTTCCAATATTTCGGCTTTATGGTGAGAGCAGGTTTTGCAATCCTTTTTATATGAATCTGTGTCCTGTGCTTCTCTCCAGGCAAACAAGTTCTCAAGACCTTAAACATTAGCTTTTATTTCTGCGTCAAAAGATGAGCAGATTCTTTTGCCCTCTAGAAGTGGAGCAAAGCCAAACTTTCTAGTGTCTTTATGACCTCTACCTCACCCTCAGCCCATCTGCCTGAATGTTTCTCAACTGAACAGAGTGTTTTGGAGTTGCATCACCCCATATGTGCATGAAAAACCTGCCTTTCACAGTTCAGTTGGCTGCAATATAACTTCTGTTTCAGCCAGCATGCTTCTGCAATGCTAGATGGATGCTGTCCAATCGTACTGCTGCTGAGAATGCAGATTATTCTCAAAGATCAGTGAAGGATGGTAAATTATCCGATAATTCATGGCCCACATTAAATTGGCTCTTAGGTCCCTCTGTGTGTTACAAGTATGTCCTTTAGCACCAGTATTACACCACAAAGGAGCATATATGGCATAGAATCAATATAGAAGTACATTTCAATTTGGGCATGTATCTTTTTTTGTCATTCGAAGGAAAACAAACTATACACTATATACTGTTTATACTTTCATGTTTGTTCAGCGGTATTGCAGGGAGTCTGCTAATTATAATTTGATCTCAAACAGATTTTTGTGGCCAAAAAGAAAAAGAAGAAATTACAGTTCAGCTAAATGTTGTCCTTCCCGAATAAAATGTTTTAAATATGTTAAATATTAATACATTTTATAAAATTATAAATGATAAAAAATAGCTTGCAAATTATATATATATATATATATATATATATATATATATATATATATATATATATATATATATATATGTGTGTGTGTGTGTGTGTGTGTAAAACAGCAATATGCTTTCCCTTTTTTTCTAACAATCTTTTCAAAAAGATTGTTAGAAAAAAAAATCTAAATATAATCATTGGACTTGAAATGTAGCCTAAATTTTAGAATGACTAGTGAAAAGGTATTACTGAAAGATCATAAACTGTAATATTGATATGGATATAAAGATAATTATTGAATATAAAATATTATATAAATAATATTATTTTTGTGTTAAATGATATTGATATATACTTATATTAAAAGTATAAAATTCTTTACATAAATATTTTAATGACAATGCAATGCAAGCATAATGACAGAGTACCGTATATAAATGTAGGCCAGGGTTTACACAATATATGGTGTCAGGGACTCAACAAAGAGTTCTTAGCCTGAATAAAAATTAGAAATCCATGTGATTTTAGCTCATTGTAACCCTTTTACTCGGTCTGGCGCAGAAAGCTTCTTCAGTAAGTATCTCCCTTAATCACGTCACACATATTTCAAAACAAGCAGAATGAAACAGACAAACAAAGCCATTGCATTTGTACTCCAAATCATTTCTTGTTTGCAGTTGCATTGGACTCATCCTCTATTCTCTTCATTTATCTGTGCTCTGAGCAATCTCTTCTGTTTTATTTTGCTGTTGCCCTCCGTCCCTCTCCAGCAAGCGCTCTGTATGCAGAAGAGCTGCTTGTCTCCTGTATCCTACACTTTGATCTGCAGGAGAGAAAGCAAAAGAGCCTGCTCGCTGAGGGCAAAGTCACACTAACACATTATTCGCTCAGTGGCGATAAGGAGGCTTTATGCCATTTTGTCCAAAATGCTTTCATTAACATCACTATTTCCCCCAGCTCCTGTATTCATTTGGCCGCTAGCATCCACTGCCAAGTCTTTATCTTCTCAGGGGCATGTGGGAAAAGCTATCTAGTGTGGGGGGGATGAAATGGTGTTATATTAGTCCCATTAGCCCTCATTTGACAATCCAAACTTGGTTGCATGCCAAGTTCAGTACTTTCATACTCAGAATAGTGGATGAAACTTGTAGATACATAAACCTATGAATTCGTGTTAAAAAGAGTCTGGTCTTTTTTCACCTTTGCTATGAGCAGAGAGGAATATTTGAATCTGATGTGTGAAATATTACAAGATTTACAATTATCAAACCAAACAAAGTGACCTTGCAAGGCTAATCCCATATTTGTGGCTGTGGCTTTACATTGGAGATAAAGGCAGAGATTCAAAATTAAAAACCAAAGCCCTGTTTGCTTAGAAACCACCATAAGCCTGGCACAAAAGGTTAAATGGCTGCTTGCTTTTGATTAGTTTAATAAGATGACCTAGATACAGTATTGTCTGCAGTCTTATGAGAGACAGGGCAGCTGAAAAACTAATAGGCACTTTCCATAAAAATGGCAAAATTAAGGCTTGAAACTTTTTTTTTTTTAATAAGTCATTTCATTAACCCGGTTTCAGCTCTTAACAAGGGTGGGTAAAATGTAGTTCTTTGCCTATGGAAAATGTTCATTGTGAATTATTGTAAAAGCTATTTTATTTTATTTTTTTATTTATTGTATAGTTTGAAACCACTTCTGGTAACCAATGAGTCAATTTTTCTTACAGTAACATACTGGTTTATGATATTTTATTTTTTCTATAAAGCGATAGGGTTCATCTTACTCAGTCAGCCATTCAAGGATGTTACCAGTTAGTGTTCATTACTGTGCTAGCATTCGATTCATTCATTTTTTTAATATATATATATATATATATATATATATATATATTTTTTTTAATTTATTTATTTTTTTAAAGTGCCCCATTATGCCATTTTTACAGTTCCTAATATTGTTTTGGGAGTCTCCTACAATAGTTTTACATGCAAGGTCAAAAAATGTTTTTGTTTTCTTGAAATATGCATTTATGACCTCATTTTCCAACATGATTCTCAAACAATTCGTTTGAAACAGTTCTAAGACTCAGTCTCTCTCGACCCCCCTTTCCGTGAGCCTACTCTGATTGGTTAGATGGCCCGTTCTGTTGTGATTGGTCTACCGCGTACAGCGCATGTCAGAAACGACATGCCCATTGACATAGTTCTGTATTTTGACCACTCAATAGAAAATATAAACATACACTATTTATCATACTTAGTCGCTGTGATCCAGTAGAGCCAGCTGGTCTAAATAAACAGGATAGTGAGGCATTTTTAAAGAGCAAGTGTTTTGTGAATCCCACATTATATCAGAAGAAAAAAAAAAAAAAAGAAAAAAAAAAAAAGTGTTTGCAGAATATTTCAACTAGGGCTGCCCCCTAATAGTCAACTAACCATTAGTTGACAAGAGGCTTAGTCGATCAATTTTATTAGTCGCTAACGATTTATTAGTTGTTCATCAACCTCAAACGATAAGCCCATTGCCATAGTTCAGTATTTTGAACGTTCCATAGAAAGTTTAAACATACATTTAATCATACTTACACGTTGTGAATCAGTGGAGCCAGCTGGTCCAAGTAAACAAGGTACTGAGCCATCTTTCAAGAGCAAGCGTTTTGTGAATCCCACGTTGAGCTCCATGAGATTAGAGAAGCAGTCGTCAGTAAAATGAGCATAGAAAAGACTGTGGCTGTATTGCTGTGGTACAGTGAGAGAGAGAGAGAAAAAAAAAAATTAAATAAAAAGAGAAATTATAACCACTGATTCTTTGCAGCGTCCTTTGGAAGTGAAAAATAAAACAAATTTACTTTCACAGCGTAGGCGTCACAAAACAAGGCCAGAAACAACAGATGAGTGACAAACAGGATAGTTTATTGAAGGGATTCAGGAAACTGGAACGGGAGAGGCAAAGGCAAGCGAGTAATCAAAATAAAGAAGGATTCAGAGTTCTTAGCTGTGAACTGATGGCGTGTTTCTATTGCAGGTTTGTTGGAGAGGGAACAACACAGTCATTAGAGGATCAGCTGAGACTCAAAGGGTCTTTCTCAGGTGAGTAACACATAGGGAGCCCAGAGCAGTCCATGTAGGTAAACAGTAGACCAGCCAGTGAGAGGCTGGGATGTGTGAGTATTTATAGTGTGGCTTGATTGGTGACAGCAGGTGTGGTTGATCAGTACTCAGGTGACTGTGATCGGGCGATTGTCCTGGATGGTGACTGGAGTGACTGTTACGAATCCCTGACAGTAGGGCACAACGACTTCTCGACATGATGTTAACCACACAAACAAGCTACAGTGAGGGCAGGTCAAGTTGTTTGCGGCCAGCCAACATAGAACATAGGCAGACATTATTCAAATGTATTACCCCATGACATGTAGCCATCATGGAAATGACTGATGAGTCAATTCTTTCATTTGGGAGACAGTAAATTTATTTATAGTGCACTTTTGGCTTTACAACTTTGCAGATCATTTACATTCGCATATAACTACATAACACACTGCATGAAAGGCGATATTCGAAATAGGGGCACTTTAAGATTTTTGTGAAGATCAAATTAATTTTAAAATTATTTTATTTTTATTATTTTTTTAATTCCCATTATCCTGTTGAATGTGTCTGAATGGTGTTTCTTCTTTATTGCCACAATTTTTGTAAATGGGGGAATCACACATTTCTACAATTTATAAAATCTTTTTCCTTCCATACTGTGGTGCATAAGCTTCATTGGATTCAAAATGCTTTAAAATAAGTAACGAACAAACGCTCTTTTGTTTTAATTTTTGTAAGACACTCATGACAGCACAGTACTGTAAATATAGCCTGTCATCATGTTTGAGTGTACAGTGCAGCTATCTCAGAGTCTTAATTTGTATTGGGAGCAAAGAGCTGAATGCTCACCAAATTATGACAGTTGGAAAACCCATGTGAGTGACAATGTGTAGCTAAAGGACAGCAGCTCATTAGGCTATTGAAGACAGTTGAAAGAGAGGACTATGGTGCAGACCGACCTATTTTTGTGTTTCAGCACTTGAGGTATGAGCCTCCGGTTAGCTGCATCAGCAGATCTGTCACATTCACTGAGAAAGCACTCTGTCACTAGACAGATCCATGACATTTTCACACGCTAATGAGCCATCAAATCCACAGCTGATTGGTGAGAGTGTGGAAAGGTGTTTCTGAAGAAATCCCATAGAAGACAATGTAAAATTGAAAAGTAGTTCTCAATGCAGTGATCTTGACGTGTGGGTTGAAATTTGAGATGCTGATCACAGTTTTGTTTACATCACACAAACCATTTAAAGGGATAGTTCACATGAAAAAAACTTATGGCATCCAAACCCTTACGAAAAATAAGTTTATTCAAGTGTGCTATTAGTATACTTCTTTTAAGCTAAAAATAGGAAAGTATACTTTTAGTCTACATTTTATGTACTTCTCAGAAATGGGCTTTATGTACTTCTCAGAAATATACTTAAAATGACATTTAAGTATACTTGACTGATACTTAGAAAATGTCTAAATATCGTCTCGGTTACGTATGTAACCCTCGTTCCCTGAAGGAGGGAACGGAGACGTCACGTCGGATGACCGACGAAATTGGGATCTCGCCAGAGAGACCAATCCACTTCGAGTGTAACTAAACGAGCCAATGGACATTGGCATGCGATTATTGCATCCAGCTGCCGCTGATCACAGCGTGAGCATAAGAGGCAGCTGATGCACCGCATCAATTATGTTTTCGCTGAGGAGCCGAGCCGGCGACCCGGCAGCTCAGCGGTGGTACAGCGACTGTGGCGACGGGACGTGACGTCTCCGTTCCCTCCTTCAGGGAACGAGGGTTACATACGTAACCGAGACGTTCCCCTTTTAGTCGGTCACTCCGAGTCACGTCGGATGACCGACGAAATTGGGATCCCTACCAAAGCGCCACAGGAGCTGCCCCTTCCAGTGCCCTGTGTAGGGCTCCTGACCCTTCCTATAAGGCAGACGATAGGACCGGGCTCTACACAGAGAAGGTCAACTACTGGTGTTCCTTGAACAACCCAAACAGTAGGACTAGGATAACACTGGAAAGCGTGCCCTTCCACTTGGAAGAGGCACACTGCGGAGTCACCTCCTCCCAGAGGGGGTTAAGTGACATTCAAACATGTGAAGTAACCCCGAAGGGCCCTATTGCACATGGAAGTCTCTGAGATGGCTCAGGCTGCATCTTTAGAGATGGCAGAACGTGGTCCGCCAGGGGAAACATGGCTCTAATAAGAATACCGTGGAATACACATATGGGATCCCGACAGGGTCTCTCATATGGGCACTAGCCTCGCACCAGATTTCAAGAATTCATTGGCTGAAGGCCTGGCGCCGGACGCCCCGCCGCGTCTGGACGCCGGAGTGCTGGAGGACTCAACAGGGTTTGCCTGGTTAAGGAACTCTCTGGAGAATTAGGCGTAAGGACGCCGCAAGCCGACTCTGAGCCGGCCCTCTCAGTGCCACTACCCGTTTGAGGTGAGAACACAGGAGGAAACCGGTTCGACACGTAGGCTATAAAACCTAGCGAACGTGTTGGGAGTCGCCCAACCCGCAGCTCTACAGATGTCTGCTAGCGAGGCACCACGAGCCAGCGCCCAGGACGATGCGACACCCCTAGTGGAGTGAGCACGCAACCTGAGTGGGCAGGGCACACCTTGTGCTTCGTAGGCCAAGGTGATGGCATCCACTATCCAGTGGGCCATCCTCTGCTTGGAGACAGCCTTCCCCTTCTGCTGTCCTCCGTAACAGACAAAGAGCTGTTCTGAGGTCCTGAAGCTCTGAGTTCTATCCACGTACTGACGCAGTGCGCGTACAGGACAGAGCAAAGCTAGGGCTGGGTCTGCCTCCTCCAGGGGCAGCGCTTGCAGGCTCACTACCTGGTCCCTGAAGGGCGTGGTAGGAACCTTGGGCACATAGCCGGGCCGGGGCCTCAGTGTTGCACTGGAGTCAGCCGGCCCAAACTCAAGGCACGACTCGTCGACCGAAAATGCCTGCAGGTCCCCCACCCTCTTGATTGAGGCCAATGCAGTCAGGAGTAGGGTTTTCATAGAAAGAAACTTCAACTCGACTGACTGCAACGGCTCAAAGGGGGCAGTTTGTAGGGCTCTTAGCACCAAGCCAAATCCCAAGAGGGAAGGGAGGGAGGCCTCGGAGGATTTAACCTCCTGGCCCCCCTAAGAAACCTGACGACCAGACCGTGCTTCCCCACCGACCTCCCCTCTATGGGGTCGTGGTGGGCAGAAATAGCAGCAACATATACCTTAAGGGTGGAGGGGAACAGCCTACGCTCCAACCCTTGTTGCAAAAAGGAAAGCACGGCTCTGATCGAACATCTCCGGGGGTCCTCCTGGTAAGAGGAACACCATTCGACGAACAGGTTCCACTTCAGCGCATAGGCCCGTCTTGTGGACGGTGCTCGTGCTGAAGCGATAGTGAGCGCTACCTCCTGGGGCAGGTCACCTAGAACCTCCGCGTCCCGTCCAGGGACCACACATGAAGTTTCCACAAGTCTGGACGCGGGTGCCAGAGGGTGCCCCGTCTCTGAGAAAGCAGATCCTTCCTCAGAGGAATCGGCCAGGGAGGGGCTGTCGCGAGGAGCATGAGTTCCGGGAACCAGGTCCCGTTGGGCCAATATGGAGCCACTAACAGGACTTGCTCCTCGTCCTCCCTGATCTTGCACAATGTCTGTGCTAGCAGGCTCACTGGGGGAAACGCATACTTGCGCAAGCCCTGGGGCCAGCTGTGTGCCAGTGCATCCGTGCCGAGCGTTGCCTTGGACAGGGAGTAGAACCACTGGCAGTGGGTGGTTTCTGGAGATGCAAACAGGTCTACCTGAGCAACTCCGAACCGACTCCAAATCAGCTGGACCGCCTGGGGATGGAGTCTCCACTCCCCAGGAAGTGCCGCTCGAGACAGCTCGTCGGCCGCCTGATTGAACACTCCTGGGATGTGGATGGCACGAAGGGACCTCAGATGCTTCTGACTCCAGAGGAGGAGGTGGCGGGCGAGTTGCGACATGCGACGGGAGCGCAAACCGCCTTGCCGGTTGATATAGGCAACGGTCGCAGTGTTGTCCGTACGGACCAGAACGTCCCTGCCCCGAAGGCGCCCTCTGAGGCGGCACAGGGCAAGGCGTACTGCCAGCAACTCGAGGCAATTGATATGCCAACGCAGAAGGGGGCCCGTCCAAACCCCTGATACTGCGTGCCCGTTGTACGTGGCACCCCAGCCGGTGGTCGAGGCATCCGTGAATACCACAGCATGCCTGGATACCTGCTCCAGGGGCACTCCTGCCTGAAGGAACGAAGGATCTGACCATGGGCTGAAGGTCTTGCGGCAGGCCGGTGTAATCTGAACCCGGTGAGTACCGCGTTTCCACGCCCACCTCGGGATTCGACCATGGAGCCAGTGCTGAAGCGGTCTCATATGGAGCAGACCGAGCGGAACTATGGCCGCAGCTGCAGCCATATGCCCCAGGAGCCTCTGAAAGAGTTTCAGTGGGACCGCTGTCCTGCCTGATAAAGTCTTGAGGCAGTTCAGCACCGACTGAGCACGTTCCTGGGTGAGGCGTGCTGTCTGGTTGACCGAATCCAACTCCATGCCGAGAAAAGAGATCCTCTGCACTGAGTTGCTCTTTTCCCAATTGACCCGAAGGCCCAACTGGCTGAGGTGCCTGAGCACCAGGTCCCTGTGTGCGCACAACAGCTCTCGAGACTGTGCAAGTATGAGCCAGTCGTAGAGGTAGTTGAGAATGCGCACACCCCGTTCTCTCAAGGGAACAAGGGGCCGCCTCTGGGACTTTGGTGAAGACACGAGGCGAAAAGGGACAGCCCGAAGGGCAGGACCTTGTACTGATATGCCCGACCGTCGAACGCGAATCGCAGGAATGGCCTGTGTCGCGGGAGAATCGAAACATGAAAGTACGCGTCCTTCAGGTCGATTGCTGCAAACCAATCTAGGGGACGGACGCATCCAAAAATGCGTTTCTGCGTCAACATCTTGAACGGCATCTTGTGAAGTGCACGGTTCAAAACTCGCAGATCCAAGATCGGTCGTAACCCACCGCTTTTCTTGGGCACAATGAAGTAAGGGCTGTAAAACCCCGACCTCATATCGGCTGGAGGGACCGGCTCTATTGCATCCTTCGCCAGTAGGACTGCAATCTCCGCGAGCAAGACAGGGGCATCGACGGCTTTGACTGAAGTGAACCGGATGCCCCTGAACTTGGGGGGGACGCCGGGCGAACTGAATCGCATAGCCGAGTCTGATGGTCCGCAGGAGCCACCAGGACGGGCTGGGGAGCGCTAACCAGGCTCCGAGAGACCGCACCAGCGGGGCCAACGGGCCCACCGACATGCCCGCGGTGGGGCAGCGAGGTGGAACACAGGGACCGGCCCCAGGGCCTGTGACGGCCTGGCCTGTGATGGCAGGGGGCGGGGTCTGGGTGTGTAGTGTAGCACTCACCTGATTTCTCCTCGCGTGGGAGGAGACACAGGAACCCGGCTTGAGGCTTGTGACAGCCCGGCGTTTGACGACTTGAAGCGGGGACTGGAGTGCTACTGCCCTTACCTGGTTCCACGAATGGGCAGGAGGGGTGCTCTTGGGCAACCACCCACTGCCTGCTGGCGAGAGAGGAGGAGGGAAGCGATCCTGTGATGCACAGATCACCACTCTCCTCCTCTTGAGACCCGGAGATTGAGGAGACCGCTCTTTACTGATGTTTTGGGTACCGCTGGCTGCTGGGCCAGAGGCGGAACAAAATGAACAAAAGATACTCCACCCGGCCCTCCTCCGGGGGAGGGAGTGGTGCAGTCACCATCTCCCGATGAGCAGTCTCCTCCATCTCTGGGTCGACCGTCCCAGGGCCTCTTGCACTTGCGCTTGCCACCAGGTTTGGCGGGGGCCTGGACGGGCTGGGCGTCCTGCCTGCGACCGGCTCCACGACGCTGCCTGGTGAAAGGCTGCTGCGGCTGCGCGGGAGCGGGGGCGGCCGCAGGGGGGCGCCCACGGCGACGAGCAGGCTGAGTGGCTGCAGCCGGAGTGGAAGCAGCAGGTTTCCTCCGGCGCATGATGTGTTTGCCTCAGTCTGCTTCTGGGCTGCCGAGAACTGCTGGGCAAAGCTCTCGACAGCGTCGCCGAAAGGGCCGGTCTGTGACACGGGAGCATTCAGGAACTGTACCTTCTCCTGCTCCTTCATGTCAGCGAGACACAGCCAGAGATGGCGCTCCTGGACATCGCACGACCCAGAGACTGTGCGGTCACCTTCGTCACTCGTAGCGCGAGGTCCGTCGCAGCACGCAGCTCATGTAGAACCGCCAGGTCGTGACCACCCTCGTGCAGGTCTTTCAGTGCTTTGGCCTGGTGGACCTGCAGCAACGCCATAGCGTGGAGGGCGGAAGCCGCCTCCCCACAGGCTCTATAAGCACTGCCAGTTAGACCTGACGAATACTTAGAGGCCCGTGAGGGGAGACACGGATCACCCCGCAGGGTGGAAGCGGCTGTTGGACACAGTTGCATGGCCACAGACCGTTCCACCGAGGGGATGCCCGCATACCCCAAAGCGGCTCCACCATCGAGGGTGGTGAGAGCGGAAGAACTACAAGATGTGTTTCGGGCAGTGAAAGGTGCCCTCCACGATCTTGTCAGCTCCTCATGCACTTCCGGAAAGAATGGCACCGGAGGGGGGGCGCTGAGAACCAGCGCCACCCCCACCGAGGAACCACTCGCCCAGCCTCGAAGGATCGGGACACGGTGGCTTTTTAGGATTCCACACGAGCCCGACATTCTCGGCGGCCCGGGAAAGCATAGCCGTCATCTCTGGGTCTGGCACGGACAACGCTACCACACCCGAAGGGGGCAACGCAGCCGGGTCATCATCCCCGGAGAGAGAGGGCCCGCCCTCCGATGCAGTGATCGACATCTGGTCGTCAGAGGGGGCACCAAAGGAAACGCGTGGCCAGCGCGCTCCTTCGGCAGCTCCACCGGCTGCGGAGTGCTTGAGGGGTGAGGAGCTCCACTTGGGGAAGCCCTCACCGTAATCCTCAATCACCTCTGACTCCACCGGATCCAGTGTGCACGCCGGATCACGGCAGGCAGAGGGACTCTGCCATGTTTGACATAGCAGAGTCGCACTCCGAGATGGTCATGTCCCCGCAAGAAGAACATGAACCATCCACGAAAGCCACCTCAGCGTGCTGAATGCCCAGACACGTGAGGAAGCGATCGTGACCGTCCTGAGGCGCCAGGAAACGACCACACCCAGAAACGCACGGGTGAAAAGACATCTTTAAAAAGACGCGATCACCCGTGTTGCTCTTTTAGAGAAATTGCTCTTTCAGAGAAATGCTCTTTTAGTGCTGAAGCACGCAGGGGAGCTGGCCACCGCACACTCCTAGTGTGGCTGTCAGCAGGAAGACGATCTTTCTCTCCCGGACACCGTGACCACCGCTGCCGCGCCGTAACGCCCGCACTCGCTCGCAGAACACTCTCTTGGAAGGGAGAGCAGTAGCTTTAACCACTACCGCTCGGCTCCGAAGCGAAAGGATAATTGATGCGGTGCATCAGCTGCCTCTTATGCTCACGCTGTGATCAGCGGCAGCTGGATGCAATAATCGCATGCCAATGTCCATTGGCTCGTTTAGTTACACTCGAAGTGGATTGGTCTCTCTGGCGAGATCCCAATTTCGTCGGTCATCCGACGTGACTCGGAGTGACCGACTGAAAGGGGAACTTTGAGCTATACTTGTGCTCCTAGAATCCATGTTTTCATTGCTATATGGCAGGGGGCGCTAGTAGCAGTGTTGGCAAGTCCGCGGTTTTCCCGCGAAATTGGGCTACTTTTACGCTCTTTCCACGGGATGTTTTTCATGTCCGCGGGTTGGAGCGATCCCAATAACCTGATATTTAGCCCCTGGAAAGCAAAATTTATCAGGGGAACCCCACCAAAAAAACATGTATTTTACCCCACCGGAACGCGATTTTTACCGGAAATCGATTGAACGATTGGGCTAGCTTTGGGCTAGTTTTGAGTAGCAATTGGGCGGGTTTTGCTGTGAAAACCTGGCAACCCTGGGTAGTACACATCTTCTGTACAGAATTTCCAAAAAACACAAGCAAAGAAGAAACCTTAAACAACAGATGCTTCCACATGTAATCTAACACAATCATCTGACATAAAACAGCATCAAAACTGTGTAACATTATGGAATAAAATGTTGACCAATGAAGAGGTATTAATGACTGTCAAGCTTTGGGGTGTTGATCGATCTACATTTTGATTATCATTCTGAATCCAATTCATAGTCTTTTTTTCAGTTTTTTGTTCAAAATGTTGTTTATTTCTTTTTTTTAATTTTTTTTTTATTTATGAACCTTGCCCACATTCAAGTGTTTAAAAAAAAGAATGCATGAACCTAGAATAAAATGTTTTTGTTTACGAGCAGATACTCTGTTATTTCTTTTGATGTTTTGTATGTTCAGATATTCATATAACAAAATATATACAAATTAATAAATAGGGACATATAGTATACTTAAAATATGATGTAAAGTTCACTTAAAGAAAACTTGCAGTATAAAACTACTGAACAAGTAGTTTACTGAGACTATACTTCAAAGTACACTAAAAATGCTACTACAAGTATTTAATTAGTAAACTATCAGTATACCTATAAGTTCACTTTTAGTATAGTTGTAGTACAAAAACTTTGATGTAAACTAGTTGGGTACTCAAAGTTTCCTACTGGTATACTTAAATGATATTTTATATACTAGATATAAAATATAGTATTGAAATAGTACACTTACAAGTATACTACTAGTACATTGATATTTGTATACTTACTACATAAAGTATACTTAAAAATATACTTGAACTTTACTTAAGTATACATAAAATAAACTTGAAGTATACTACTTTTTGGTAAGGGAAGCCTTCCTGTAGCTAAGAGTAAATATGGGTTTGACAGAGCTGCCAACTCTCAGCGTGAGACTCACGCAATTGACACTTTTCTCACCCTTTCACGCCACACATCCATTTTCTCACGCAGTCAAAAGCACTTTCAGTTAAAGCTGTAATAATAGGATATTGGCGAAACAGATTTGGTAAAGGCCCCAGTGTGCATTTGTGTTTGCGCCAAAAGATTCTATTTACAATGTGTTTTCGTAGCGCTGAACAATGTAGCCAATCACAGACACATCTGTTGATTTCTTGAACACCTGTGATTGGCCACTGCGTTCACTCACCTCTAAACACCGGATTTTTATTCCTGCACGCTTGCGAATCCTCTGACTATAACACGATGTAAATAAGAGGTTCTTTGACTATAAAGGAACTTTGTGAGATTGCGATGAACTGAATTAAGTGACACCTTTTTAAAATAAGGGCTATCTGTTCACTTTCTAGGCTAAATAGAATCCTTTCAGAATTTGAATAAAAGTTTTGTTCAAAGTTTCGGGAGTGACATATACATCCCTCTTGAATGTGGGATTCATTTTCGAATGGGAGAAAAATATAATTTCTCTAAACAGATGTGCAAGCAATGCAGATTAATAGTTTAATAGAAAAATGTATGATTATTTTGCGTCAAAATATTTTTAAAATGTGGTTGCAGTTATTTATTAAAGTAGATAATTAAATCTAATTTAAACTAAATCTTAAAATTCAAGTAAACCTTGCAATTCTTTCACTGTACATTGCTATTTTAGTTGTAGTAAAAAGTTAAGTTTTGCAGCACTGCAACAGTTATTTTACATGATTTTATGATAAAAACAGTATGACACTACGTCAGCCAAAACTCTGCGGACAGGTGTTTTATATATTTGTATTAAAATTGTTAAAATTCTGAAAGTCAATGGGACTTGCAAGCTTCAAACAGCATGCAAATGTTGTGTGAGATTAATCCATACTTTGTATAATGATGAAGAGATTAAAAATGTATGCCTTTATTTACTCAAATCAAAACACTGATCAATGCATATAACATCAAATACAGTGACATAAACCTCAAACATACTAACACCAATGTTCAAAACTCACTGGTTTCTTGCATGTGACCAAAAACTGATATTTAAGATTGGTGTTGAAAATTATAGCAAAGAAAACAAACGTAATGTCCGCACACTGAATTAACTGCTCCATAAAAATATATATTTTATTGCAACGTTTCAACCATCGGGTCTTCAAAATTTTTTGTCCTGCACCTGAGCCGTATTTGGGTTTGTGGGATGTGCGCAACTTTCTTACACTTTGGTCTTGAAAATTAAACTTTTATCACATACACTGTAAAAACATATTTCGCATTTTAGTTGTTTCAAAGGAACATTTTAAGTTGAAATTTGTTCATTCAGCTTAACATTTTGTCACTTTGAGAGTCATAATAAAAACATATACAGACAGCACAAAATTAATACCCATGGCTCCTGACGATATATTGAGGTCCCATAAAGCTAAACAGTCAGTCTGTGCAAGAAACCGAACATTATTTACAATATTATACCTGTAATCCAGAGCCTAAGGCAAACGGCAAATTCTGATTCTTTTCTGTGAACTGGTAGTTTTGGATAGTTCGTTTTATTGAAATATAGTTCAAATAACCTATTCACCAGTTTGTTTATGTAATCACGCAATGACATCACATATACACAAGCACCCAATAATGAGAGATGGTCCTCAATGCAGAACACAAGATCCAGGAGCGAGGTTGGATCCAGATCCAACTCCTCCCACCTTACATATACCTAAACCTGCCCGTCTTCACCCCCTGATCCTTAAACCCACCCAACTCCATCCCTAAACCTACTAATCTCCACCCCCTACATGTGGATCCATCCCTGCCCCCTGTATCTTTGTTCTCCAGTGAGGAGCTACTGAATAATGATGTGAAACGAGATGTTTTACATGTCTAAAGACCGATCATTTCACCTCATAAGATCTCAGTATATCATCATAAGTATATAATTTTTTTGCTTGTTACTTAAAAAGACACATCTCTAGGCCTTGCTTTTTTATCACACTGCCCTGCGTTTGTGTGAATGACCCTTAACTTTACAGTGTGATTAATAGGGATAGTTCACCCAAAAATAGCAATTCTAAACACAATTTAGATTAATATTTCAAATTAATATTTCTGTCCCTCAATTGAACGTCCTTCAAAAAGTATATAAAACACAAAAGTAATCTATTAATGTAACATGTAATGTGTAATGTGACGCTTTATGTCTTTATGTCTGAGCACATCAAATATGGTAAACACGGAATTTTGCAATTGTCCACATCCACAATACATATTGTTGCATTTTTGTGTTGTATATTGTAGCACAATATATTGTTACACCGCTAGTGATCTACCAACTGCTTTTGACAGTTTGATGGGACTTCTTTTAGTACTTAACATAAACCCTTACTGGTTTTACATTTTCTGTTTATTTCGACAGATCTTATTTTCATTTTATTTTGAGATGTTAATTTTTTAACGTACTAGATGTTTGACATTTGATGTCAAGTGATATTCACTTGATATGTTTCTATTATGATTTTTATCGCTTGATATGTTTTTGTTTTTGTGGCACATTTATGACAGAAAATGTGGAAATATAAACCTTAGCACCTCAAGGTAAGGTTTTATATGTGTACTATTTTTCATACAGTATATCGATAAATGTTTTGAAGAAACATATTAATGAAATTTGACAATGTTCACCTACACCTTGCTGAATATAATTGAATAAAATAGCATTTTGAATGTTCCTATATGTCCATGGATCATTTTTAATGTAGTACTGAAAACAAACTTAAGTTACACAGTTCAGTTCTTTGAATAAACATGACATTGCAAATAAGATGAAGATAAGTTAATTCAACAAGATGTGTAGTTCAAACAAATTTTCCTTTCATGTTTGTACCACTCAAGATAGAAATAAAAGTTTGTTGGCCTCACTAATGTTATGTTGTTCCAACTGGGATTCAAGTTTGTATGGCTCTTTTGTTTTATTTTTTGGTATAGCCCCAAAAAAATTGATTAAAGTTGAAATACAAAGTTGATCAGACTTCATTTTTGTCACCCCAACCATTAATTCAGGGTTTAAAGAACTATGTGCATACAATATGTTCCTTAGCTTACCTAACACAGCATCATAAGGCAGCCAGGTTACAAATTATTTTAAGCTGAATCAGTTCATTTGTTTTTACAGTGTATACATTTAATTTAAAATTCACTGTCTTTATTTTCAGGGAAAACAGGCCCAAAAATTATTCATGCTGCATTCTAGAATGCTCTCTAGAATGGAAATGTCATGGTCCTTGTTTGTGAAATACTAAAGGTTACTGACTATTAAAAAAAAACAAAAAAAAAAAACTTTTGTGTCCCTCCCCAAACATCCTGTTTTAATCAGTAAAATGCCAACACAAGACAGAAAACTGCGGTTATATGGGGTCTCTAAAGGTAAACATGAGAGCACGCATAGGGTTTAGCTGGCAGGGCTTGGTATGGGCTGGGAAATTGTTTGCTGAGGGAGAAAATGATGGTCAGTTTCCTGCTGTCAAGCTGTCGGGAAGGAGAGCAGCAAAAACACACCCAGGCCAGAACTCATGCTGGCACCAGCAGAGAGAACAGAATGGAGAGAGAAACGCAGAGACACAGAGCAAGAGAGAGCTGAAAAGAGAGAGAGAGATGATGAGGAGGGATGGAGACTAAAAATATTGACGAAAACACACCATCATTGTGGAAATAGCTGGCTCATTGGAGATTTTCTAATAGGGTGTGTATTACAGTTTTTTGGGTGTATACTTAAATGTGAATTGACCATTGGCATAATTTCATGAGTGTAATAGCCAATTGGGTGGCTACCTGCTGGCATTCAAAAACACCTCTTACTTCTGCACAGCCTAATCAAAGCTTCTATGAAGAAATCCATATTGACTGACACACAAGACTTCAGACACATGCCTCTTGTTCATTTCCACTTTAATGACCATTGAGACCATCACTGCAATGCATCAGGAGCTGTGCGGTTTACAGGTCTGAATGAGGGGAAAAGCAAAAAAAGAAGCTAATGGAAATAAAAAATAAGTATGATTGGTGTCCAAGCTGCTGACCTAATGAAGTCTGGTCTCAGTCGGGCCCATGACATGATTGATTGAGGTAATTTCCCTCCTTTACGAGTGCATGAGGAGAAACAAGTGTCCTGGAGCAAAATTCATGAGCCACCGTAGTGAAATCTGACAGCACGTCATTTCTTCAGACGGCCGATTCGTCAACCCACTGGTGAAACAAAAGTGAATGTGACGTGATATATCCCCTAAAGTGAGTCTTTCATAAATACCCATTAGAGGAAAAGAAAATTAGTCACATGCTTTTTCTCACAGACATTATTTTGCAGAGAAAATGGAGTACTTACAGTAAGTGAAAATCTACAAAAAAAGGTGTAGATGACATCCTTTCGCCCAAATTCTCACCTATGATCATCACCTCTAATCGTAAAAATGAAAAGATAATTGAGGCTACTGTACATCTCTTATATTCTTTCTGCGTTCTGTCTGAATTTGATTAAGAACTAATTTTGGATTCATACATAACAGCTTTAAATTGCTTAATTATCAAGACAATCTTTGCCTCTGATTTGAATAATACCAGAATGTGGGACACATGAGGAAAGCAGTAATTTTCCAAAATGTTCCTGCTGTCATTCAGATTGGGAGTGCTTTCCAGGATTTTCTTTGTACAGCTTTTGTCTTCCTGGACAAGTCATTTCAAAAAGCTTGCCAATTTAGAAAACCTGTCATTCATTTTCGAAATAGATGATGTCTCAGCTGGCCTGTCTGAACTTTGGCCTTTTGTTCGTATGTTAAAAAAAAAACAAACAACAAAAAAAAAAAAAACTGTGTGGTGATTTAGTGCAATGACAAGTGTAGAGCACTGGAAGAATATTACATATCTTATTGATTTTATCAACTGAGAATTGTCGCACATCATAATGGAATGCAAAGAAATAAGAAAAATATGCAATTATTATTTATAATTTTTTTGACAAAATTTAAGCCAGTCAAAGTGTATTAACGTGTTAATAAATGTAGAATTTTAAAATAAAGTTGCATCATTTAATATGCCTTACACAATCTCTCTGTACTCAGGGGTTAGTTAGGCAACAAACAGTGCATGCATATTTCACTCCAAATCATAAATCACCCAATAAACTGGCTACATGACCATGACTTCTGCCTTTCCGTATAGTTACCTTCTGCTTTGGAGCAATTTATATTTTGAATAAACAAAATATTTTATGTATGCCATGTACATTCATCATCATATGGCTTAGGTGTTTTGTGTAGATGAAGTTTTTAATATGAGTCATAATTATCATAAGTAAATTACATATAGTGCAGAAAGAATACTTCAGAAATAATATGATAACCCTAATCAGTCAGAAATGTACACTGATTAGTCAGGAACATATTCCTACTCAGAAGTCCATTTTCTCATAGAAAGAATACAGCACCATGATATTGTCAAGATCCATCCATTTTATATTTAAATACCTCCATTAAAGTGTGACAGGTCAAAAAAAGGGCTTTTTGTATGCTTTGTTGTATTGTGTATTTAACATGATTTCCACAATGCCCAGAACCTTCATCAGAGATCATTTACATACTATATATATATATATATATATATATATATATATATATATATATATATATATATATATATATATATATATATATATATATATATATATATATATATTTATTTATTTATTTATTTATTTATTTATTTATTTATTTATATATTTATTAGCCATATACCTGTACAGTATGCTCACCCATATTTGAAACATTTTTCAAACATTTGAGTTAGACTTTTGATTTGTCATTATGTCAGTAAACTAAATGTGCTCGCCACTGAGCATTACCTATAATCTCATCCTTGAGAGTGTGTCTTCGCCAAAAACCATCATGAGTCAGCCATCAAAGGCTTTCCTCTACAGCTGCTAATAAACTCAGGACTTTAATGCAAAAAAAACAAAACAAAAAAAAACAAAACAAAACAAAAAAAAAACAACAGCAACAAATGAGTCACTTTTAATGAAGATTGAGAATATAGATGAACCAGACTGAGAATACGACATTAGTATCAAAAGCATAAAAATCATCATATTGCAGTACTGGCTACTTGTCCACCAGGGAGATTTATGTCCCAAAAATTTGCTTGTTATTTAGTGATCATGTTTGGGTTTGACAGATTTTTGCTCAAACATCAGATTTTGCCGGAGGAAGACAGCAGGGACGACGAGCCTACACACGGTCAGCAAACTGGTGGCAGTGGGGTGGTGAAGACTGTATGCAAACACTGGCACATGGAAACAACAAATAGCAGTTTGTTAGAGGATCTTTAAAACAAAGGCTGCATTGTGATTGGATAAGAGTAAATGAATAGGTCCCACTTTATATTAGGTGGCCTAACTACTATGTACTTACATTTAAATTAATCATTATACAATGCACTTATTGTGTGTATACATGCTTTTACATTGTACTTATATTAAAATACCTGCATTTAATTACATCTGTAATTAATTTCTGTAATTACATTTATAATTACACTGTTGACCAATCCCTTACACCTTAACCCATCCTTAAACCTACCCACACCAAACCTGTCCCTAACCTTACCCGTATCCCACCTTGATAGCAGCACAATATGAACACAATAAGTACATTGTACTTTTTTTTTTTTTTTTGATGTAAGTATATAGTAGTTAAGGGCACCTAAAATAAAGTTGGACCAATGAATACACTACTACAGCTAATCTCTTTTATATCATGCAATTTTCAAATGCTTACTTACACACACACACACACACACACACACACACACACACACACACACACACAAAGACTTACGACGGTCAGGACAATGTTTAAAACCACAGAGCCTTGAATAAGCATTGAAAACAAATGAGAAGTTTCACCCCTGTCTCTGTTTCTCTAGGTCTCGAAATGCAAACACAAATATGTCAGACTGTGAAATCATATATCTCTCCTGTATGTTATCATTCCACAAACATTTTTCTAATCACATACTTCTAGTACTTGTGAAATTCCAGTATTAAATTCTAAACTTATACTAAACTCCAATATACTGCATATACACTGAAATGCAACATCAAAGTTATAAAAGCCAAGAACAGTTATAATATACTAATAATAAACTGAATGAATGTAGCTGAAAAAATGGAACATCACACATCACCCAGATAAATTCTGGATGGTTAATGTGAGTTAAGGTGGAATGTCAATTTCTTCAAAGTCAATCATTGCTTTTTAAAAGATGCATAATTTTAAGTTATATACAGCAAGTATGTGCAAATGCACATGGGCAATATCTTATTTATATTATGTATTTAAAGGAGTAATTCACCCAAAAAAGGAAATTTGCTGAAAGTTTATTCACGTTTAGGCCATCCAGAAGAGATTTTTATGTTCAAACCATTGCAATTCTGGCTAAAATGAGTCCTTTATCTATAATACTTCTTTGAAAAAGTTGTCTTATCTGAATCAGGAAAAAAAAATGCACAGATGAAGCAACGTTTACAAGCAAAAATGTTTTAAACTAATATGGCAGTGGATTTCGATGTAAGAGCACAACAGGGAACAGGCAACAGGCAATTTTTAAATAGACTTTTATGTACTGACATTTTGGTGTTTTGTGTGGATTACTTGTGGATTATTGTGATGTTTTTATAAGCGGTTTGGGCTCTCAATCTGACGGCACCCATTCACTGCAAAGAATCTCATCTACATCTTAGATGGCCTGATGGTGAATACATTACAACAAATTTTAATTTGGAGAACTAATCCTTTAAGAGGTAAAAATAAAATGTTAAACTCTGTTGCAGCTGTAATGTGTAGGTGGTGTGAGAATCTCTGAATGGCTTGTAATTGCTGAATTTTTGAATCATAATGTATCCTAATAATTTTTATGTAGTTATTTGTTAGCGACACATTGCAGCACAAGCTACATGAAATTAAATCTTTTCTTAGACAGTGAATTTATTTTTTATGTGTCTTTATTACGTTTTTTCTTACACGTTTTAAGTCATTTTCTACTCTACAGATCATTCTGAAGGGTTCTCTTATCAACTTTTTCTCACCTTTGTTGTGCTGAGCTGAACATAAGATCCCAAGTGGCTGGTCTATTGCTTCCCTCCTCTGGATTAAGATGTTGTTGTTGGTTCCACCAAACTGTCACTAATTTTGTCTTTGCCATTCATTTCATACTTCTGAATCTTCAGATTGTCTTTTTAGTGTCTCTATTCTGCCAATCTAATGATAATCAGCACTTGAGAGTGTCGTGGGTGATCATTATTAGTGTAATAGGCAATTCAGATGATTTTTGGTTAGATTTAATCCTCTCTCTCCATTTCACTTTTAATTTTTCTCTCATTATCTCTTCCTTTGCCTTTTTCACATTACTTAAATGAGAGAAGCAAGTTTAGACAGCAGACAGCAGATAAGATGTGCCTCTATTTGTTTACAGTTAAATAAGATTAAACACACACACACACACACACACACACACACACAGAGAGAGAGAGAGAGAGAGAGACAATCACATTATGAACCACTGTAAAAATAATCTCTGGAGTGTTTTTTTATGTCTGCATGTCTGATCATTATGTAATTCTACATATTTTAATAATTCAAAAACATAAATTCAGAATGCTTCTTTATTCTTCTTACAATAGTCTATTTATTGAATCTTGTTATGTATGCTGAGACTAATACACTCAGTGAAGTAGACGATGATCTCAGAATGTTTTGCACAGCAGTAAGCTTTGCTCAGTCTCTTAATACTGTGACTTTTTAGTTGCTTTACTCACATAATGTTTCTGACTGAAATTGTTGTTTGTGAGCCTAATAAAAGGTTTGTGTGAAATATATATTTACAATTGATCAGTTGAGAGTGTGTGTTTTTGCTCAGTTGTTTCTATAGTAACCTGACAAACTTATTAAGGCAGAGAGAAACAGAGTAAAACTGTTCTCTTCAGATTTCTGACTATCCTAAATCACAGAAGGTGTCAGACTTTTGTTTGTTTTTTGTTTTTTTTTAATCTATATTGTCTGAATTCAAATGTCAATGTCTGACAAATATGATGTGAAACTTTCAGACATGCTTCTGTTTTCTGAATTCCTGTTCTAGGGGTTTTGTTTTGATTAAACGATAGCCAAGAACCTTAAAGCAGTAACAGCTGTCATCACTGACATTTTCAGCTCCTTCTCTATGATTACAATGTCAGGTTTGTCTGCCATTGTTTCTTGTGTAGATATTGAGGTCTCGCAGGATCATTTTTCACCAGATGTGAAGCCTCCTACTTCGCCACATGGCCGCTGTTTTGTGGGCTAAAGGAGGTTCTACAGGTTATTAGATAGGTGGTCATAATGTAATGGCTCATCTGAGTATTTTACAATGTAATTCAAATTTATTTCTGTGATGGAGAAAAAAAAAAATTTCCAGCAGCCATTACTCCAGTCTTCAGTGTCACATGTTGTACATATATATATCATGATGCTGTAGTGGACAGCACATTCCAGGGCCCAGTTTATGGTGGGGCCCCTCTCTGACCACAATAGTGGACAAAAAGGTTTGCTACATTTTGATTGGATCTTGGTGGACTAACATAAGCAAACTGTCCAACGCCATCAGATAAAGATGCCAGGACAATGGCCAGACACCTCTGAGAGGGCAAGAAGAAGACCTTTGGAACAAAGCCCGGGAAGGACAGGACTTCCTATTGGTCAAAATGCAGTTTCTGCCTTTCACCCACCAACAGAATGATTCCTCAGGTTTTGGCCTGTGACCGCCATAAAAATTCCTTAGGACCTCTGGGTGCAGCAGCAGTGGGTGAAACAAAGAGAGATCACAGAGATCCATCCAAATCCATTCATAACTATGTTTTCAAACCTTAAAACTGATGCACACTACAACACACACATCTCATACTTATTCAGAGAAATTAGTATTCTCAGTGACAGTGACGTGTAGTGCAACATCTTACACAAACTCAGCTGTTAATGGACAAATGAATGCATGCATGATAGTTCAATCTTCTTCCATCATGTTTGGACTTAATGTGTTCGTAACAGTGCCAAAAGGGAGAGACTCTAACAGAAACAACGAAACCTCTGGCCGTGAGGGTAGAGGCAACAACAGATACCAAGTCCTGAGTCTGCAGCTTTGAGGCAGCAACAGATACGACCACGTTCTGTGCCTCCAGCCTGCGAGGAAAGAGATAATCTACGTTCAGACTTCATTCAGAGTCTTCGTCCAGCGAGACAACAACAGATGCAGCACGTCCTGAGTCTCCATCCTAGAGACACAAAGCAGATCGACCAAATTCTGAGTCTCTAGCCCAGAGAGGCAGAAGACACACAGACATTTGCAACAAGGTTAAGCTCCGGAGAGCAAACCTTCACTCCAAGGTACCTTTGCTTGCGTGTTCCAGGCTTTAGGACCCTTTGATGCTCCAGGAGATCAGGCATCCTCCAGCGCTTCGTGTTCAAGGCTGTCGAAATGGATTCCTGTTCCTTTCCCCACTGCATTGTTACCAGCACAACCAGTGGATGAAGTCACCGCCACCGGACTGCTCACTCAACCACAGAGAACGTAACTATCACCTATCCAAACCTCTTCCAGAGACCTTGGCATTGTTGTGTATTATCAGTATATGATTTTTCTAATTGACATTAGATGTTATATAGCTGATTGCAATTGATAACAAATAATCTTTCAGGTATTTGTTTGATGCATAATAAGGTTCTTCACCTTACTTGTTTCAGAGTAGTGACAATTTGTCTTTCCAGATAATGTAGCTCTGACATAGCAACATCCAACATAATCACTTGCATTTTATGCATCTTATGCACTTTATTCCTTTTCCATTCATGGTATTCATTTAGTAGTTGTTGATTACTCTTGTCTATCTTTTGTTAATAAAATTAATTTTATTACACTTGTGTCTTTATTGTGTTGATAATGCAGTAAGGTTCTACAAGTTAGGTATCCCACCAATCTTTCTTATGTGATGTACTCCTAACCACACCTTAAGTGACACATGATCCAAAAATCATAAAGTCACCTGTGACGTGAGTACACATCACTACACTATTTCACCTCCTTAGATTGGTGAAAGTAAAATTCACTACAATGCACACACAAACACACACACAGTACATTTACTTCTGCAGTGCTGAGTGCAGAACAGTAATAAATCATTGTTTACAGTCATCATTCACTCTTTGTTTGCTGCATCATTTGCACTAGTGTTGATGTTTGTTGTTCTCTTTGATGCAGAGTGCATGTCTTCCCATTAGGGATGTGCCCGAAGACGAATACCTTATTCGGAAAGGCACGGATAATTGCTTCAAAACGAATAACGGATTTATCCGAATAACAGAAAAAATATTCGGCAGACACAATCACATGTTTGCTGGAACAGCACTACATTAGTGAGGTCTGCGGTTGTTAAGATTTGTGCAATAATAATGGCTAGTACTGCTTTGATAGCATTTGACACACTTTAGTACAGATAATATCATGGTGATCATTGCGTTTGTCTAACGAATGTGGTCTCAGCAATAAACTATCCGTGCGCAACTTTTTTGATTGCTGCCTGTCAGTGCAGGCGAAGTAGTGTTGCCAAATATTTCTACAATAAACAAACACAAACAATCTCCTGAAAAATGCACCAAAATAAGTTTAAATCTTGTATTTTGCAAAGTAGGATAAAATAGTATACAGAATCTCTAACCTCAACCTTCATCTTACCACTTTATTAATGCCCTAATTACTTTATTAACGCTGTTACATTAAGTATTAAAACAAGTCCAGAGACGCTTATAATAACTAGATCTGGCAACATTGCGCCAAACTCCTTCACTCCTGAGTTTCGCAGCTGCTGCGAGTCAGCCCATTAATTTATTCTGCGACATGATTTTAAAAAAATCTTCATATGTTTTAAAATTTAATTTTTGAACATGAAACATTTACGGAGGTCTGGTCCTCATATCTGGCTATGTGTAAAGTGAGTGTAAACTATAGCTTGTATGAATGAAATGAGCGCAAATCAATAGTCGCCTTGGGGTCTATGCGCGTCTCTCAGAAATCAGAGCTTTGTCTGGAGTTACATCAACTCGACAAAAATATCCTAAAAACAGTCCTAACTTCAAACCTTTCGAAATCCAACTGTAAAAATGCATTACATTAGCCCTTTTCGTGAATGGCATTACATTTAATACAAGACGAAGAAAAGCGATGTTTGATCAAAGCTTTTGGAGGGTCCAAATGATTTGTTGTGCTGTTGATGAAAAGTTCGTAAATGATCAGACTCCCGCAACACATGACCTAAGTTACTTAAAGTTCAAGCGAACTTTTTTTTTTTCTACTAGTGCTCTTATGTAAGATTATGGATGCTTGTCTCTTATCAAATTTGTACACAAAGTTTCACTGGAAAATAAGAAGAATAAAGTTATTTTTCTTTTTTGATAAAGTTTTAAATAGAAGATATTTACAAAGTTATAATTTTAATAAAAAAAATAATACTTTCTTTAGTTATACAAGGCATATTTGTTAAATGAAAACTACGAATCGAACAGATTTGCATTTAAAATGGTATTGTAATTTGACGAACTTCCTGTTTAAGCCACGCCAACTTCCGGATCTATCCGAATACAGATACAGATACAAATAATTCTGAGACTGTCACAGATACGGATACAGATACAAATAATGGCTCCGCTGCACACCCCTACTTCCCATAATGATGTGGGATGTGATTTTGAGTGTCACCATCATTGTATTCTGCTTGTGGAATATTAAGGACCATATATATGTATGCAAATCTTGATTTATTAAAAATGTCACAAGATGTCATTTTCTTACTCTGTAAAGATTCTTATTTCAATCAATCAATCAATCAATCAATCAATCAATCAATAAATGATTGATTTTCTATGTTGCCAGACAGGAGTTTCGATGTTGGTTGGTTCTTCATCTTCCTCTTCATCTTTTTTTTTTTCTTTCCCAGAATGCCTCTCAAATATATTTTCCCTATATTTCTACTTATTCTTTCAAGCTCTTCTGTTTAGTATTTCTTTAGTTTGGGTTCCAGCACTTTTAGCCTTTGTTCAGCAGCCTCGGTGCTTCAGTTATGTGTACCCCATTGTTTTTCTTTAGCAGTAAGAGTTGTCCTTCATCTTTGGCTCTTTATACCAGACTGCTGACATTCTTCCTCCAGAGGACTCAAATGTTTTGAAGCTTTAAATCTATAGCTGAATATCTAATGTTGAGGATTTGTTTATTTGTTTATTTTGTTACATTATGTGTTTAGAATAATAATTGATGCTGTTTGCCCAAAAGTTGACAATAAATGGAAAATCTATTTTCTGCATATCATTGATGCATGTTATTGCATGTGCGTGTTAAAATAATGCATGTTATTGATCTTATGAACAATTCATCCATGCATGTGTTTGTTTCTTTCATCCATTCATTCGTTTGTTTGTTTATGCCCTTGAAGTTTTTAATCAAACTTTCATAACTTGATTTTTCCAGTGAAACGGCAGACTTTTCTCTAGTGATGTACAATATACCAGATATCTCCAATCATTTAGTCAGCTTAAACTCTGCTCCTTTGAATCAACTGCAAGCTCACGTTAAGATATGCCTCTCTCCAATCAAAAATCGATAGAACCAAGTCCCGCCTTAAATCAGTAGCCTGTTTCACTCAGATACATCACAATAGAGAAGAAATTATATGTTGCTACTTCCGTTAAACTTGCAACTTTGAGGATGAGAATCATAAGAAATTTAATTATTCTGGTTATGTTACTAATTCCAGCTAATGGTTCATTTAATGATTCTTTTCAGGAATGCACTAATATTAAAATTCTGGTTGATACAGATAAGATAATTGTTATTTTTATGTTATGGCCAATAAGTGATAAATGGAGTATTAAAATTATATATTATTTAAAACTAAAATCAACAGTTTTAAAAATTACAGCTGAATTTAGGCATCTCAACATTGTAATTTATGAAATGCACACTATGAAAAATGGATATTGATTTTGAAATGTGCTAAAAATGATAACATGGTAAATGTGCAGCTGTGTATATAGTGACTCTCTTATTGCTTATATTATTTCCATTCAGACACAGCTGTAGCTCACTTGCTACAAAAACACAAAACCACTTCAAAAATGGATTTCACAAGTTATTTCACATGCTATTGACTGTCACTCATTTCCTTGAGCAGTGTTAAGACTATGAAAGTCTATGAAAAAGACATTGTCCCTTCAATAATGAGAAGCCCTAAGCCCAAGGCCAAAGACACTAACAAACCATCACATGAGCCCTTACTGTCTCTCTTACCTGTCTATTCATCATCCCAACGCCTCATAATCATCATAAACGGACTCCTCCATCTCTCACTCTTGACACAAGAGCAATTCCGATAGACCCTGAAGCCTGCCAAGAACTGATTACTTTTTACCTTTGAGTGCTCTTTTGTACATATGTGTTGTTAGCTTTCACTTATCTATCAGCTAAGAACACCTTAGCAACTACACAGCAACACCTTCGCAATGCAACACCTTGGCACCATCTAGGAACTGCGTAGCGAATATTAGGAACACCTCAACAATCTTACAGCTGCTTAGCTAGGGTGCTTCCAAATTACATAAAGCCTAAATCAAAATATTCTGGCTAGGCTTTAACAATCCAGCAGGTTTGAATATCATTTATGGCTACAAAATAAAGTAATTTGTTTTGGTTAACATCCTACAAAGATTTGAGTGTTCCAGTAGTGACAGTGTGATCAGACATGAGCAGGGATAGAAAAGGTTTGTGTATTGACGTTCTGTGCTGTGAATGTAACTTGGTCCCTGCTCCTGCTGTAATCAATGTACTGCTATTATAAAAAGAGGAACAAAATATATGAATTAGCAACAGATCAGTGGTCTTACTTTTGCAACACCTGTTTCCTTCTCACAAAACCTTCCCAACCTTGTAGGACTGTTACCGCAATTAATGTTACTGCAATAGACAAAACATCACTAAAATGACTTTTACTGTGTTTCCTGTAATCCTAAAATCTGATCTATCCATCTCCATCCAAGATGTAGATAAGTTTGTTTCTTCATTTCAACAGATTTGGAGAAATGCAGCATTACATCACTTGCTCAACAATGGATCTTCTGCAGTGAATGGGTGCCGTCAGAATGAGGGTCCAAACAGCTGATAAATAATTCAGAAGTAAGACTCCAGTATATCAGTTATCCTTGTAAAGTGAAAAGCTGCTTGTTTGTAAGAAACAAAGCCATCAAAATCCATTTTTTTTAACTAAAATTATTCCTCTGTTCACAATATTCTTTCTTCAGTGAAAAAGTTGTCTTTTCTGAAGGAAAAAGTTGTCTTTTCACTGGAGGAAGTATTATTATGGATTAAATAATCATATTTTTGGCCTGAAGTGATGATGATTTGTTTCTTACAAACAAGCAGCTTTTCACTTCACAAGGATAATTGATGGACTGGATTTTTACTTGTGTATTATTGTGATGTTTTTATCAGCTGTTTGGACTCTCATTCTGACGGCACCCATTCACTGCATAGGATCCTTTGGTGAGCAAGTGATGTAATGCTAAATTTCTCCAAATCTGTTCAGATGAAGAATGGATGGCCTGAGGGTGAGTATATATTTTTAGCCTAAATTTTTTTAGCTTACAATCTTTGGGTGAAATATTCCTTTAAATATCAGTCATTCTGACTAATGTGCCTTTACACTTTGTTATAAAAACATTACATTGAGTATTATCCTGCCCTCTAGTCAGTGGCAGATTCGGTCATAGTTGACCCAGGGCACCAATGTTCGGCACAGAGTACTGCCCCGGGCACAGCTGTCACAGAGGGACGCTCCGTTTCCCATGGTTGGATCTCTCATCTAAACGCTTTCCATTACAATTAAATCACAAAATAGAATAAAACCCTATACGACACAGTCTGCTGACAAACAGATGCAGTATTGATGTTTATTTAAAAAGTTGTCGAATAAGTCTCTTGCATTTACATATAAATCGTGATTATACTAAATTACTCAGCATAATGTTGAGAGTTTTTCATATCTGATGTTCAAATAACAAAGCTTCTTTTTATTTTAACTTTATCCAAGCTTCACTTTTATTTTTCACAAGTGATTTACAGTGACGTTTATGACTGTAGCTCAACTTAATGCCCACAGATTCTGACTCACACTGGGAAGGTCTGAAAGGCACAACAGTGTCACCCTCAAAATACTGCATAATGCCCTTCAGCTGAATCTAACATGCAACTGCAGGATTCAAGTGCATGCTTCAGTGGCTTTTCATCTTTTCCTCTAACATCATCTCCTCCCTCTGTGATTGTTAGTGCTTCTGTCGGTTCTCCATCAGAAACTTCTAAATAGCATAAAGAAAGTGTACGGAGAAAAAGTTGTTACTTTATGGACATTTTAAAGCCACAGTAAAAAACAAGAAAGGTCTAAGCTTAATATAGCATTTACTAATAAAAGGCAAATTATTAAATTAAAGGTCATTCAGTTAACTTAGTAAATATCACAGAATAATATATTTTTAAAAAATGGGAAAGAGAGCTGACCGTGCATATCAAGGTTGTGCACCATTCAGAAGCAAATATAATATTGCTTTCTCCACACTGTAAACCCTAATAAGTTGAGACTACTCAAATGAGGAAAGTGATTCCCTCAGTTTAATTGAGTAATGGGAAATTGACAACTCAGTTTAATTGAGTTCACCTAATGTGGCCTTCTCATTGAATTAACTTACTTTTTTAAGTACAGATAACTTAAAAGGCAAACAGACTAAACTCAAACTTTCCAGTTTATATATTGTGGTGTTTAATTTGCTTTAAAAAAATCATTAAAACTATTTTTTCTTCACATAAACAACTTTATTTGGATTACACTACATAGATGAATTTCGATAATGTATACTGACATAGCTGCATAATAACATTTGATAATAATAAAAAAAAATACAATTACAATACATGGAGTATCAGAACAATTAAAAACACACTGAACAACAACAGACATGTTTGTCACCTACATTAATGCATTTAACAGAATCAATGCTTTTATAAGAGTAAACTCATATTGTTAAGTCACATTTTCAACAGAAACATTTTAAGTCAACAAAATGTGAATCTGTATGGAGCATAGAAATTTGCACAGTATTTGTGAATGATAGTAGCTATTCAAAGTGTGCAAAAAAAAAAAAAAGAAAAACTTACTTTAACCAAATAGGTTTGCCAAAGACTGTATTTTAGGCTGCAGGTCTTTCTGCCCCATGGAAAGTAGAATACATTGAACACGTGAAGGATCATGCTGCGATCATCGGACATCTAGAGAAGATGAATAAACGTCAACAAATTAAAATTAATTCACATGCATCCAAACTCACGTACATTTCAAAAGGTGCAATATAAAGGGATATTTCACCCAAAAATGAAAATTTGCTGACAACATTTAATGACAACATTGCGGTTTACAGTGCAGTTAAAAAGTTGTCTCGTCTGAATCAGGAGAGAAATATGCGCAGATCAAGCACTTTTAACAAGCAAAAACAGCTCTAAACAAATATGTTGGTGGATTTTGTGAGAGGACAACAAGGGATGGACTTTATTACTTAATATTTATTTATAAATCATTGGAAGCGATGATTTAAAGCTAAAATGGCTTGACGAATTGAATTAATATATTTAAAAAATGAAATTCCAATTTCCATTATATAAATTTTAAGAGTTTAGAATTATGTAATGTAATGAAAATTCAAAGAAATTAACACTGTTTTTGTAGTGTCTATTACAATAGATTATTTAAATTTCATTTAAAAAAATTTAAATAAAGGTTCATTTACTCATTTCATTTTAAGGTTAATGTTTTATTAATATACTGATGCATTCAAACAAATGAATGAACAATTAAAATTATAATAATTCACATAAAATGCATATTATACATAATTGTTTCTTTAACGATCCAACACAGACTGCACTAAATCTCTTTTTCTGTCATTCCAATTAATATTCATCATCCTGTGGGACAAGGCAAATTGAATTCAAATTCATCTTATTTGTACATTTTGTTTGTATTCTAAGTGCTCACTGGTTCCCTCTCTACAGCTGACTGACCTCAGTGCCTGTTGACAATCATCCTCTGTGTCACACTTGAATAATTTCTCATCTTCTGGGTGAGGCTGCACAAACACTGACTTGTCTTATGCTCTCATGCTGTCAGCGGGTGGTACACCACAAACTAATGTTTATTTAAAATGTCTCGCCATCGTATTACTCCAAGAGCTCTGAATGTTCTCTCACCACTGGGCTGACCCATCACTTTAAGAGGGTTTGTACACTCTGCCTGTACATATTTATCCAGACGGCATCGACCCAAGACTCAGGCTTTTGTATCCCACGGCACAGCCGACAGATCCTTTCTGCATATAAAATGTGTCAGGAAATATATAATTAATGTTAATGTCTGATCGAAAAGTGGGTTTGTTAAATCATCCGCTTATTACAATTAACTGGCATGAATGTATTGACATAAAATCAAATGCATTTCTGACATAAATTCCCTTGTGTTTTCATACCATCAGCTGTAAAACAGAATGGTTGATCTCCCCTCTAAATGATTAATTACTTTGAGCTTGAATGACTTTGTCCATACATTATTCATCAGTATATAAATCAGTTTTTTTCCAACACAATAGAAAAGACTTTGTCAGGCCAGAGTTAGAGGTGACATGGATGCATATTTGATCATGCGCTCCAGATTGCACAGAGATCCATCTGTTCAATGTACATGTGCTGATGCCATTGGCCGCATGTCCGAATGTTTAATATTCCCACACGATTCCAAAATGTTCCTAGGCTTTTTGGAAATGAACCCAGATGGAAAAGTGCTATGGAGAATTGGTTCTCAAGGGAGGATGGAAAGAGAGGCTATAATAAAATGACATTTAAAAGAGACACACACAGTAAGAACTGTGAACAAATATAGAAACTAGGTACATTTTCTGAGGAAAATATGACGGGTGCTATTTTGTCTCAAATTAAATATAGCCTAGAATCGTGTCTCTATGATATTCTGGTACTGAGAAATGGCTGGAGTGTGCTGTTACATGGTTGCTAAGGTGTTCTGTATGGTTGCTAAGGTGTTTCTAGGCAGTTGTTATTGTGTTAATGGATTCTTGATGGCTGGGGTCAAAAGAACCAAAAGACCCCATGTCTCTCTAATACCCTCATCTCGAGATATGATGCTCCTTGCTCCTTTTTAAGGCAAATTTGTGGGATTTTTTAGCTTGTTTTTTTTATCTGCCAGGAAGACTATCATTTTGAAAAAGTCTGATAATCTAGAAAATTCAATATGCACACTTTTACCTTCATGCATTTAGCAGACACTTTTTTTTCCAAAGTGATTTACATTGCATTCAAGATTTGCACATTATCAGTTCATGAATTCCCTGGCAATCAAACCCTTGACCTTGCCAGTGCTAACATCATGCTCTACATGCCTTTGAAATATTATACATATCTGTATCCTTTTTTATTTGGATCCCTATTCATATTACTGGTAATATGCAGAAATTTTGCCTGGAAGAAGAAGAAATATATGAGATAATAGAAATGACTACATCATGATTTAAAGGGACATGATTCAATTCTGTAATCATTTATTCCCCCTAATGTTGTTTCAAAACCTCTCTGACTCTCTTTCTTCTGCAAAACACAAAATAAGACATTTTGAAGAAATTTCATAAAATGAAAGTCAATAATTCAAAACAATACTGGACCTCACTGACTTTCTTTGTATGGAGAAAAAAAAAAAAAAAAACTCTTGGTTACACTTTATAATAAGTACACAAGTATAGTACTTACAAATCATTTGCAAAGTATTAGTTTATAGTTAATTCATGGAATTAATCAGCTGATTATATTGAATTTGTGATCAATGAGATTATCAATGAGATTATTTTCTGTACCTATAAATGTAACACACAAATATCTAAATATAAAAACAATGAGCAGGGCTTGACAGTAAGCATTCTCATGTGGTTGTCCTTCGGACAAGTAAATTTGTCATTTACTTGTCAGAGTATAAAAGTTACTTGCCCGGAGAGAAAAACATAATTTAAATTGAGTTATAAATATAATTATTTATTGTAGCTATACAAAACATAGTGTAGTGTTTATAGAGTATATGTAGTATAGATTTTGTGAGCATGTCACATTTAGTTTCAGTTAGATTTTTCTTTTTAAATAAAATAATAAACAAAATAATAAAGTGTGATAATTCTATTATATTTTAACATAAAAAGGGAGTATTAAATGCATATACAATTATTTTATAGTAAACTTAAAACAAATAATAAAAATAAAATAAAAATAAAAATATTTACTATTTATATATATGAATTTTCATCATTTTCAAACTTAAATTTTAAATATTTTAAATTAGAGTTAAGTTTAATCAGTCAGTTAGTATAATAAGACATTTGGGCTGTTACCAAACAAATGAAATCAGTAGCAACAAAATTCATCTTTGCAATGCAGAAGAAACAGAAGAAGCTGCATCTGAAGTGGAATAGATATATTTACCCACTGTTTAATGCAGCTCTGAGGGACATGGAATGCTTTAACCTGCAGTTACAAATGAATAAATGTTTTGATACATAAAACCTTGAATACTGATATTTGAAATTATTTTAAAAAATACTGTAAATGTGAAATTAAAACCGCCAGTAGGTGGCATCAAGTCACTGTTAATAAGCGAGTCATTGCGATTGAACCGAATCATTTAAACGGTTGATTCATTCAGGAATGAAACACCATCATGTTCCTCAGAGATGCAAAATGGTGCTGTGGCTGTGTTTGGAATTATTTCTGTTGGCAAAATACAGCAAAAACAGGCAATATGGTGTCTAAAACGTAAGTCTCTTAATATTAACTTCTTGTTTATTGAACTGTTGTATAAAATCACATTTGTAATCATGCAGATTTTTGGAGCAAGAAAAACGGTGCTCGATCTTCGTGTGATATTGTTTAACTAAATGAAATGATATAAATATATACATTTCGATAATGTAAAATCGCACATCGTTAAAACAACAATTACGATATTATCGCAAACGATATATATCGCACACCCCTATAACGAAGGCTAAATCACAAATAAAGGCAGTTATTATTGTTTTTGGTATTGACATTTTCAAGTTACTTGTCCGCTTGGGCAAGTACATTTCTCTTTCACTTTCCCATCCAAAACATTCACTTGTCCCAGACAAGGGGACAAGCGTTAATGTCGAGCCCTGAGTCTAATTTTAAACCGTAGTCTGTTGTTAATGGTCCATGAAAGCATTAAAATATAATTAATTAATAATAAAGAAATATCTAAAGAAATATATAAAGAAAAGTAAATTGATACACATTTATCCCCACTTAATGTATTGATACACATTAGGAACTTGCTATTATACTATTATATGTCTAATAAATGTAGGTTTAAAACACATAATTAATAGCAATTTACTATTTTCTATGAAACAATAAGGTGAGGACTTTTACTCCTAATAATCATAAAAACTCCTTTGTTGTAACAAAGGATAACAAACAGTAACTCTTTAAAAATGAGCTAATTAAACTATAATAATTTGTTATTTAAAGTGACACAGTACATAACAATGTATTAATTTTTAAACTATGAATTAACAATAAACAAATAGTTTGCGAATTATTTATGAGCACTTTGCTATTGTATACTTATTATACTTTTACTAGTATCTTCTTTTGTGTTCCACACAGAAAAAGAAAGTCAAACAGGTTTGGTATTACATGAGGGTGAATAAATATAGACATTTTTGGATGAATATCTCTTTAAATAGTGGTGCATATTTCAAAATGTTCATACTTCACTATTAATTCAAAGATCAGCAGTGACATACAAAATCTTCATGTATAAATTACAGCACAGCAAAATGTCCCTTGTTTTGTTTTATGTACAATGACAGGAAGACATGTCAAACAAAAAACATACATGCACTCATGTACAGACCCACTCAATTTGTCCACCAAGCCTATTTTACCCCTCTTGCCCCCTCACACACTCTCTCTCTCTCTCACCCCCTCCTTCCCTCACAGCCCACCCTGCTCTGAGCCATAATGGTACATGCCATTAGTGAGCACATCTTGAGCAAGGAGGGGGTCTCTGCCTCGCCGAAGAGGCTACGTTAGAGCCACATAAACACATTCACAGATGTGTCTCCATGCGTTCTGACAGCCCGACCGAGCCACGACCGCCACACTGAATGAAGACAGAGAAATCAGGGAGAGAGACAGAGAACAATCACCAAGCAAATTAACACACCATTACTGCAGGGTCTTGCCCACATCCCTCTCTCTCGGATTGTGAGCTTGAGTGAGAGCACGTCTGACAGGGAAGAGAGCAAAACGGGGGAGATCTACCGGCAGATTCGTCCCCAATTACAGCCCATGTTTCCAGTTTGATCCAGAAGCCACAGCACAAACAAATACAGGGATGGTCTGACCAAAAACGAAGAAGAGAAGGGGAAAATAAGAAATCAAGAGAGACACACAAAGACAAAGAGTGAGAGATGGAGGGATTTTTTTTAATGAATGAAGCATGCAGCAGCATGTGGTGGAAATAACTGCATCTACATAAGGTAAGACAAACCTTCTTTGTCTAATCTGTGATAGAGCACAACACAAAAAGGCACAAAAAGGCAAAACGTCTGTGGTGACGAGCAACAACAGAGGTTGAGACTGCTGTTTCTCCTGCACGATTGAGAGAGACGGCTGTGTGGATGAGCCCTGGAGAATAAGCCATGCATATGTTAAGATGTACACGCAGATGAGCTTGTGACAGAGACCTGAGGCAAGCCTGAAGAAAAGAATCACTCGTAATCCTACAGAGCTCAAAGAGCACCGTGGTGTCAGCTAGAAAGACTCAGCCACCAGCTGGGAACCTTGGGAAACAGTTTTGTTTGTGTATATATACATGAGTCAGTGCTCAGTTTGGATCCGTTTTGCTTCTGTTGGATCTCTTGACAATAATGTATGTATCTTAGACTTAAAATGTAGGAATTTTAACATTGCAACTCACCACTTTTAGGATATTTAGTCCAGGTCATCTGTGGTTCACTTTATATTCAGTTGCATCCAGACAAAATAAGTGGCAATTTAATATGCATGTCTTATCTGCGCTGCAATGATAACCACACATGTATCATAACAAAAGAAGTGTCAACACTAATGCCATTTCACTGCTACGGCCATGCAGCACTGCCACTTCTAATCTACACCTGGGTATTAGTGTTCAGTCATTAACGGCTTAGTTTAGGGCCCATCCCCCCTCCTGACCCAGTGTCAAAACAACCCTTCATGCCGAAAAACAACCCTGCGAACAATGCACGGCTGGTGCTTAGCAAAAGCGAGATGCTAATTAGATGGAGAAAGCTTTAACAAATATCGGTGCCATCAACGCTCTCTTTTATTGTGTAAAACCCAACTCTGCCAGCTGCTGAAGAAATAACAACCGTAGCTAAATATGTAAATCATTACATAAAAGCAGGAACGGTGCCGCTCCAGGGCAGGAATATGAAGCCATTAGTAGCAAAATCAACCGAAAGTACATCTCTATGAGGATGCGCCTGGGATGGAGTTCCACATTAAGGAACAGACTGGGCAACTCTTACTGGAAAGTTTAGCTCAAATGAGCCTGTTGTGCTGTCAAAGAAACAAACAATTAGCAACTGTGGGATGAGAACATACAAGGGAAGCAATATCATAATTAATCTTATTTGTCACATATCTTAGTTACAAAATTTTAAGCAAAATTCTGACAGAAAGTAATGTCCTTTATCATTATGGACATCACCGTTAACATGAAACAGCATTCACGACCCATTTCACTTGCCTAATAAGATGTATTCCCTAGTGAAACAGGATTTTCAATGGGAGAAATGGGGCACAACTTGATTTTATTGAACTGGGAATTGATTGGATCATAAAAACAGGCGCTCTGTTCTACACCAGATTGGGTACAGACCTGGATGTGAAATTGCAGTGATTATTGAGGACTTCTTCCATCCACTGGTACCTACTTTCGAATGAATCTTGGATGTTGTTGCATCGTAATTCTTTTTCAAGATTTTTTTTTTTTTTTAAATCTATAGTGAGTATAGATTATTTTCACAATCCAGCATTGAATTACTATTGCCAATTATTTCTACATCAGTTAATGTAGTCAGTCTACATTACCTAAAACAGTAGCCTTAAAACAGTGTCTATGCAAAATCTTAATATAATATAATATAATATAATATAATATAATATAATATAATATAATATAATATAATATAATATAATATAATATAATAAAAGCAAAATCACATGGCTAGGCTCATTTATAAGAGAAAACAGATGTTAAAAATATTATTATATAATTATAGTATATTACATTATATGTAATAAACTATACTACCAGATGAACTTTGCTGTTAAGCTGTCTCTCTCGTGGGAGCTCTCAAACCACTCAAACATTTTTAGCCTGCGCTCTGCTTTGTGGTGTCAGTACATAGCACTGATGGCTTGTATTTCACCTTCAGCAATATTAAAGACTCACAAACAAAACATTCTGACTAAATATTCAGCACAGCAGTCTATAAAACCACTGAATGACCAACCATAACTCGTGTGATCACAGCGCTCAAGTAGCAAAGGGACAGAGGCAAAGAATACAAGCCAACAATATCATTCTTACTCCTCAGACAAATCAGTGTGACTACAAGGAATTCAAAAGCAGATTTCAAAAATAAAATAAAAAGTCCTGTGGGTGAAATTCAGTGTTTCTGTTGAAAACAGCTCTGACGTAGGCATTTGAAAGCACACTAGGCTGGAGCTGCTTGCTGCAGGCACTCTAACCTTCCCTCACAAACACTCGTGTGCACTTTCATACAAGTTCACACACTCAGACTCTCTTGCTCACATGTGTACGATTTGTTCATGTAGTAGACAAACACTCTGATTCAAACTGCAAGTGTTATGTCCCGTTTTGCTCAGGAAAACCCACATAAAAATCTGTTTTCACATGTGTCACGCAGGCAAGGTTAGTTTGCTGAGGGACTCTAAGCTCTTGAAAGACTGTAAAGTGATTCACAACGCCATCTGAATCTCCATGCCATGAATATTAACCAGCACAATTGTTCCCTGAGTGACGCTACCATGGCTGAATTATTCATTCATCCCGACGCTGCCACAAAGAGTTACACACCGCTATGGCCAGATCTGCTCAGCACCAGCTCGCGGTGCCCGAAGTGGAGCGCTAACACCCATAGCTCTCTCTCAATGGACGGCTAATGAACAGCTGAGAAACAGAATAAGGAAGAAGGAAGAGAGGAAAAAGGCAGGAAAACAGATTGCCAGGCCTCAGGCTGGGCTGTTATTCTGCCTTCTTGAATTCAGCACTGCGGAGCTTTGAGCTTGTGTTTGGCTGCCATCTCTGGCCCACTTTAGTCGTGCAGTCGTAGACACACACACAAACACACTCCCCTTACTGAACCGTAACACCCCCAGGGACAGCAGCTGTTACCCCCGGAAGAGCTCGGCTCATAGTAGCAGAAGAGCTAAGAAGCTAAAGTGAGAATGCCAGACCATATTTCCTCAGTGGGGTCTCACGTGGCCGCCCACCCTCCATGTGCCAAACAACTTCATCCATTCATGCTGTATATGGCTCACCTTTTTCTTAATGATGTCTGGCAGCTGTACAGTAACGGCACAGTCCTATTATGGAAGGTAATGATTGCATGTCTGTGTGAATGTGTACGCTTCACTAACCACTAAGACACATAAGACGACTGACATGCATTCTCGACTCCTTTCTGAAGTGGCAGGTGGCAGGGGTCCAGGACCATGCTGTTCATATACATGTGTTTGACAAAAGTAAATGGCCTATTCCATTTTGGAGGCAAGAGAGACATAACAAAAGCAACATGATTTTTATTTTAATAGCCTACCATCACTTGCTAAAGTGTTAAAGGGATCGGCCACCCAAAAAAATTCTGACATCATTTACTCTCCTTCGTTCTGTACAAAAGCTGTTTGACTTTTCTGTGGAATACAAAAGATATTTTTAAAAATATTTTTGTTCATACAATGGAAGTCAGAGCAGTTCAACCAGCTTTCATTATATGGAAAAAAAAAAGCACTAAGACATTTTTTCTTAGTGCTAAGAATAAAATGCCATTGAGGCTTGGAATGACAATCCCTTTTATATGTAATTGTTTATTTTTCAAAATATTCCTCTCTTATGATCTGCAGAAAAAAAAAGTCATATAGATTTAAAGAACTATCCTTTAAAATTAAATTTTTTCTAATTAATCCACCTTAAATTCTCACTATATGTGACCCTGGAACACAAAACCAGTCATAAGGGTCATAAGGGTTTGTTAGGATAGGACAATATTTGGCCAAGATACAACTATTTGAAAATCTGGAACCTGAGGGTGCAAAGAAAATCTAAATATTGAGAAAATCGCTTTTAAAGTTGTCCAAATTAAGTTTTTAGCAATGCATATTACTAATCAAAAATTAAGTTTTCATATATTTACGGTAGGAAATTTACAAAATATCCTCATGGAACATGATCTTTACTTAATATCCTAATGATTTTTGGCATAAAAGAAAAATCTGTAATTTTGACCCATACAGTGTTGGCTATTGCTACAAATATACCAGTGCGAATTAAGACTGGTTTTGTGGTCCAGGGTCACATATGTATGTTTGACATGTTACCTTGGTAATATTTAATTAACATCAAATATACAATAAAAACAATGCTTTAATGCATAGTTATTACCAGCTCATACCCCCTGACCAGTACATGACTTCTGCTAATTCTGCAGTCAGCTAATTCTGCACATTTTCAGCAGTAATACATTTCTCTAAACCATGTTTACCACAGTAGGTCAAATTAGTCAGGTGTGAATCATACAGGTCATGTTCTTGCATTCCAAAAAAAAAAAAAAAGAAAACCTTTCAAAACTAAAAATAGTTCAATTAGAATTCTGAAGAAACAGGTAATGCAACAACCAAAGGGAGAGAGAAGACCGGGATAATACGGGAATGTTCCCTGCATGAACTGTCTCTAAAATTAGTGATTTCACTAACTGGGGAGAATGTTCAGAGCACAAATCCTGTCTATTCTTACTCTCTTACTGCTGAAAAGTCTGAACCATAGCATATAAATGTCTATAAAGATACTGTGTACTTTACAGCACTCTTGATGAGAATGCAAAAGGAGCACCAAGAGCCATGAGGGGATAATAAGCAAATGACCTTTAAAAACAATAAAGTCTCCTTTTAGTAAATCTAATTCTGCTAAGTATCTGTCCTCCGTGTGCGTCCTCTGGAACAGCAGTAATACATAGAGCCCCCTCCCCACCTGTGCTATTCCGTCTGGCAGCAGCCCCCAGTCCCTCAACAGCAGCTGCTGCCGTGCTCACGATACAAGCACTGTGAAATATCTGAGACCAATCAGATTTCCTAATCCTGCAGATTCACCACATAGTGACCATGACCATTTCATCTCTGGACACCAAGTGTATTCATATTTAATTTAAGTCTTCAGTCATGTCCTTCTTACAGTATGAAACAGGATTGACACAGCAAAGCGCCTGGCCTTAACGATTTGCCTGCTGTTTGGGAAATTCAATTTTGGTGAATGCAGAATTAAAGTCACATTGTTGTTTTACCTTTTGCATTATATGACTTTTACTATGTGTAATTATGTTTAATTAATAATTGTAATATTTCAACTGATTAAAATGTATTTTAAATGAAATATTTTCTCATTATCAGTGTGAGGTGTAATTATTATTCAGCATTTGATTAATCAAGATCTTACTAGTGGCACAGTAATTCTTTCTAATCAACATTATATTATCTCATCTCCGTGAAATTGAATATATAACAATGCAACAAACCTGCCTTTTCAAACGGTATTCATAATTGTGCAGCAGAACCACTTGAACTGCAGAAAGAGGTTTGTGTTTGTCATCGGGTGGCTTTTTGTAGTAGTTTTTCTAATGACCTGCTAGTTAAAATAGTTACAGATAGCCTCTTTAAAGCTCTTGTGTGCTGTCGAGCATGCTGTTAGGAAATACTGCTCCTCTTTTGTGTTATAATCTGGCCAGAACATTGCAGATCACATCAGCGTCAACTGGCAGGCTGGGTAGTGTCTGATGTGACACTATGCTGCTTGCAGCTGCCTCTGGGTTTTGTTTTTGCTGAGCAGGATTCGTGACCTGTAACGGACCTTGCGTGTATCTGACAGATAAACTGATGAAACTAGATAGTATTTAGTATGTTAACGATTTAACAAGATATTAAACCAGAGTTTAAACACTGCTTCATCAATAAGATGACACTATATACTCTTGCCTTGGGCTTTAATTACCAGTTTAAAAATGGATTTAGTCAACCTCAGCCTCCTTAGCTTTGAATTAAATCTTGCTCTTTCACGTTGTGGTAGGGACTCAATTACCATTTGAGCTACTCAAATGTGAATATGCTAAAAAAAAATTAAAAAATAAAAAAAAAATAAAAAAAAATATATATATATTCTGTTCATTATGAATAACTCAAATTGCTCTTTAATGCAGTTTAATTTAAACTGTACACTATAGCTGCTTGCCAAAAGTTATACAGTTATTGCCGCTGTGTTTTTCATGTATATATAAATACACACAAATGCATGTATACAGGTGCATCTCAATAAATTAGAATGTTGTGGAAAAGTTCATTTATTTCAGTAATTCAGCTCAAATTGTGAAACTCGTCTATTAAATAAATTCAATGCACACAGATTGAAGTAGTTTAAGTCTTTGGTTCTTTTAATTGTGATGATTTTGGCTCACATTTAACAAAAACCCACCAATTCACTATCTCAACAAATTAGAATACTTCATAAGACCAATAAAAAAAACATTTTTAGTGAATTGTTGGCCTTCTGGAAAGTATGTTTACTGTATATGTACTCAATACTTGGTAGGGGCTCCTTTTGCTTTAATTACTGCCTCAATTCGGCGTGGCATGGAGGTGATCAGTTTGTGGCACTGCTGAGGTGGTATGGAATCCCAGGTTTCTTTGACAGTGGCCTTCAGCTCATCTGCATTTTTTGGTCTCTTGTTTCTCATTTTCCTCTTGACAATACCCCATAGATTCTCTATGGGGTTCAGGTCTGGTGATTTTGCTGGCCAGTCAAGCACACCAACACCGTGGTCATTTACCCAACTTTTGGTGCTTTTGGCAGTGTGGGCAGGTGCCAAATCCTGCTGGAAAGTGAAATCAGCATCTTTAAAAAGCTGGTCAGCAGAAGGAAGCATGAAGTGCTCCAGAATTTCTTGGTAAACGGGTGCAGTGACTTTGGTTTTCAAAAAACACAATGGACCAACACCAGCAGATGACATTGCACCCCAAATCATCACAGACTGTGGAAACTTAACACTGGACTTCAAGCAACTTGGGCTATGAGCTTCTCCACCCTTCCTCCAGACTCTAGGACCTTGGTTTCCAAATGAAATACAAAACTTCCTCTCATCTGAAAAGAGGACTTTGGACCACTGGGCAACAGTCCAGTTCTTCTTCTCCTTAGCCCAGGTAAGACGCCTCTGATATTGTCTGTGGTTCAGGAGTGGCTTAACAAGAGGAATACGACAACTGTAGCCAAATTCCTTGACACGTATGTGTGTGGTGGCTCTTGATGCCTTGAACCCAGCCTCAGTCCATTCCTTGTGAAGTTCACCCAAATTCTTGAATCGATTTTGCTTGACAATCCTCATAAGGCTGCGGTTCTCTTGGTTGGTTGTGCATCTTTTTCTTCCACACTTTTTCCTTCCACTCAACTTTCTGTTAACATGCTTGGATACAGCACTCTGTGAACAGCCAGCTTCTTTGGCAATGAATGTTTGTGGCTTACCCTTCTTGTGAAGGGTGTCAATGATTGTCTTCTGGACAACTGTCTGATCAGCAGTCTTCCCCATGTTTGTGTAGCCTAGTGAACCAAACTGAGAGACCATTTTGAAGGCTCAGGAAACCTTTGCAGGTGTTTTGAGTTGATTAGCTGATTGGCATGTCACCATATTCTAATTTGTTTAGATAGTGAATTGGTGGGTTTTTGTTAAATGTGAGCCAAAATCATCACAATTAAAAGAACCAAAGACTTAAACTACTTCAGTCTGTGTGCATTGAATTTATTTAATACACGAGTTTCACAATTTGAGTTGAATTACTGAAATAAATGAACTTTTCCATGACATTCTAATTTATTGAGATGCACCTGTATATTTAAGAAAAATATGTTATGTTTATATTCTAAATATATTTATATATTATATAATTTATATGAATATATATACACATACATACATGCAAATATTTTCAAAATATATGCTGTATGTGTGCGTCTTTATGTATACACAATAAATATACACAGTACACACACATATATTAAGTAAACAAAAACTTTTATTTTGGATGCGATTAATCGTGATTAATCGTTTGACAGCACTGATATAAATATATATATAAAATACACCATTTCCAGCTGAAATGAACATTATAGAGGGAGTAAATCTTAACAACTTTTATTACTTTTCACACAAATTATGATTGTAGAGGCAGGTTACTGATTAAAAAAAGGCTTATTTTCATTTGAAATGAATAAATTTTAAAGTTTGCATCACATAAGGATATCTACATGAATTGCTTTTCTGATGTAGTAAACATGCTCTGTAACTCACCTGGTACTACCCTTGAAATTCAAGTCGTGATAAAAGAGGTCCAACATTTGTACATTTTTAGCAAGCTAAAATGCCATGTTTGTTTCTGCAAATGTGATTTGTCTCATGCTTGCTTTTGTCAGTTTAGGCTAGGTGGTTATTTTCAAATGCAAAACAATTAACCTTTTAGCGCCCCTCACTGGACTGGATTTCATTTCCGAACGTTAGCGATACATGTAACTCCCAAACTAACAAAACATTTCCAGATTAATTTTCATTTGTTTTGGATAAAACCAACTGTGTTTTAGCACCACTCACTTAACATTTCTATTTGAAAGTGTTGTGAAACACACAAGAAGCAATGTAATATAATTTTGCAAAAATTTTGCCACAGCCACAGGCCAATGAGCCTGGGTTGGTAATTTTACTACAGTACACTCATATGGAATTCAGCACTTAACTGTTTTAAATAAACTCATGATAAAAATGTAAATGATGAAACATTGCAATATCAGCATTAAAGTGAAATGGAATTTAATTTAATATGAACAATGGCACAGTTTGAGTTAGCCAGTTCAAATATAGAAAAATAGATATTGTGCAGACCCAAATGGGTTATGCATCACAGTGATCATGGTGAAATTTACAACATTAGTAATGTGTACAGACATCCTTATGAGCTAGAGGGTTCGCAGCAGCTTACACATTCACTTTGAGCTGATCTGAGCCAAACTCACTATCATTTGACTCTGAAAGCGCAGTGAATCTCTGAAACTGGGAGACATGCCACTGGCCACTTTCATTTACCTTTCGAACTGCAATTTAATATGCTACTAAGATTTATTCACAGAAGACTATTTCCTGCTTTGGCTTGGTGTTTCACACACTGCCCTGAGATAGTATGTGCGCTTATTACATGGCTCTCTGGAATATTTCATCCTGATTGGTCAGCAGCAGCATTCTGCAGTCAGATAGTTTGGTATAATGGCGCTAAGCTGTAAAAATGCGGCTGATTAGAAAATGGATTCTGCGATGCTGGAAAGACGTGGACAGAAGACGGCAGTCATATGACATTCTTTGAACAAACACAGATAGCTAATAAATAGATCTGCTTGTACTTGGCTGATGTATCGGTGAACCTCCTTCCTTACTGAAATAAGCTTGTTAAGCATTGCGTAATTGCAACTTTTGAGAATTTATTTAATTAATTAATTATTTTTTTTTTTTTTTGCTTTTAAAGTGCAATCACATTTACATTATGGCAAAATTTTGCAGATGAAATCCAGTGATTTTAATAGGAATTTCTGTGGGGAAGCCGTGGTTAGAGAATTGGACTCGTAACCCAAAAGCCACGGGTTCGCGTCTCAGGTCCGGCAGGGATTGTAGGTGGGGGGAGTGAATAACCAGCGCTCTCTCAACCCTCAATACCATGACTGAGGTGCCCTTGAGCAAGGCACCGAACCCCATACTGCTCCCTGGGCGCCGCAGCAAAAAATGGCTGCTCACTGCTCCGGGTGTGTGTTCACTGCTGTGTGTGTGCACTTTGGATGGGATAAATGCAGAGAATAAATTCTGAGTATGGGTTACCATACTCGGCCACATGTCATGTCACTTTCGCACAAGGGTGAAAAAGTTCCCATACCTACATATTTCACTCATGTTCAAGTTGGTCGCTCGAATTAGCTACATTAGTTATGTTTCCATCCAAAGTTGCAAATTTAACTTGTGTGCAAAACTGGAATATTGCATGAATATCAGTTGTTACACTGGATCGCTTTCACCTGGTACGCGCGGACAGGTGCGCTGTGGGGACTGGTAAGAGTAAAGGAGGTGGACTAGCACTGTTTGTTAATGAACGCTGGTGCTGCCCAGGACACATCACCATGAAAGAAAAACTGTGTAACAAGGATATTGAATTATTGGCTGTGGGAATGAGGCCATATTATTTGCCTTGAGAATTTTCTTACGTGATATCCATAACGGTGTATATTCCACCTTCGGCCAATGTGAGTAATGCGTGTGAGCATATTAACACTATTACAGTCAGGATACAGTTAAAATATCCTCAATAACTTATTATTTCGGGTGATTTTAATCAAGCTTCTCTACATAATACTCTCCCCACGTTTACTTAGTATGTGGACTGTGACACGAGAGACTATAAAACTTTGGACTTGTTATATGCAAATGTGAAAAATGCCTATGGTTGTTCACCGTTTCCTCCTTTGGGACGGTCGGACCATAATCTTGTTTATATTAGATCTGTGTATGTTCCGGCTGTGAGGAAGCAGCCGCCAACTACAAGAACAGTGAAAGTATGGTCTGATTAGGTCTATGAGGCATTAATGGATTGTTTTGAGACTACGGATTGGGAAGTTCTATGTAAGTCACATGACGACGAGGACATCGATAGTTTAATAGAGTGTATTACAGACTATATAAACTTTTGTGTTGATAACACAGTACCCACCAAAAAGGTTAAGTGTTACTCAAATAACAAGCCGTGGGTTACCCCTGAGTTAAAGGCGTTATTAAACAAAAAAAAAAAAAAAAGAGGGCCTTCTTAGTGGGTGATAAAGAGGAGCTGAAGCAGGTACAAAAATTATTAAAAGTTAAAATTAAGGAGAAGAAGGAGTGTTATAAAATAAAAATGGAACAAAAGTTACAACAGAAGAATGTGAGAGAGGTATGGAGTGATTTAAACAGGATGTCTGGTAATGGAAATAGAGTACAGGGATATACTGCCCCTGGTGGACAGACGTGGGTGGATGAAATGAATATATTTTTTAATAGGTTTGATGGAGGATCTAGTGATTTAAAATTTTCCCTTCCGGATGGTATACAGCAGAGTTCCTATTTAGATCCTCCTTCAGTTTTAAGTTTATCTTATTTTCCCACTTGTGAGTCTGTTACTAAGTTTGCTGTATCAATGGAACAAGTAAAAAGTAGGTTAAGGAGCATTAAAAAGAAGAAATCTGCAGGCCCTGACGATGTTAGTGCAGGAGTTCTTAAAGCCTTTCTGTGCTGATCAAATCTGTTGGGTAATTCATTATATTTTTAATTTGAGCTTGCGCTTGGAAAGGGTACCTGTTTTATGGAAGACATCATGTGTAGTGCCAGTCCCTAAGAAAACTAATCCCATTGAGTTTTCACATTATAGACCACTAGTTTTAACGGCACAGTTGATGAAGGTTTTTGAGAGGTTGGTATTAAATTATATTAAGCAGCTATTGTGTGTTGCTGAGGATAAACTGCAGTTTGCTTACAAAACTGGTGTTGGGGTTGATGATGCAATTATCTATCTTTTATATAAATCTCTAAGTCATTTAGAGACATCAGGTAACACCGTTAGAATCACATTTTTAGATTTTTTCTAGTGCATTCAACACTATCTAGCCTGCATAACTTAAGAATAAGTTAGAAAATGCTGGATTACACCAGAGTATGGTCAGTTGGTTAATGGACTACCTCTCAAAAAGACCACAGTATGTAAGGATGCATAACTGCGTGTCCCAAGTAGTTACGTGTAGCACTGGTGTTCCTCAAGGAAAAGTTTTAGGTCCATTTTTATTTACTTTTTATACATCAGATTTCCAGTACAACTCAAAAAACTGTCATCTCCAGAAATTTTCTGATGATTCTGCAATTGTTGGCTGTATAAACAACTGCAATTGTTTGCTGTGACGTGAATTTCCCTTTGGGATTAATAAAGTCAATCAAATCAAACTAAAATAAAATCAAATCAAAAGTTGTGCAAATAAAGCACCATTTCCATCCAGAGAGACAAGGAGAACAAAATCGTCACTTCCTGATAAATATCACCAAATATCACTAAGAAAAAGGTCATTTGCCACAGTAGGATAAGCCCTGTCGGTCTTTTTTCATATATAAAAAAACTGCTTCATAATAAATTGACCATGGACAATGAACCTTTTTTTTTTTTTTTTGCCTTCAACAATTTTGTATGAATTTAGGCTATACAGTGTGAATTGTATGGAAATGTATGATTTTTAAAAAAAAAATTAAGAATGAAGGTCCACCCCTAAAAATAAGCATCACATGAGCAGATCGTACATAAACACACAAATAAGATATGAATTAATGTGGATTAGCCAACTATTTGCCAAAATGTAAAAGAGTTCCAAATTGCCATGAGATCAGGTTGAAATTTTCACATTCCCGTATTTCCAGCCAAAACAGGCTGATATATCTATATCTTGGTAGATATCTTAGTAAATAAAATCTGTTATATTTGTCTGCCTCCAAACAGCATAAACAGAATCAGCGCATTAATCATTAGCAATTACAATACAGGCCTTTCTATCTATCTATCTATCTATCTATCTATCTATCTATCTATCTATCTATCTATCTATCTATCTATCTATCTATCTATCTATCTATCTATATCTATCTATCTAACATCAAGCTTTGTAAAAGATGATGAGAACACTAGTGTGGCAGGAGGTTCATAAAATATTTATACAACACAGACCAAACTATGCTACAACAAAATATGCTGGTATGTTTTGTCTATTTTCCATTATTGTGTAGGTTAAACAAAAACTACAGCTTCAGAACAACTTAATCTCCACAGATGGTTATTGATTTTATACCTATAAAGTGAGATGCTACTTTTCATCTTTAATAAGTTCAACTCCACTTGGAATCTTTCATCTGACTTTTATCGGTGTCTAATGTCCAGTCTCTCAGTGCTGAGATGCAGGGCACATGTGCTTTTGAAATGGCTATTGCAGCTTAATGAATGTTGGAGAAATCCCATTAAGGGCCATCAGTTGCACAAATTATGTTTACAAAGGAGGATTGAGCAGCTGGTGGTAATTTTTCTCCTGAGAAGTGAGCCACCATTGCTGGAAGAATGAAGGGATTTGAAAACCACGTGCAGCGATTGAACAAACATATTTTTATGTGTCAAATCACACAATAATCTTTTGATCACCTGAGAACATGGCACTCTGTTGGATGTATAGTTTGTACAAAGTTTGCCAAGGCCACTGGATGGTCTTACAAAATGATGTGAAAGAATTTGTTGACTGAAAGGCTTCATGTGGTTTAATGATGAGGGGTGCATGGGCTCTGACGCTGTTCAATTATTCCATAAATGCTAAATGCGATAAACATAAAAACAATCGATTTGTCCGCAGTGAAAACATGTCAGTGGGAATTCTGAGGTAAAATCATCTGGTTTATCGACAACCTCGTGCTGTACAAAACTAATCCCCCTATGTCTTTGGCAACATACTGTGCTGTTATTGACATGCTAATGTTTGGTGTTAAAGACAGCGAGTGTTTGGTTTCGCATGGGGATTCCCTGCACACCCCGTGCTGGTCCGATGCTTTTTACACCACTGCAGCCATTCTAAATGAGCTACAAAACCCAACTCTGACTAGAGGGAATTACAAAACAAGGACCCAGCACTTCTTCTAGCAACAAAGAGAATGGCTGATTTTCTTTTTCTCCCACCACAGTCTATCTAGAGTCTTTGCATTTAGGGAGAAAAAGCTTGTGAGGCTTGAAAACGCCAATTTGTTTCTTAGTCATCCTCCCATCGTGAGCCTACTGCGATACTCGTAGGTAATGAGTCTGGTGTGCCAACTATTTGCATAGCCAATTAAACCTCCCTGCCTTCAATAGGGGCACTTTAAGAGGATAATCAGGCCTGCATGGTAGGCTGAGACAGGAAGCATGACTCATTTTAGACTATTGGGTGACTGAGAGTCAAACAGTAGCTTGGATTTTGGATTAAGACATTAGCTGTGTTTTTTCGACACCAGAGAGGGGGGGGGGGTTGAATTTTAAAAATCTTTTCTTTCTTCAATAATGCAGAGGATGCAAGGACATTTTAGCATTCATAACCATATGAGTCAGTGTCAGAATCATCTAAACAACTGCACATAATCAGATTAATCAAGAGAAGTCAGAAGGATCCAAATACGATGACCAAAATTAGTTCTTATTCAATACGCCAGACAGTATGAAGCTTGTAATTGTGGATCTCATTCAATGTAGAATCAATAAACGTACAAATGACTTCATATCAGGTTAGATTATTCAGGTTAATACAGTAATTACAAGTGATGTTGGTCATTTGACCCATAGCTACATCAGCAAATTATAGAAGAGCTATTTCACTCTGGAGGGTTCTTAGTCCTGAGAGTGATGTGCCATATATATGGAACACATATTGACCTGTTAACTAAGCTTTTACAACATTGAATTTACTGATTTTCCCATATCTCCTTTGCTGCTCTTAACCTGCACTGCTGTAGATGAATATTTATAAACTGATTTCTTTTTTCAGTTGTATGTTCTGATGATATACAGTGCCTATAAAAAGTATTCATACTTATTCATAAAATTTACACTCCATACACCATAACGACAAAGCAAAAACAGAATTGTCACAACTTCGTAAATTTATTAAAAATAGAAAAACTGGAAGAAGTACATTACATAAGTATTCATACCCTTAACTCAGTACTTGAACTGAGGCTGAAGCGCCTTTACAGCCTCAAGTCTTTTTGGGTATGATGCAACAAGCTTTACACATCAGCATTTGGCAATTATCCTTTAGGTCCTTTAGGTGCTTTTTTGCAAATTCCAAGTGTGTTTTCATGTGTCTTCACTGAGGAGAGGATTGAGTCTTGCCACACCGCCATTAAGCCCAGATCGCTGGACTTTTGCAGTAATGTTTGTCCTTCTATAGGTTTCTCCTATCTCCACATATGATCATGGAGTTCAATTATTGACCATCAGCTTCTTGGTCACCACTCTAACCAAAGCCCTTCTCCGTTGCTCAGTTTGGCCTGGAGGCCAGCTCTAGGAAGAGTCCTGGTCGTTTCAAACTTCTTCCATTAAGGGTAACGGAGACTACATGCTTCTGTGACCCTTCAATGAAGCAGAATTTTTTTTCTGAACTCTTCCCCAGATGTGTGGCTTGACGTAATCCTGTCTCTGAGCACTACAGGCAGTTTTTTTATTTATTTTTTTTATCTCAGGGCTTGGTTTTTGCTCTGATATGCATTTTCAGCTGTTAGACCTTTTATTAAGACGTATGTGCCTTTCCAAATCATACCCATTCAATTGAATTTACCATAGATTAAATTCACTCGAAGTGTAGTAACATCTACAAGCAATATGAATGCTCCTGAGCTAAATTTCAGCTGTCCCAGAAAAGGGTATGATTATTTATGCAATTGAATCATTTAAGTTTTTTAATTTTAATAAATTTGCAAAAATGTTAAAAACCTGTTTTTTGCTTGGAGTGTAGATTGATGTGGGAAAAAAATTATTTAAAGCAGTTTAACATAAGGCAGCAACATAACAAAATGTGTGTGTGTGTGTGTGTGTGTGTGTGTGTATAATATATATATATATATATATATATATATATATATATATATATATACATTACATTACATAAAAATCACATTCAAATCTACTTTTTTACATGCCTTTGTGGCAGTGCAAAAACTTTGGGCCACAAAACCTTTTCTGTTTACTTTCGTTTCTACTTTGAGTGTTTGGGGTGGAGCGTTTCAATTAACGTCAGAAGGAAGCAGGATATAAAGAGGTGTGTTGTACCTGAGAGTATGGCGTCATCCGGAAGTCTGCATTATGGAGAAGTGAATGGGTTATCGTAAGGAGAGTAAAGACGACCGCTTGTTGGATTTTTGCTTCTGGAGAGCGATGTCTGGTGCGTTGCGGAGTTTGACTGGTCTTTCTTAGCGCTCTTCAAGATTTTGACTGTATAGTAAGCTGTTTCAGATTCCTCTTGTTGTTTGGTAGTGGTCAACAGAGTGAAGACTTGGCTCTTGTTATCCTCCACTTTTGCAGCAAGGTCAGTGAGTTGATTTTTGTGGTGGGAAAACTGTTTTTTCTTGCCTTTTCATGAAGTCAAATAGAATATCCCCAGTTCCCTTGTACCTGAGCAGTAAACTGTTGAATTTCCCTTCCAGGAGTTTGGAGGACGTTGGGTAGGTCACGTTGTGCCACAGAAGGAGTTTCATCTTCAGATGATGTGCAGAGTTGCATGTTATCCACTTGTGGTGCCCAGGTGAGAGTTTGCACAGGAGTGCTGCCAACCAGAGCAGGAGAAGACATTGGCATATGGGATACAGGATGCACGGGGCTGAATGGAATAGGGGTGTTATACACTGCAGAGACACCAGGTGGAGCTGCTGGGGGCATCAGTGGTCGCCCTACTGATGGTCATACTGGAGTTGAGATGTCGGGAGGGGACTCCCGGTGCGTTCCAAACAGGATATATCGCCCTCCAAAGGGCACTTCGGAGTTTAACAATCATGGCCACCATATTGAAGGGTCGTTCCAAACCAAAGTGCTCAAAACTAGCCACTTCAAAGGGCCCTTCGGAATGAAGGATTTCGAAGGGTACAACTGATGGACACTTCGGGCTCCCATGATCCTTTGCACAGATTCTTTGCATGATGACGGCGCTTCCGTATGATGATGCAGAAGGGCACTTCAAGAAACAGTTGTTTGGTCCCCTACACCCTTCAACCCTACGAAGCTATCACTCCAGAGGGTAAACCCCTTTGAAGGGATTAGGGCATAGGGATGAGCCCTTCCGAATGGAATGCAGGGTCCATTTCTATGAAAGTGGATGGGGAAAGAGGGGTAGCCGCCATTTTTGTTGTGTTTGTGTGGGTGAAAGAAATGTTGGGCAGAAAGTCAGTAAATTTAAATCAGTAATTGTGTTTGTGTCAGTAATTTCTTGCACCACCGTTTTCACAAAACAATATAAAACTTTTCACAAATGGTCAACCAATACTTTTTCCCCCAAGACAACAAGTAGTTAAAGTAGGTCACCTCTATTATCTAAATTACTGTGAAACCTTGGAGATAACAACTCTACTTAACCAATTAGTCTTCACACACACAGTTTGTACAAATTCACAAAAAAACTTCAAAACTTTTACCATATGCAAAACACTTTGTTAATACAAAAGTTCCCCACAATCGTTTCGTGTCCACAATCATTCACAAATTGATCATAAAAAGGAAAAGAGAAAAAAGAATAAACATCGTGTTCTTTTTAAGCAGTAACATCAACATTAAACACTTTAAAGAACATCAATAATCATTGAACAGCCATGAAAATAGTAAACACAATAGTAAGTAAGAATGTGCGGATGTGAAAGTATGCGCGTGCGTGTGTAGCGTGTAATGGCGGTATAGCGGTACTAACCCTGTTTGGAGATGTATAGTAAGCTGTTCCAGTGACAAGTAAAGGCTGTCTGTTTATCCTCCTGTACTTGTATCTAACGACGATCCCGCTACACTCTCCAGCTTCATTTACATCTGCAAACAGGGTTAGTACCACTATACCGCCATTACACGCTACACACGCACGCGCATACTTTCACATCCACACATTCTGTGTACTTACTATTGTGTTTACTATTTTCATGGTTGTTCAATGAATATTGAACTGATTTTTTTTTTTTCCTTTTCTTTTCAAACAAGTTTATTTTGGACATCTCCCAGTAAACTGAATTTATTTTTTTGGACTCTTACTTTATGTAACAGGTGGTTTTGCTATCCTGGGTTAATTTAAAATTTTGTCAGGTTTTAATCCTGACTGGTGCCCGAACATAATTTAAAAAGATTTTTAAAACAGCCACCACCATTACACCTTCGACTGTTACTGTATTTTTCATCAAATAAATAAAGCCATGCTAGCACTTAAAAAAAACAAAACAACAACAACAACAACAACAAAAAAAAACATAAAAATCATAATCATTCTAACCTTGTGACAAGCAGTGTGTTTACTTAAAATAAAACAATTTACTATTTTATAGTTTTACTCTTGTCCCAAATCCAGATTTTTAAAGTATGAAAAAAAAAAAAAGAAAGAAAGAGAAAAAATCCACCAAAATATGATTTTGATGTGATGGAAATGACAGTGGTAGGATTTTTTGACAGAATTCTTATATAATATGTATAGACATTTTTAGTGACTTCAAAGTGCCTGTAATAAAATAAACACCTATATGTCCCATTTGCATGTCCAAATAGGTTCCAATTCATGTGTCTTTATTTGGTCAAATTTAATAAAATTTAGAAAAAAATGTTTGTTACTTGTCTGGTTCAGAGAAAAACAGTGTGAAATAAAAGTAGTTTTATTTTTCAACCTTGATTCTACCCCTAAAAGGTGGCCTGGCTATTTTATAACTGACCTTCACCTTGTCAGATAGAGACGTTTTATCCTTTAGATAAGCATCGGTGCAATGGACATTACTGCCGTGGATTGTGTGGAACAGGCAGCCATTAGGCAGTGTGTAATTGATCGGTGTGTGGCCGCTTCTCTCTGTGCACCAGGGGTGAATCATCACCGCTGAACGCTAGACAGAGATCTGAGAGAAAAGACTAATGGTGCAAGGGATACATTCTCATTTACAATCATTTACACCACTCAATACTACTGAGCTAAAGAAAACATTTTTGGTGATTTTAAACATATGTGAGAAGGCCAATGCTGCTAATAGTTATCCAGCATCATGCAATGAGAGGGCACATTTTTTAGATTGCTTCAGTCTGTGACTCGTGTCCCTGCGAACCACAGCCCTCCAGAGGAGGCGTTTGCACACACAGAGTTGTCCTCATCAGCCTAACTCAGTGAGAGAGACTGTCAAAACAATGGCCAATTAAAGGGCTCCATCTGTACTATACAGGCAATTCGTTTGAGAAAGTGTAACATGGCTTCCAGGAGGCCATATGTAATCTTAATCCTGAGTGTCGCTTTTGGTGCGTGTGCAGCTTTAGTGCAGATGAACAGACTAAATTTGTATCCTGCAGATTACAACCGATATCACGCTCGTGAGATAAAAATGTGTGCTTATGATTTCCCCTGGCTTTCTGTAATTTAGCACATGGTTGTACCAGTTGGTACGAAATCGATTGCAGTTTGTAAGAAAACATATTTATTCTCATGTTTTCACAGTGAAGAAATATGTGAAACATGATGGTTTACAAACCACAGCTGGATCGTTCTCAAAATATGGTGGCAAACATGCCTTAACTTTGTCGTCAAAAGATTTCAATTATTAATTAATTAATTTCTAAGAAAGAAAGAAACAGAAAAAAAGAAAAAAGATAGAAATCTTATAAAAAATATATAAAAACAGCACTTGCTTAGTTACATATTTATCATTTAGTTTTCAAAGCATTAGTGTGTCTGGCAAGTCTGCAAAAATTAATTAATTAAGATTAATTCATTAAAAAGTCATTTATAAATTTATGCTTTTTTATCCCTTTATTTCATGTTATTGATTTTTAAAACTATTTTATATCCACGTAAAAGTTCAGAGGAAAAAGATGCTGTTTAAATGTGTACATAGTGAGCTTTGCATTTACCTTTTAATTTTTGTTGTTTTTGTTTTTGATTAACAAAAATCAAAATTTCAGTAAAGACCCTGTGTTTTTTTTAAATTCTGAAATTAATAAAAATATATTTTGTAAGCCAGAAAAGATATTTATTTATTTATGTATTTATTTATTTGTTTGTTTGTTTGTTTGATTGATTGAAGATTGACTCTGCAAATAGATGCCAAGTTCATGGTGATGTTGTTTATCTTGTTTTTTGAAAGGACCAGGCATCCTACAAGCCCTGTAGATATTTAACATGAACAAGAACTCTTTTTCCATAGAAAGCTGGCAATAATAAAGTTTATCCTCAAGTGGTGCTTCTCCAATACAATCAGAAATGCTTACCAAAACAATCTTATATGTGTTTGGAGAGTTTCAAACAAAGTAAGCAGTTTCCGCAGTTTTTAATCAAGTTACTGCCAAAAATGTTTCACAATATCACACTTATATTATATTCCAGCCCACGTAAGAATAATATCCATTCCATTTCTACCACTTAATAAGCCCATTTTAATCCACTTTAAGTTGTTGGTTTCATTCCTGTGGGACGTCCATCACAGGAACAGTAACCAAGGGGGCTGGAGTTTCATGAAGGGTCAGTTCTTTGTTTCTAGTTAATTAGCTCACTTGCTCTTCCGGCCTACTGAGTTTAAACATGCAATCTGAACAAAGACATCTGAAATCTTATTGAGAAGGTCAATCAGACTGAAGACAGCATGAAGCCAGCGCAATAAAAGCTCAAATCAAGCCAATTCGCAGCAGTCCTTATGGGGCCTGGGGTCCTATGAGATTTTGATCCGGGAGTGCTCTGCCTGCCAATCTCTGACGAGATCCCAGGCAAAGGCGAGCAGGACACACTGAGCCGAGTCGAGACCTTGGCACAGCACTGCTGACTGGCAATACTGATTTGTTCCTACTGTTTCCACAGCAACGGCCATGCGTGGTTTGTCGTGCTGAACACACACAGGATGAGAGGAAACACACATCATACTGTATTTGTATGTTGAGCAGCTATACGGCATGAGCTAAACATAACGATGTCCTTATTGCGATCAAATGGAAACCAGTCACGAAATCAGTGCTGTTGTGCTTTGGTAAAACAAAGAAAACCACTTATTTTTTTATAGTTGTCATTTTTCCTTCAGCTCATGGGAATTATTTGCTCATTACTTTGTCAGGATCTCTTTATTCTCAAAGTAAAATGTGCCTAAATTGCTCTTCGAGTCTCCTGCTGTGTGGGTTCTGGTGCGAATTGAGCCAGCCAAGCCAGATGCTTTGCAGAGTATCGTTGCGTCTCCTGAGACTGTGAGTCTGCAGCGGAGCTTTTAATCAAAAACCTGCATGTCAGTGAGAGCCAAGGAAACAGTTCTTCCTCTTCATCAACATGATTTTCATTAGACACTATCTAGATATACATTTATTGCAGTCTCCGCCATGAAAAGTCTCAAAGCCAGCTGTTATAATGAGGCAAGAGAGAGGAGCAAGAGCCCTTGAATAATACAAACTGAGAATAAAAATGTCAGGCTAGCCTAGAAAAAAATAAAATACTAATATAAATGAAATACAATGAACATAAATTAACCAACAAACTGAGGAGTGAATGATATAAATTTATGGAGACATTTAAGATTAAGGTTACACTTTATTTTAAGGTGTCCTTGTTACAGCGTAATTATACATTTAGGTACTGAGTAATATTAATTAACTATATTATGGTTAGGGTTAGGATTAGGGTTTGGCTTAGGGTTACTTGCATGTAATTATGCATAATTAATTGTTAATATAATACAAGAATACCCAGATTAATTTTAATTCCATTTGTCATCATTGTGAACATGTGGTTGATACAGGTTTGAAACTGGCCTGTATCCAAAAAAAAAAAAAAGATAATAGTATTGGTTAGATATCTAATAGCATAATAATAATAATTATTTTATTTTGTTTAACCTAATAAATAGATTTCATAATTTTTAATAAATAAAAAAATAAATCAAATAAATTGTCTACTTACTATTTCTTGGTCATTAATGAAATGTAAAGTTTTCTTACTAAATTTGTATTTATTCGTTCAAATTGTGTTAAATTATAAAACAATGCAGAATAGAAGCAGAAACTTAACTAATGGTCTTAAACTATAAATTTCTATTTGTTTGTAAAAAGCAAAAAAAAAAAATTGCATGATATTAGAAAACTATGCAAAATAGAAACAATTTTACTAATGGTCTTAAACTTTTGCACAGTGCTGTATATCCGTATATTACAGCACTACATCTAATAATGAAGCAAAAGGCTAATTATATTTTCCTTACAAAATGCAAAATCTAGTTATGCAGTGAGAAGCTGAAGCTGTAATCAACCAATAAAATCCCCAGTAGTTCCGAATGAATGCATGGCTAATTGTTACTCCTGTCTTATTGCTCTCTCTCTCTCTCTCTCTCATGGTGTCAAACACGATCAACAACACCTCCCTCTTCCGTATTGCTCAATCACTTTCCAAGTGAAATCACACCAAGAAGCTGAAAAACAGAATTAAATAACCATTTAAATCAGATTTCAGATAAAACAGTTGTACCACTGCAGAAATTAACCAGGCTGCTTCAGAAAGTTCAGGAATTAACATTCTCCACTTTGATACCTGAAAACCATTTATTTCTACTGCACTCCACTACACTTCTACTGAAAAAAGGTACAAAAGCTGTCAATGAGGTGATACCTTTTTTAAAAGTACTAATATGTATCATTTAGGTACTACATTTTAGGTATAATGTGTACATTTAAGGTACTAATATAGGGTAAAAAGGTACAAAAGTGTACCTTAAGTGACAGCTTTTGTTCTGAGATATCCCAATACTGATGTTTACTGGCTATTTATTTTCTAGCTTTATCTCTGCTGATGTAACACATTTGTGGAATGAAACATTTGTGATTTTTGGAATATAGTGAAAGCCAATAGGGTTTCTTCTAGTCATCTAAACCGACAGAAGCCTAACTTCTGAAAAACACCACCATTAGTGTGATATTTCTTGTGTGGATAACCCTGTGAAGGTCCATTTACCACCTTCTGTCCGTACTTGGCCAAACCTTCCTGACTGTTCTGGCATGCAGGCTTTATCCTCATTTACCATGTAAGCAGATTCAGGCATTACAACAGACTAGCTGTAGATGTACAGCCTGTGAGACCTGCTAAATATAACTGCTGGAGAGAGTTTTACAGGGTTTTCTGTCTATGTTTGGGTGTCCTAGAGCAGGAAGAGCTCAGAAAGAGGTTAGCAGTGTGTGTTATCCAGATAGCAGGAGGCTGAGCTGAGAGTTAAGAGGCATAAAAGCTGCTGAAATGAATAAGTAGAGATGATCCGAACGAGAGTGACAGGAAAATGACAAATCTGATAAGACTTCCTGTTTGGGTGTCATTTGCACAGCCACGAGCAATTTTTTTGCCATTAGCATCTATCAGACAAAGGGCTGTGCCTGTGCTCTGTTCATTTGCACTTGCAGATGCACCGTGTTCTTGCAGAGGAGACTGGCAGCGATTGTAACACGTTAAATTTCTTCAATGACAAACATGTTAGACTGATGGCACATTAACCATATGCTTAGTAAAATCCTGTCTGCTTCTGAGAAAAAGCGTGAGTGTCAGGGAGTCTCTGTCACCGCAGTCACAGCCTCCACCGTCATCACGATCATCAGCCACCACTTACTACAGATCACACTCTCCTGACTTCTGATCACCTGCACCTGCCGTTCTCCAATCAAGTCACCTTTAAGAGCATGCTGCACTCAGTCAATGATCATCCGGTCTACTGTTCATACCCTGAACCAAGCCAGACTCACTCTACCAGTACTTACCTGTGTTTTGCTCGTCTTGGATGCTCTGGTTCTCCACCGATCCCACTTCTTCACAATCCACCTGCAAAGAGACAAAGATCCGTGACCTAAAGCTAAGCCTTAAAGGACTGACTCTCATTATTTTACTCTCATCTGCTCCTGCTGCACTTCTTGCTACTATCATTAAACCTCCCTGTTTGATCACTTACCTCATGTCTCTGTCTGAGTACTGTGACAGTGAGTGCTTAACTTTGTGACAAATTGTAAAACAAATGAACCTTTAACATTAAAAATAATAATAATAATAATTTAAAGGATTAGTTTACTTCCAGAATAAAAATGTCCTGATAATTTACTCACCCCTATGTCATAAAAAATGACAGATCGTTTCGCTAAATAAGACCCTGATTCCTCGCCTGGGATCGTGTAGAGCTCATTAAAACTGCAATTTGGACCTTCAACCCTTTGGCTCCCATTGAAGTCCACTATATGGAGAAAAATCCTGGAATGTTTTCCTAAAAAAATGTAATTTCTTTTCGACTGAAGTAAAGACATGAACATCTTGGATGACATAGGGGTGAGTAAATTATTTTTTATTCTTGAAGTGAACTAATCCTTTAACATTTTAGGCATTGCAGACATTTTATTAGAGGAAACTTTGAGGCCATTTTATTTCTATGAATCATATTTAGAATCATCTTTTATAAACCAAGTTATAATGCCAGATGATTTTTAATTTGATTTTCACAATTAATTTAATGAGATATTATGCTTCTCGAGATTGCATGACGAAATTATGACATGACTTGAACTGAGCTGATATATCATAACATATCATAAATTTCCAGATGTACTTTCAGGTTTTCAAATAAATATTTTAATATAATTTAATGAAAGTAAAAACATGACAGCATGTCTCTCAAAAGAAAAAAAAAAAAATGCACTTCAGTAAAAATGAGCCTTTAAACTCCATGCAAATAGATTGTAAGAGTGGGTGTTTGCATAGGAAAATGCATCAGCTCATCCATCTGGACTTGCAATTGGGTGAATCATGACAAATTACATACTGGATTATTTTTCTCTGAACAAAAATAATGATTTCTAGCATGTGAACGAGCAGATGTCGTTGTATGCGTTTGACATTGACATCACATACAGTACAGTAAATCTGACCATTCTTTCCTTTCATCCAGGTTTGCCACTTAAGAAACTCCATTACCAGTGGTGTGCAACAAAGATCAGTTCTCTTTTGTGTTTTTACGGGCCATTTTCTTTTCACCTTGCAGAAAGAAGATTCATTGAGAAACAGACTGAGAAAAAGGAAATGACCTTGAAGTAAATTGCATCAGGGTTGGTGTTCAGGTTACAGGCTAAGACAATGAAAAAGTGAGGGTGCTACAGAGAATTGGAAAGCAAAGGGAGACATTGCTTTTGTTGATCTTGTTGTGTGTTTTTTTTTTTTTTTTTTTCGAAAGGTGCCCAGTAATGTAGATGAAGAGTCTATATAGAGCACCTCCGCCTGTGTCTTCTGCCTGTGGAGGAGGATCATTGGGTAATGGCTTGTTAGATTGCAGTGCAATGTCAAGCCTGTGGATATAGATACAGATGACAGCATAGCCCCATTTCTGCAAAGGACAGAGATGTGTTATCTTCAGTAATGCTTTAGGTCATCTAATATTATTCTCATTTATTCTTTCTTTTAAACCAAATCTTCAAGAGTAAAACAACATTTGAGATATAGCTCATGATTCTGTCTCTTAAAGATTTGCTTTTCGCTGGAAAATGGAATAACGGACTAGAGAAAACAAAATCTATTCTCACTGTAATTTAATCTGTAATTTCGCAACAGTATTTTCTTCAGTATAATTTTATCTGCATTGTAGGATTTTCTGGATTATTAAGGACCCACATAAAAGATTATTTGCAGATGGTGACTCTTCAGTTTGGTCCTTTTACACTGTATATCGCTCTCATAATTATATGGAGAGTAACTTTAAATGATTTTCTATACACGTTAATCAATACTAAAAAAATATATATAATTTATAATATATGATATAAAAATATCATCTTTAATCTAATTCAAATACAATATGAACCATAATCGGATTTAACAATTTGTAGATTTCAAATAAAGTCTAATAAGGAATAGAAAACAGTGGTAAAGTTTCAAAGCAATAAATGATTGTTTTTTTTTGTTTTGTTTTTTTCCCCTGAAGGATTTGTGCATGTAATGCTGCTGCCAACATTTCAGTACTGTATATAAATACTATTATTCAAATGTTTTCATGTCTATTTTTTATTACATTTTTTAATTAAATTAAATAATATATAATTATATCTAAAATGAAAAATTATACATTTCTAAATTATATTTAAATAAATGTATTTATTTGTTTTATGTTTAGATTTTTCGATTAAATAAATGTAGCCTTGGTGAGCATAAGAGACTTTTTTCAGAAACAAAAAGTAGTGTATGTGTGTATATATATATATATATATATTCTCCAAAAATTTAGGATTATTACCAGGATTACCATAATAATAATAATATGAAATTGTGGTAGTACTCCTAATTTTATAAATTTGAGCAAACTCTATTTTTTGTTTGTTTGTTTTTTTTTAACAGGATCATCTTGTGAGACTTTATTATGTACAGTAATCCTATTACAAGCATTCCATTATTCCCCACACCTGCTGTACAGTTTGTCTTAACCTCCAGAAAGCTGCAGTTTAACCTCTAATTTTGATTTCTTGGTTAATATACAGAGAACCTATGAGATTAAAGATTTAAAGTGACCGGTCGTAGAGTGACACCGAATGAGAATCTTCAACCACACTATGTGCAACCACAGAGCCTGATACATTTATGCCCTCCATACTAGTTCATAAAACAGCCACCCTAAGCCCTGAAATGCTGTCTGGGGCTGCGTATGGCATGACAAATAGCTTACCCTGCTTTTAGCTCAGTTCAATAAGGCCCAAATTGCCACTTACACGATTTTGCTGAGAGTATGGCAGATGCGGCTGAGACAGACTGTGCAGCCTTGTATTGAAGCAATTTGGGTCTCACATTTCAAGCAGGTAAACGCAGCGATGGAGCTAATTTTATAGACAGCTGTGAATAAAATAGAGTTTTCAGTAGATACCTTTATTAAATCGGGGGGCTCGCTGTCTATCTCACTGTCAGTAGATGCCAGCGGTTAGAAAGAGATATCTGAAAATATCCTCGGCTGTCTCCATTTCTCATGCTCTTAAGTCAGGAAACAAAACAAGTGTCAAGCCATGAGCTGCATTTAACTAATCGCAGAAAAATCTCCATGCAGGTTTATGTTTCAAGATACTGTCCATCATCACAAAGGTTCAGTGAGTCAATTCCAATGAGAAAGCAGCTGAAGCAAGCTTTGTTGGGTTAATTTACAATCTCACAGCAGCAGTATTTCTTAATGCTAAGTCAATTGGCATGAAGACCTGGATGCTGACAATCCCTCTGTAAGCGCCTTGTCTCCTTAGGAGATTAAATGAGCATTCACTATTAGAAATAATCTGCTCATCCATCATACAATCATAAACAAATCCAGTGAATATTACTTCACAGGATATAGTGATGGCAAGAACCTCTTCTGTTTCACCAAAAACAAGAGTACAATGAGCTACGTGGCATTTAGGCATAAAACCTGCGTCACAGGCTAATGATGCATGTTAATAAAAAAGAGAGTCAGTTATAAATACATTTTTTTTCTTTCTTCATTGTTTAGATTGATTTATTTAAAAAAAAAAATACACTGTTCCCTTGAACTTTCTGTTAAAAATGTGCCATGTTTCCACAAAAATATTAATCAGCAAATAACTGTTTTCAACATTGATAACCAAATCAGTAAATTAGAATAATTTCTGAAGGATAATGTGACACTGAAGACTAGAGTGATGAGACCAGACTGAACATTCAGATTTTTAGTTTAGATTTAGAATTTAGGAAACAAAACAAAACGAAGATTAAGATTTAAGAAAAAAAAAAAAAAAGAAGATATTAGAAATTGTATTATTGTATTATTATTAAAATGATCAAATTCTTTCAAATAAATATACAATATTTATGTTGCCATTAATTCTCAAATTAATAATTTTTTAAATAAAAAAAAATTGAAATGAAATTGGCATCAGTAAGGTTGTTTTTGTCTTGTTTTTTGAGAAATGCTTTTATTTCGCAAGGATGCATTTAATTGATCAAAAGTAAGGCTTTTACTTTGGTAAAAATATTTTTATTACATAAATAAATGCTTTTCTTTTGAATTCAAAGAGTCTGGAATCATGTTTCCACAAAAATACCACGCAGTACAACTGTTTTCAACATTCATAATAATAACCAAATCAATATATTAGATATTTCTGAAAGACCAAAGTGATACTGAAGACAAGAATAATGAAAAATTCAGCTTTTTTATCACAAGAATAAATTTAATTTTGACATATGAAAAAAGAAAACAGTTATTTTAAATTGTAATAATATTCCACAATATTACAGCTTTGATGTATTTTTATTAAATAAATGCAGCCTTAAAAAAAATAAAAGAAACTTGCAACCTCAAACTTTTAAAAGGTATAATGTACATTATTGTAAAATACTGATCCTTATTATCCTTGGGATATTTTGATGATGATTGATGGACTATACATTATCAACGCTAACCATTGCTCAGATTTCCTAGCTGTTCTAGACTTAGCAGAAGTTTAAGCTAATTTAAGCCAATAAAATCATTTTGACTGAACATTCACTCAGCTATTTAATTATTTGGTAAGTAGCCTGGTAATAAGAATAATATAGAGACAGTCATCATTGCAAAATACACCCTTGCAAGTACAGTGCAACATTTCTACCTTTAAAAAAAATTGCCTATAAATACAAATGATTTTCATATGCTGCTGTAAGCAATTCAAAATCTTCAATATGAAAGAAAAAGATGTAAACAAACCAAAAGATATCTTTAAGCAAGCCGAGGCACCTTGAGCAGTCAATATTCTGATTCATTTTAGCTATTCAAATGGCTGCTTGATTTTTGTGAGCTGAAGGGCAGGTCTGTGTGAAACACACCTACAGGCTGCTGTTACTGCTCCATCTGTGATCAAAACTCATTTCTCTGTTTGTCTTCGCACTGTGTATATTTTACAGCCAGTGATTTGCGATTGGTTTTTGGTCGGGTGTTTGCATATGTTATTGATTTTCTCCTAAGCGCTCAGGGTGCTGAAAGGAATAAATAATCTGTGCAAAATTATTGCCTCCGTGGCAAGTTCTGCTTTGTTTGCGGAGGCTCCCTGGTGTGCTTTTTTAATCACGCTGTGTTAATTGTAGCCTGAATTCACCAAACCCAGCAAGACTGCTGTAGGATTACAGGATCTTTGAGGCATGCACAGTGTGAAGGCCTGTTTCATACGCTTGTGAAAAAGTAAACATGAATTCATTCTGTGAAAATCTGTCAGGCCCTTACCGCCACCCCCACACACCCATGAATCCATGTCAATGCAGATAAAATATAAGACGCTGCCTCCCTGCATCCGCAGCTGAGCTTCTGCATCTCCACGATGTTCTCTCGAATCTAACAAGACTCTGCAGAAAAATGTCAGTTGACCTTCCATACTTGCATATGTATTTCTGTCTTGTGCTGTAGGATGAGATTAACTATTGCCATCCAACTTTGCTATAGGTTTGTTAGTAAATGTAAATAAGTTGTTATATTGCATAAAATATTAAAATTATATTGCAGTTTTAAGTTTGGTAGAGAGACAGATTCTTTCTTTCTTACACAATTTAAAGTCCAGTTTATTTTTTTTTTAGTTTAGTGGTTTAAGGAAATCAAAAATAAAAAAAGTAATGACATTAACATTTAAGAAAGAAATATTTTAGAAAAAAATAAATAAATGTTTACATATAAAATAAGATTAAAAAATATATATTTGAATTTAAAAAAAAAAAAATTATACTGTCATTAACACAAAAGGGCAAAATACCAACTACTAAATTAATGAATTAATGAAAAACATCTTGACAATATAGTTTTTTTTTACTCTAACATTTATTTGTTTTATTATCATGACACATAAAGTAAGATTTGAAAATGCTGTAATTAACACAAAAACTACTAAGAAATTCTTAAATGAATAATAATAATAATAATTTACATATATTACAACTTTTTAAATTGTATTATAAAATGGTATGTAGTAAATCACACAAAAGATTTAAAATCAAATATTTGAAAAGCATAAAAAATTCAATAATACATTTATAAATAATATGCTTTATGCTCCAAAAGGGTGAAATACCAACTATTAAGAAATGAATAATAATAATAATAATAATAATAATAATAATAATAATAATAATAATAATATTCTAATAATTATTAATAATAATTATTATTTTTAATAGTTATAATTTTCTTATTATAAAACGTATGTAATCAATTAGAAAAGAATGCAAAATAGAAGCATATTTACTCAGATATTTGGAACTCGCTGTAAAAAAAAGACAATGATTTTATATGTTGATTGACTTGACTTTCAGGTTGGACACATGTTGGATCAGTCTATGTACTCGATGAAGGCAAGACGTGTGCAAGGGTCCCTGAGAGGGATGTTTAAAAAAAAATGATGCTGTAGGCGGCCTTGTCCGAGCTGATAATGAGAGTCGGAATGAAACAGCTCCTCTAAGCAAAAATGTTCTAAAAATATCATCTAAAGGTGAAGCATGTGTGAAGTTTGCAATAATAAAACACCTTCTTCTATCCCAGCATGCAGAGACAAATGGAAGTTCGGCATTCGTTGTTTCACTGTCTGTTTGGCGCTTTTAATGGTCTCTCTAATGAAGAAAAATACTTTTTATCCACGTAATCTACTAGCAGGAGATAACTGCGAAAGCTAACCAAATTAGCCTTCAGCTAACATGATTTTCTGTTCAAATCCAAAAATCTCAAATTTTAGCCTGCATCTGAAATAAAATTTGTAACAATAATAGACAATTATTTTGCGACCAATCAAAAACTGTTCTATATAATATGAATGTGTGTCGTATGAAACTAATCCAGATATAGCTATTAGCTTACATCAGTCATGTTGTTATTGTCATGTGACGTACAGCTGTTGTGTCACTTCTCTGCCATTCGCAAATCCTCCAGTGGCCTCATGGGATAATAAAGTGTTAATGGGATGCGCACTTCAGAATCTCGCCTTCAGAATCGAATCCAGGTAGTCTTTTGCTAGCTAGAATGGTATGCTAACAGACAGCTTATAGCTCTTATAGCAAACCTTGACCTCCCGGTCTAAATTGCTTCATTCATATTTTTGTATGGTGTAGAAATTATACCCTGTTTTTTGTTGGAAAAATCTTTGCAATCCCACAAGCTAATCTTAGCATTTTCACGCAGTCAAACAGCATGGTGAAGACCTGAAGTGAAATCCGAAGAAAAAAAAGTCAGTTGGTGGTTGAGAGTACATCTGTAAAATAAACATGTGGGACAATGCGCATACATGCATGATCACAGAAAGAGAGAGAACGATCGCCTTTAGCAGAGTAATACAACCTAGTTAACATGACTGAAATGCTAAATCTGAAGGACTTGGTAACATCTCTCAGGAGAGAAAAGTGCTTTCATTTTAATCTTCAGAACATGAAGTGCCCTGACAGATGGGTGTCTCTTGTAAAGATCAGAGCCATACTTTCTTAGGATGGGAGAGTATAATACACAAAGCAGCGACTCACACAATGTATGGTGCTCGTTTCAAACGTATACAATTAAGCAAGTGCCCAATGGCACAAAACCGAAACCTTCTCGGCTGTCAGAAATTCCTCTCTGCAGACTGCAGAAGTGGAACATCACAGAGGCGAGAAGAAAAGAACAAAGTGACAGGGACCGTCTTATTTCCTAGAGTTCTTGAGGGAGCAGATACAGGCAATCTCATTTAGTGTTAAACATGAGACGAGACGTGCCTCCTCCTCTCTCACTCCCTTTCACTCTTTCTTTATCTCTCTCGCACACGCAAACTTCTTGGTGTCTGATCATGTGGGCTTTGCATGAGTTGTAGAGAGCTGCCACTCATCCAATGGCTACGGAGTGACAAAACCCTCGGCGGTAATTTCAGCGAAAAGCTTGGCAGCGCAGAGGAGGACTGTGGCTGAATGCGATTGGCCCCCAGATGCCTCTTTTGGAAGATGGTTGGATAGGCAGCATGAAAAATGCATTGAAATTTTGAGAGAGCAAGAAAGAATGAGTGTGGTTGGAAAGAAACTGAATTTCCACAGGTGCAATTTTGGAGCTGGATCAAATTCGGAGCCTTTGGGTGCATATTAAGCCAAAATTAGTGTTGTGAATTAGCCAAACGAATGATTTGTTGCTTGGTTTTTACTGGACGGTCTTTTGGAAATCAGTATGTGGAGCTTGTATTCCATCTTGCAAGACAAATACAAAAACATACATACATTACTGCTCTGGTTCGGACACAAGAGACCCAGTGAAACGCTTCTCATTTCCAGCATATTATTAAGGCCATAATCAACTGGGTATCACGGTCCTCCCCTCGTCCCCATGTGGTTGTAATTACACTGACATGCAGACAGTGGCAGGCAAAGTGATTTTCGCTCCCTGCAGAATGAGCACCACCTCTTTAACCATCCAGTCAGGTAGCTCAGGGAGCCACACACAATTTTCATCCTCATTCAATTCAATTGCTGGAGCATGCTAATGGGATTTCTCATTGTTTGCTTGACTGCTTCAGTAGTACTACTTAATTGCAGGACGTAACCTTATAACCACAGTGCATAATATGTAAATGCATAAGGTCATGTCATGTTACCTGAAGTGGTCAAATTTTCACTATTATGCATTACTAGAACATGGATTTTTAATTCATAACTGTATATGAAATAATTTTGTTATTCAGTGGTCTTAATATGTTCGTATAATTTCTTTAAATAAAAAGGTACTCTGATTCTCTCTACTGATTCAATGGGATTGCACTGCAGGGGTTCACCAGCTATTTTTGTGGGGAAAATAAAAATCAGAATAGATTTATATTTACATTGAGGTAACTTCGATAAAGAAAGTTCAGCTAAATTTATAAACTGTGATATACAGTATATAAAATTATCACATTAAAATGTAAAATTCAAAGGAAGGAAAGGGCGTGACGTGGCCAAGTATGGTGTCCTATACTTGGAATTTGTGCTCTGCATTTAACCCACACACACACACACACACACACACACACACACACACACAGCAGTGAGAAGTGAACAAACACACACACACACACACACACACACACACAGAGCAGTGAGAAGTGAAAAAACACACACACACACACACACACACACACACACACACTGTGAACACACACCCGGAGCAGTGGTCAGCCAATGCTGCGGCGCCCAGGGAGCAGTTAGGGGTTCGGTGCCTTGCTCAAGGGTCTCACCTCAGTCGTGGTATTGAGGGTGGAGTGAGCACTGGACATTCACTCCCCCCACCTACAATCCCTGCCGAACCTGATTCTCGAACCTGCAACCTTCGGGTTACAAGTCCAACTCTCTAACCATTAGGCCTCTAACAATAAAGTAAATAAGCGTCAATAAATGCATTTATAAATGCTAAATGTAAATTAATTTGTTACTACTGTACATGTTATTATAGACTAAGTTTATAATGCAACTAATTTTACATGCAATAGATTATCATACATTTTTGTGGAAAAAAAGTGTTTAAAAATCAATATAATATATAAATATATTAATTTGATACTATGAGAATGTTATCATAAACCAGGCTTGTAATGATACCTCATTTTTAACAATATGGTAAATGTTTGTGAAAATAAATAAATAAATAAATAAATAAATAAATAGGTGTTTAAAAAAAATAAGGTAATTTTAATAAAATGTATTTGCTAATGTAATGTAAGTGTGATATGAAATGATTTATCTATGAAGGAAAATGTATATAGTTGTTTTATGCAAAGATCATAAAAATAATTTTATACAAAAGTATTAATACTGTAAGAAAAAGTGATGAGGACTTCGAAGATCTTTGATGAATAATAACTTTTATTACAGCGTAGCAGTGACAAAGTACAAACAGCACTTCGGATTCGGCGGAGTCTAAATGAATCCCGCACATCCTAAGCTCAAACATTTTATACTGTATTACGTTCATCTTCCAGCTCAACATGTAAGTGAAGTTTCATTTTAAATGTAAATTGTGGATAACAATGAAAGTGATAACTTTCAGATGGGAACAACCAAATGTTAAGGTGATAAGATTAAACAGAATCCCTAGCAACTCATTCATGTACCCTTTTGGTCAGCAGATGGTTCTTGATAGCCTACTGCCGCTCCCACACTATAAGTGACGAAGTATCACTCCGGAGATACTATTTACATGTTATTAAGATTGGGCTCTATGATAATGAAGCTCTTTGTAGGGAAAGGAGTATGGTTTAAGCTGGAAGCTGGGTCGATGCAGACTATAATTTCTTACAATACTTATGCATAAAATCTTGGTGTAAAAATTTGAACAGATCCATATAAAATGATATAAATTTATATGTATGATAATATAACACTTAAATTCATTAATTTGGTGCATTATATAAATGTTATTATTATTATTATTATATGCTTATAATGCAACCTCAGATTTACACTATATGAAACATGGTGTAACTGCTCCAACTTTCTGGCCACCAGAGGGTCCTTGGCCTGCCCTGAATAATGCTGAAGACTCCTGCTCTAATAGACAACCCCCACCTTTAATTTACTAGACAATATTCAGCCATGTAACTTTATAGAGTGTCAAGTTAGTACACGAGAGACAACTTTCATTCCATTTGTGGAATATCTAGAGCATGTTCAGTAGGAGAGAGGTGAGTGTAGGTGTTCATGGGTAGGTGGAATAACCGCCCTTATCTATTTTTCTGCGTTGAGTTTGTTTGTACGTGCAAATCCAGGCTATTTTAGAAGTTTACATAAAGTATGAAGTACTTTATAAGTGATAGATGCAGCGAACAAAACTCAGGCAAGATATATATGTGTTCCCTAACTGTGTAAAGGTATTTTCTAAACCATCATTTTCCACTGGTTTCTTCGCAATTGCCCCTCATAAAAAATTTGATCACATCAATTCTTTGGGCTCATCTAAGATCGGGCACAGGTGATGACCGGTACATTCGGTATTCAGGCAGTGTATAGTGCCCTGGGCAGAACACAAGGAGAGAGGCAGGGTGAAAAGAGCTGCTGTAAGCAACTTCAGCCTTAGCTGAAAATGAACCCGTGCTCCACTTTTCCTGGGATTAATTGAATTCTTGCTGCCATTAAAGTGACTGGGAGAGCTGAGTGACAGCTATTGCAGATGAAAAAGGCATGCGCTGAAAAGGTCTGGACTCTTTCTGTCTATTGCGCTGACTATGACGATATCTCTCTTTGATGTGCGCTTCTTAGTAAAGAAATGCAGCAGCTGACTGTGAAGGCTGTTACTTTAAATAGCTCCTTAAAAGCTGCTAGACACTATTATCCTCCCAAAAATACAAAACTGCAAGATAGAATGTATAGGAAAGAAGAATTGGTAACACTTTAGTATAGGGACCAATTCTCACTAACTAGTTGCTTATTAGCATGCCTATTAACATATTGGCTGTTTATTAGTACTTATAAACCACATATTCTGCATGACGATGATCCCTAATCCAATAAAAAAAAACCTAAACGTAACAACTACCTTACTAACTATTAATAAGCAGCAAATTAGGAGTTTATTGAGGCAAAAGACGTAGTTAATGGTGAGAATTGGACCTTAAAATAAAGTGTGACCGAAAAATCACACCTGAGATGTCTTACTTGTCTCAGCTGTTTCTCCTCCCAGGTTAAAAAAAAAAAGTAGACTTCCATAATGTACTTGAAGTGTTCTATTTTAGTGCACTAATTTTGTACTTAATATACTAAAAATGACTCTTTAGTACTTCTTAAGATAAACTTAATGAATATGAACTAAAATGTGCTTTTAACATACTATCTCTGTATTTAAAAAATGTATTTAGTTACCACTTGTAGTACACTTGAACCCATCTTTCATACACTAGAACACTCAAGTGTACTACAAGTGGTGACTAAATACATTTTTTAAATACGGAGATGTTAAAAGTGCATTTTAGTTCATATTCATGGCGTTCCAAAATAGCACAGTTGAGTACACTTAATTGATAAGTTTATCTTAAGAAGTACTAAAGAATATTTTTTAGTATATTAAGTACAAAATTAGCGTGTGAAAATAGAGCACTTTAAGTACATTATGGGAGTGTACTTTTTTTAACCTGGGCTGACCAGCACTCAAGATCAAATGGAGACTTTTTCAGATGTTTCTCCTGGAAAAAGATTCTTATCTAATATGCTTTCCATCAAGGCTATTACCATTAACTAAAGCTTAAAATAAAACCATAAAAAGACATATTTTTGAAAAAGACAAAATACACAAATTTACTAAACCTTTAATTAAAATTAAAACTATAATATAAAAATAAAATCTAATTCAAAATGTATGGCAGTATATAGTGTAATAGTAAGTTTATGCCTTGCTTCTGGGCTTTTTTTTTTTTTTTTAGGTGTCTGCTTGTACAGACTATATGTAAAATCTATATTTTGCATATTATGTTTTTATTTATTGTATTTTACATTTAATATGTTACTACACATAAACTTGCAGATTGCCCCTTGATGTGATTTCTCATTCAGTCTCATTATATCAAGGTGCCTATAATTTTACAGATCTATACTCAAGATTTCTCCTTATTTGTATTCATTCAAGGCATTTTAAGAGAAATATCTGAGACCAACCAAATGACAGTTCACCCAAAAATGTAAAATTTTGGGATCATTAACTCACTGCAAACCTGTATGACATTCTTTATAACTGTAGAACACACACACACAGTCTACTGTTGAGATTTCTTACATAAATGGTGGATGGTAAATGGTGCATTTAAAGAAAAACATTTGCTTGACCTTTAGCAAAAAGGTCATAATTTTCAATCGTGAGGCTTTGCAGTCATTTCTACATACTGTACAGGGTTAAATCTGTCCTTCTAAAAGTCCTTGAGAAGGTTTTGGTGATAACCTGCTTTTCATGTCCACCTTTATTACCTGGTTAACATCCCGCCATGGATCAGCATATCTGTTTACACAGGACGAATGCAACCGTTCTATTCCACTGGCTTAAGGTGAGCCATTCCTGTGGAAACCCGTGTACCAGACGAGTGAGTACAATTCAGTCACAGGTGTGCCAGAACTCATAGCCTGACCAAGGAAACTGCTTATATCCAGATATGGCTGTTATCAGCATGCTTGCAGTCGGTAAGCTTTAGTGGACCTCTCTCTTTTTCTCCGCAGGATGTTTCAAAGGGGGTTTTCCTTCTAAGGAAGCAAAGAGAAAGTTTCAGCTTTGGGCTGAGGGATTTAACCCTAAACAGGTTCCCTGGCTGTGGGCTGGGTCATATATAGGGGTTAAGAACACAAGACGGTGTGACACTTTAGCATTTGTATTACTAGTCAGACCTCTTGAATCCAGCAGTGAAGCTATCTAAAGATTCTTGCAGTTTGTACACCTGCGTCCTTTGGATTTCCACTGTAACTGCGTCGAGTATTGAAAATCTCCTCAGGTGGTGCTCAACAACATGCATTCAGTCACACGTCTATGATGTTTCCATTTCATACAGTGCATAAGGTGAAAGCTCCTCAACCTCTGAGCAATCGAATTCCATTTCTAAACAAAATATACTTCTGTGAGCAGCTGGAGTGGTTGAGAGTCCTCTTGGGTAGTTGTCCACTTCATTCCATTGTTTCATAGCTTTGTGAAAAATAGAAAATAGTAACATGACTACTGGTTTAGATTTAGTGATGTAGCCAGTTGTTCCCAACAGCTGGAGGACGCAAAGATGTTTCTTATTTCCACCAGTCTGGCACAAAGTAGCAACATGTTGAAACTAGTTTAAACCAGTCCTATTCAACAAATGTGAATCTGCTTCTTGCTTTTAAAGTGAATAAGTGTCAAGTGTCATCGTTTCCATTTATTTAGCACAAACTACACAATTACATCCAAAAAACATACAGTATTTCAAAACTTCAGAAATGCTAATGATGGGAAGAAAATGCAGCAAATAAGGCATGATAAACCTGCCTTTCAAATATTTTGAACATAATTTGTTCTCATTCCTGTATAGTTCTTATACATGAAGTTTCTATGACATTATTGCTTGTCCTCATTACCGCTTGTACACAACGGACAGTGTACTACCACATTCTTTAGTCTTGAATCTTCAGCTTTCGCTGTTTTGCTTTATTAAGTATAATATAATGTAATCTAATCTAATGTAATATAATATAATATAATATAATATAATATAATATAATATAATATAATATAATATAATATAATATAATATAATATAATATAATATAATATAATAATTAAAGTTCAAAAGTTTGGAGTTGGTTGTGTTTTTGAAAAATTTTAGAGTCGTTTATGCTCACCAAGGCTGCATTTATTTGATCACAAATATAATAAAGTAAAATTGTGAAATATTATTACAATTTTAAAAATGATTTAAAAAAAAAAAAACTTTCATTTGACATAGAAAAATTTTGTGACATTATGAATGTCTTTACGGACACTTTTGATCAATTTAAGTCTTTGTTAAAAATAAAATGAAAATTGTTAAAATTTGAAAAAAAAAAGTATATTAAAATTAAAAATAGTATCAAATATCAAATTATGATAACACTTTATTTTAGGGTCTCTTGACTAGTTGCTTATTAGCATCCATATTACTAGAATATTAGCCATTTATTAGTAGTAATTAAGCACATGTTAATGCCTTATTCTACATGACCTTATTCTACATCCCTGATCCTACCCAATACCTAAACTTAACAACTACCTTACTAACTATTAATAAGCAGAAAATTAGGAATTTATTGAGGGAAAAGTCGTAGTTAATAGTGAATAAGTGTTCCCTATTCTAAAGTGTTACCCAAATTATATTTTAAATTTCTATATCAGAATGAGTAATTAGTCACAAAGCTCCAAATATGAGTGTAAGGTTTCATGGCAGTTTCACAGGTCAGTTTTTCCTATAGTCACTTCCAAAACTTTATAGAGACAAGTTCGGAACTTGGCCAGAAGTGAATTATTGATGACTGCAGAATAAAGAGGCATTTATTTCATGTGGGTTTGCCTGAATTAATCATAACATAAGATGGATGATGAATTCTTTCAGTACAAAACCTACCATTTTTCCTGTAAATGACAGATGTCTTCTTGCACACGTGGACCCAGCCATTATCAACAGCATCACTTTACCGCACACATCAAATATTTAGCAGACGCTCTATTGTCTGTAGTGTGTTCTTGCATTTTCCGCCTACAGTGTAAACGCGCGCAACATGCAATTTTGACATCAGCATTCCCAAGGTGTCTGTGGACAGAAATGTTTGAAGGAACCATCGCCAGAGATAACTGATTCACGATTTGTAAATGTAATGGAACTTGATACCAGACTGGATCACTGCAGTGTTTGACTGTAACATTTCAAATATTTATTCAGATTTACACTATGAATTTACACTGACATACATTCAAATCTTTTTTTTTCTACCAAGAGTTTTGAACAAAGGGTAGTTATTTGATTTTGTCCCCAAAGTATTCTCCCCCACAGATTCCCTTCATACTAGCTATAGGTATAGTTTCCATGGAGACAAACACTGACTGTGTAATGCCCGTACGTTTCCGATATGCAGATGTGTACAGTGGATGAGAGCAATAGAGCATCATTGAGATATTAAGGCTGACATTTCTTACCGACAAACACAATGTCAAGCTCCTTTCCCACTGGATTTATGGTGCGGTTGATGTGGTAAGTAGCGTTGACTGCAGGGTGGAGTGGTGGCTATATGAATACACTGCAACAGAAAGCAATGGACTGTTGATTCATCCCCCGTGTCTGTGGGCTTGCACACTTGATCGATACTAATCCCCTCATCCATCACAGGTCACATTCAGTCAAACATCTCTCACTGTCAGCACATGAGCGCACAAGAAGTGTCTCTCAGGACACTGGTTTAACAGTCTTCTGGGATCAGCTGCTAAGAATACAGTACTCTTGTTATGTAACTCTAAAAATACATAACATGGCAAAAAATAAAATCATGTTTTTTTTTCAGAACCTTTGACTGATTCAAGATTTCGGTTTTTGTTTTTTTTTTACATTTAACTAGTCAACATAAAAACTGCATGATTCAAGTAATGTTTTCTTTATTAACTATGTAGTTAAAGAATGTGCATCACACATGTAATGGTCAATATGGTGTTAATGTAAAACAAATTCACAAATATAGCTATGCAAAAAAGATGCATGAATTATGAAGGCACATATTGTAACATATCCTATCCTATCCAGCAGATATGTGCTTGACAGGCACATTTGGCTATTGCGTATATGATATAAAATGTCTGCGTATGTGTAACCAAAATTTGTTCATCTTTTTTCTTTTTCTTTTTGGTCAGCTGAGCTTGTTTCAGTGCACTCTGGGATTACCTTCCCTTGAAAAATCCATAAAAACAAGACACAATGTACTGTATTAACAAAGGAATTTTCAGGGGGTTTTTTTGTTTGTTTTTTTTTTTGTTTGTTTGTTTTACCTGTATTTTGATTTCTTTTCACTTTATTGCTTCGAGGTTTAGGGTTAACAGAAATGTCCTTTTTAAAAAAAAAAAAAAAAAAAAAAAAAAAAAAAAAGTGTAGGAATCCTATATTGCAGTGATTATCAATCAGGCCAGTACCCACTATAGGGTGCCTTGACAAACTTCCAAGGGAGCCAAGATTATTTAAAATTTAAACTTGATTTTAAATAAGTCAAAACATGAATTACAATAAAATAAATCTACTAAAATTCAATTTTTTAACATATTTCAGCCCTAGTCCTAGAGTCATGTAAACCAATAAAATATTATAACTCTATGGACATTTTTATAATGTATGCATTTTTCTAGTACGCCAATAACTATTTTATTAGGTTGAAATTGAGTAAAACATATTCCTTATCATTATCCTTCATCTAGTTCCCATAAATTACAAATGACTGGAAAAGTCATGCACATTAAAATCTGCTCTCATGAAATGATATAAAATTTTGACTCATTATTTGAGTTTTATTTAGGGCCTTTGGAAAAAATGGAAAATTTTGGAATGTTTCTGGAACTTTATCAGAACTTTTTGCAGCCCTAATTGAGAACCACTGCTACAATATATATGAAGCAGGCTGCATGGCAGGAGCATACATGTAATGCCTTAAAAGTCTGGAACAGATCCACATAATTGGACAAAATTGGTGGAACCTTTTTAGAGTAAATAACATATTCTGCAGATTGCTTTAAAGCTAAAAGACATGGACTAAAAGCCAAAAAACCACAAACACATCTTTTCTTGTGGTTTTAACTTTAGCTTTAGCATAATCTTAAACAACTTGTTTTATCTTTAAATTACTTTTAAGTTCCATTATTAGAAAGGATCATAGTGAAACTATATGCCTCTGTTGTGGTCCTGTCAATAACCTGTTAAAGGAAATTAATTCCACTCGATCAGTTTTGATCAGTAGGCAGACGTGTGATTTTGCCTATTACACTGAATCAATAAACAGCTCAAGGCCAGATACATAAAACTTTATTAGCTGACAGAATATGTTCCTATCTTCATCAATAATTGATATAAATGGACAGCATCAAATAAGATCTCAGACTTCAGCAGGTATTCGGCCTCCAACAAAGAGTACAGGCAACAGCAGGTGGAAAATCCAAATCAAAACGTGGTTCGCTTGAAGCTGGTGCTAGAGGAAACTCTATTTATAATGTAGGCGTGTGTCAAAGAGATTTAGGTGTAGATAAAACACTCTTTCTGAAGGTTTTAGAAAACTTCTGGAAAAAAATGTTTGCAATGGACTCAGTGTAAATATAAAATGCCCACATTAAAAAAATAAAGAAGCAAAAAAAAAAATATATATGTATGTATATATATATATATATATATATATATATATATATATATGCAGTGCAGTAAACTCAATGGCTTTATTCAGGCAGCTAACATCAGATTTTTGGTATATCTGACTCAAATTAGTTTCATTGTTTATATGTGGATTGAAATCCAATTAAAATAACATTATTTAAAATGTGCTTGAATGGATTTCAACTATTTTTTTCATCCTTTGGGATGCGTATGTACAGTAACACATAATATGTAACACACAGTTTACCTCTGATTTGCCTTCATGAGTACATTGCAATATTGAATACATTGTCTGAATAAACAAAACTTCAAGACTTCATCACCTGCAAAACATCTGATTTGAATTACAAATCAGTTTTGATGCAGTGTGAACGCACCACTTACAGTCCACATTTATATTTATCCATATTTCCCACCATAAATTAGCTCTAGTAATGAATGACGCCTACTCCAACCCTGCCCTCCCCTTGTCCCCTAGTTCTCAATGCCTGCCTTTGTCCGAAGATGAGAATGAGCCATTCTCTCTCTCACAGATGACCCCTCTTGTCTCCACAGCCGCCTGCTGAGGACGTGACCACGTGGTCTGGATGCCAGCAGCTGCCTCTGACAGCCCCTGACGTCCCCTGGCAATCTGAGAAACACATCCTCATCCTCCGTTTCCACGCTCTCGACCCCCCCGGTCTGCAAGGATTATTGAGTCTCTGGATTACTGAAGTGTCTGCTTTGGCTGCGGGAGAAAGGGCACAATATTACTTGTGAGTATCCTCAGCTGCTCTGAGCCTCAGTTTTGCCTGTGCAATTACAGTCATTATGGGCTTTTGTGCTTACTTGGTGGAAAAGAAAACTCAGGGAAGACTTTATTAGAGCAAATGAAATGCTTCATCAAACATTATTGGCCATTACTTTAATTATCGGCATAGCAGAATGAAATGAACGAAAACAGATCTTTCTTGCCTTGAGTTCTTGTATCTGAAATGGGCTTGAGACTAAATTGAAATCGGCTATACGTGACGTGAAGGAACTGGGGCATTGCCAGCAATGTCATGCTACTGTTTTGGCCACAAAACGCCTAGAGCGAGACTCGGGCATGTTAGGGATTCGGTTAGTGTCTATGAGAGTGAGTGCACAGTTTGTCAACCTACCGCAATAAATAATTTAAACAAATGTACGACAAGGTTGTGTGTAGTTTCAGCATTTGCTAGGGTTGCCAGCTCTCTCAAGATTTCCAGTTTCAGCGTGAGAATGGGTTTAGAAACTCAATACATCTAGGGAGAGACCACACATCATTTGATTTCAATTATTTTTGAGGCCTGGGCTTCGTACTGCTGGTGCAAAATATCTTAGGCCTGCTATTACCTGAGAGTGTTTGCCTGGGTCTAGGGGCGAGTAAAACATGCAAAGTGAAAGTCGCAGATGATTTGGAATCCAGAATGAATTGATGCAATCTGAGATGTGGAAAGAGGGAGAGCCAGAGAGGCTACATGGATGATTTTTCTGTATGTGGATGTGGGCTGCCTGAATCAGAAATTGACTGGAGTGATGAAACCAGTACACATGTCTGATTGGATGAAGAAAAATTTGTACTACAAAGAAACAATAAAAACACAGGCCCATCTTTGAAAGAAAAAGACAATCTGTTCTTTCATGCCATTTTTTTTTCTTGTTTTCTGTTAGTAAAAGAAGACAACATGAATTCACAATAGACCATATTTCAGGTCTTAATGGATGTTCCTGGTTATACTTTGTGCAATTTATAAGAGTATTTTATTTCAAATAATAATAACCTGTGAAACAACCTTAAATTTTTGCTTTTTTTCATGTCACTCTGTTGCTCCATTTAACTCATTACAGAGGAGTCCATCACTTTCCCTGGGCTAAACTTTAAAGTGTTAATTAAACTAATGAAAATTCCATGATTTAATATTTACTTCTGTTTTTAGTGGGCAGCAAAAGGAGTTCAAAATTATCTAGATAATAGTAGGATGTAATTATTACTATTAAAGACAATATAACAAACATAAGTATGTGTTGTATGGAATCCCATTTTCATCTTAAAGTGAATAATAAAAAGGTAATTATGAGATAAAGCAATAAATAAAATCACAATGGTGAGCAAAGAGAGAAATTCTTGCGAAGGAACTCTTAGGTGAAAATGGTCTTCCATGATTTTGTGTAATTCAAACCACAATAATATCCAAAGATTGCCAAGGCTATAATGGAATCCTCCAAAATGAGGTGAAAATGTCTCTACATCAGTGTTTTTGGTGATGCAAGACAGATGTCACAAAATGACACTGCCCTGGTATATATGGTTGGTAAACTCTTGAAAAGCAGTAACAGCAACAATCCTGAACTCAAAGTAAATTTGTCTCCTTTTCTGAAAGTACGGATGGCTAATAAGCAGTCTCAGATCAATCCGGGAGTCCAGCCGTCATGTACTCTACTCAGACTCTAAACACTGCTAAATGAGTGTCAGAGGAGTCTTGCAGCTTTAGTTAAGGCAGCACAATGGCTGTCACAAACACACACTAACATACAAAGGTGCACAAACATGGTCTGAAAGCACCAGGAGGCTGTGGATGTGATGAATTGAATTGAAAGACTGTCCTTTCCAGCACAGCAGTGTTTCAGTGGCACATCCTGCTCCTGCAGAGAGAGCGCGGCTCAAGAGAGACCCGGGCTGATCAGCAGTTCTTGGACTTAATTAACACCAGAGGTCTAGCAGCTGTTATACCTCCCCCTACCTTTACACTCTGTACCACCCACATCTTACAGGGGTTAACATGTTTGAAAGCACATATAGCAATCATAAGTACAAAAGAAATAAACAGCAGGCAGTAGATATTTTAGGCAGTAGATTTTCCAGATACCATCTAGCAGATATGTACAATATTTACAGAAATGACTTTGAAATTGCTTGGCTAATTAGGGTCAACCTACCCTGTATGTAACCATCTATAATTACACTACTGCACAATAAAACTGATTTCTTTGCTTTTTAGATGTAAATACACAATTCACCTTCTTGCTGAGTATCTAAAAATGAGTTACATTAAATTATAGCTACAAAACTCACTAAAAGGTCCTTATGATTGTCATTACAAGTCTATTAGAAACTGCCTAAAATCAGTTAGAAGTGTTCTAATATACAGTATGCAGTAGACAGATAGTTGTGTAGACAGACAGACAGATAGATAGATAGATAGATAGATAGATAGATAGATAGATAGATAGATAGATAGATAGATAGATAGATAGATAGATAGAAAGAAAGAAATCGGATAACAATTTTTGTAGCAATTTACTGATAATGCATAGGACAGACAGACAGATTTTAAATGTACAAATATTTTTACTATAATTTTACCAAATTCTATGTACTAATGCTGCTCTTTACTGTATACAATATAATTTTACAATATAATTTTACAATGTCACATTAATATACCTTTTTGTGTCCACAATCAAACTGCAAAGGACTATAATGTGTTTTACTCATGCGACCCATTAACTGACAGTACATTAAAACTGTATAAAATAGATTTGCTGTGAGTTTAACTCCATCAGCACAGCACAAATGGGGGGACATGTGCCCATACAGCCCACCCACAGGGATAATAACATCTCTCATTATAAAAGAGCTTTCTGAATGACTGTGGGGAAAAAACAAACAAACAAAAAAAACTTTCCCCTCTAAGTAAATAAGATGAAAACACATGAAAAATTTGTTATTTGATATCTATCTGCCCATCTGTCTTCTTGAAAGCAAAAATGGGGGGTTTATCCATGGTTTTATCAGTTTTAGGCGGATGTGAGCAGACCTAGGAAGCCTAGCAACCCCGACACATGGATCATTTATATTTCTCGGGGAAGACACTTAAGCCCATCCATTTCCACGCTCAGAGCAGTATGTTAAGAGAAGAGACTAGCTTGTTTTCCAGAAGGCTTCTGTATTATAAACACAACAAAGCGTTTGATTTGATATCCATGCGCCTCAGCAGCCTCGTGTGTTAAAATCCTCTCACAATTTGGAACAGTAATTCATTTCTTAATGCTTTCTGTGGAGCCTCAAAGTTTTACAAAGAATAAAAATATCTGCTTTTCTCTCTCAGCCGCGATGAGGGGTGGCACACATCCGCAAAACATTCCATTGTAAACCCAGAACAAGATCTATTAATAGGCTGTTCTTTATCTTCTCATTAAGAAATCAATAGGATACGTCCACATTTGAAACAGGATGTAACTTTTGCGCCTGAGACTGATCTGATATCATCAGAAAATCCTCATATCTTGCATGTGTTCAATTATAGCTGCTGAGATACTCCAAAGAGTCTACTTACAGCTGTGTGGGAGCGCGACTGATTCGTTCGAATTTGAGTCGAACTCATAATTAAATCCATGAATGTCCGACACAGAGGCTGAGACAAACCCATGGCATTGTGGCTTGTTTATGGCACATGATTTTAGCATTTGTATGGCTGCGAGTAATGCAAGCAAATGAGCCAAAGCGTGTGTAGTAAATCCACACTAAATCTTTTTCTCTTTTCCGTGTGTTTCTCTCTGCTCTTTGGAGTAATCCCATCACTGTAGAGCATTTCCAGTGTGGAGCGTTTACCGTGAGTACTTCCATATGCCATTTACATGCTCCTAGACTGTTTGCACACAGCTGCTAAGCTATGCAAATAGCAACACAAACTCAATACGCCTTATATGCATAGAAATTATTGCATGATAAATATGTGTGAAGTGACATGGGTGGTTTTAATGGGGAAAGTGAAGATGAGGACATGAAAGCATAGTACAGTGGTTCTCAAAGTGTGAGGCGCACCCTCCAGGGGAGGCGCGGGCCATCCGCAAAAACGAAAATAAATAAAACGGTAAACAGCCAACGGATGTAACTTAGAATGGAAGATGGATCGGTTTGTGAAAGCCATAGATGAAGTCGCCAGACAGCGTAAACAATGTATGCTGTTCTGTGTCAGTAGCACCCATACATGGATACATTGTTTACGCTTTGATCTGAACGTAAACAACGTATCCATGTACATACGTTGCAAACATTGTTTACGTATGTGATACTTTCCAAAATGGCGCCAGGGTGACGCAGAGGAGACGTACTGTTAAATAAAGTCGCTATTTTTGTTTTCTTTGCACACAAAACGTATTCTCGTAGCTTCATAAAATTACGGTTGAAACACTGATGTCACATGGATTATTTTAACGATGTCCTTACTACTTTTATGGACCTTGATCATGTTAGGACCCACGGGGAAGTCGTGGCCTAATGGATAGAGAGTTGGACTTGTAACCCGAAGGTCGTTCGTCATTTTTGGGTGAACTATCCCTTTAAATAACAAGAAACTCTGATTAATGAATCAGTAATTAATAGCACTCTATTGAATGTGGTAGTTCACTACTATCTATTCATAACTACTATTCCCACCCCCCACCGGAAAACTACTATTTTTTTTTTTTTACAAAAAAATAATAATAATAATAATAATATTTTGGTCTTTCTACTTCAAAACTTTTTGTTTAATTAAATGTTATTTCTGACTGAAACTAAAGTAAATCCTACACCAATTTTTTTTTCTTTATTCACTTTTTTCACTGAATATCATGGTAAACCACTAGTCACATGACTTGAGTATTACCAAATCCTTCAGAAATGATTTATCTATCTTACCTAAATTATTGTCTTCTATTGTTAATTATGCAAGAAATTGAATGTTAAAGTAGTGGTTAACATGTTGCGTTTGTAAGGGGTAATAGGTAAATAAGGGAAACAAAGTCAATTTAGCTCAAAGGGAATCATTTATGATTTTATAGGGAATTTGATCAGAATCACTGTTTTAAGGCGGATCACTGAGTCGGCAGCGATTCATTCAACTGAGTGCTATTACTTACCAATTTATTAATAAGAGATTCATGTTAGTTAATAGTAGTTACTAGAATGTTAATATTGCTTTACACCTGTTTAGTTACTGATTAATGGCAGAAATTTCTCCCAATTTGCAAAGATGGACCAAATTCAGCTCATATTTCTAGAAAAGACTCTTATTGAGACCTAATGAGGTCATGAAGCACATTTAAAATGTGTTGTCAAGGAATGCTAATTAGAATTTCTTTTCATGAGGGAATTGAAGACTCTCCAAAAAATCTATGGGAAAAACAACTCTAGGAGAACTTATGCTACAGTATGATGAGCCCCAGGGAGGACCAGAGGGAGGAGAAGAACCTTCTCTGCTGAAAAATATAAATCCAGATTTCTACAATCCTCTGTGGGGATTTGCAAGATGGATGCCCAACTTTTTAGCAATTGGAAGCCCTGAGGCAATACACGATAGTGGTCCTCCCTAATGTGATATGGTAGTTCTGTTTTCCAATAACAGCAAAAAATGACAAAAACACATGTTGCTGTTGTTATATAAGTTGTATAATGCCCACAATCTGCACAGTATATAGCATGCAAGATTTATGAATGTATAAAATAGCCTTTAACTTCATTTAAATTTACCCTAAAATTAAAATATTGTCATCATTTACTCACCTTCAAACGACAACATTAAGTTTTGGCAGACTATCCTTTAACTAAATGTTAACTAGTCCCTGTGTTGTGTAATATCCTTGTTTGAAGCAGTAACATGTTAATTCAATTCACAAGTGAGCTTAAAGAATTTTTATTGGAACTTCGAAAAAATGGAACACAGCTAAGTCAAGGATGAATTTTAATCTCACACACCGCAAGAGCAATCAATCTTTTCTATTCAATCTGTCCCTCGGCTCTTGGGAATGAATTCAGCTCAGTTTCATGTATTTTATCCCGTTCCCAAATCAAACAGTCTGAAACGACAGCATTACAAGTGAGAGAAGTATTAACCTTTTTGCCTTTGTGGGTGGGTGTGTAGATCAGCGGTATAAGAACTACAGTCATATGAATAGCAGACTAGATTGATTCCTTGAAGTGTGGGCCATTATTTGTCATAATGAGTGTGCTTTGCTGGACTTAAGCTGTTCTGTTCTACAAGACCCTCAAGGCAGATTTACACTGTATGGTCATGCAAGCATCTATCTCATCTCAGCCCAGACATATACTGTACAGCATCACTAGTTTTACTCAGAAGAGGAGACACTGTATCCTTAAGAATAAACATGAACACATTAAACAGAAGAATCAAAATAGCAGAGATATATTTCTGGAGCACAGTTACGCAATCTGCCACCATGTATAGATAAACAAAGAACTATCTATAACTTATTTGTGTATACAAGTATTTGATGTGGGCAGTCAAAGGGTCCTCTTATAGAAATTCACCAGAAACTAATTTAAGATCTTTGAGTGAATATAAAGCTTATTGCAGCCACCTTCATGGCATCTTTGACCTCCACAATTCGATTAAGTCTACTTAATACATTGCTTTACTCAATAGCTGAATTCCCACTCACTTCCACTCAATCTACAGTATTAGAGATTTGTTTGAACTTGTTCTTTCCAGTGCTTTTATAGTTCAATGGTTTGGTCAGAGGTTACATGTCTCCCATTGACTGTTAATGATATAACCACCAGAATTGATGCTGCTTGTTTTTTTCCACAGGTATTCAAACAAATATAATAAAGATATAATCTGTAATGGAATTAAATAAATTCAGAATCACATATGTAAAAGTAAAATGAAAAAAAAAGTGTAGATTTTAAAATGGGCATCAAGTGGAGGATTTATTAATATTACCATGAAGTGCATGGACTCAACAATAAGGCTGGGAATCAACACATATTTCCTGATTCGAAATCAAAGGATTTAGATTCAAATTCATTTGGTTCTTGATTCACCTAAAAGTACCAGTTCATAAGAGTACATTTTTTGTTCATTAAAAGACCCACTGTTCTTGAATCGGATTACACTGGTCACACTTTTTGCCTGCAGCCCATGAGGACCACCCAACAGAAAGACCTATATTACACCTGCATATGGTACACACAATATTTCTTTTTGAATCACTTTCAATAGCGATGGCAAATTCACATTCACACCTCAAGATACATATGATTTCTTTTGCTGTGTTGCTGAAGATTAAGCAGTGGAGGAACTGGATATACAGATAAACCCGGGACACACCAAGCTGATGATCGGCCATCGGGCAACGTCGGTCGGCTTTAGTTTTTCCAGTGTGTTCCGCACTAATGGCGGAGCACACCGGTAAGGAAGAGAACTCAGATTGGATATTCAGCTTAGATAATGAGTGCACAAGAAAAAACTGAACTGACGAAAGCAAAGCAGTAACGAAATGAAGAGGGAACAGACAGATACTTGTTATTCTATCCATTTCTTTCTTTCTTTATCCACAAGAAGAAGAACAAGGGCTGACACTGGCAGTGCCATTATCAAACTTCTGCAAAGTTCACACTGCACGATTTTTATCTATAATCATCTATAACTCCTCCCCAAACTTCCCACTTCCCTGTATCTTGCTCTTTCATTGGCTGTAGGACATTGCAATGTATTTTTTCAGTCAGAACTCATTTCACACAGCAGGATTTTGAATCGACGACAGGTCCAGATATTTAGCATGCCAAATATTTCATGGGCATCAGCAATTCTCTCAGATCATGACTTTAATAATTCACATTGCGTGATTGTCACTCATGAACGTGCACCGATTTGCCTCCGATTTCGGGCATTTGTCAGCGATTTCGTAAAACCTGTCGGCGAGTAAAAATCGGGATTAAAATCGTACAGTGTGAACTCGGCATTAGTAGACGCTGCTTGCTTTGTAGCTCTTCCAGTTTCCCCCTTTGAATGCCGAATACAGACTACTGCCACCTGTTGGTATGAGAGAGTTATGTTCTCTCACGCAAGCTCAGAGCGTATATGCTAGTTGGCTGATGGCTATAGTCTGTCCAGTGTATTCTAGAGCAACTTTTTTGCCCCGATGTAGTAGATGCAGTGAGCATTCCTCTGTAGTTCTTTGGCTTCAGTTTGGTGTGTCCCTACCCATTCAGGCAATCTTCTAATTTCTAACATTATAAAAAATAAAAATAAATAAATAAATAAAACACTAATTTAAAAATTAACAACAGGACACAAACTATAAAACTGAGTGTTCTTTCAGCAGAACAAAGAAGCATGGAGGACGGAAAGCGCTGTACACTCTGTCACAGAATAAAAATATAAGAATAGCTATGACGATCACAGCCAGTTGGAGAAAATTTACTCAGCCTTGACCAACAAAGCAAAATTATTAATGTGAAACAGTCTACTGAACACGCTTTTAAATGTCTCTTTGATTATATGTTTAGCTGAATTGAATTATTAGTACTATGCAATGTTTTCCCTGCTGTCCTCAACCCTATCAGAACAGACCTGTCTGTTTATTTATTTAAATCGCACTGCCGTTTCTTCTCTGCACCTGTTTCTGTCTCACTCCGGCTTTGTATCCAGTCTCTTATCTTCACTCTCTGCTTGTTCAAGTGCCATGATGACACTGGTAGTGCAGCTACAGTGGGTTAAGAAGCCAGCCAGGTGTCAGGTTTCTCTGCAAAGTCACTCCTTGTGCTCTGAATCACTGACACCGCACCTCTGCTGCTGCCGATACCAAACATCCCCGCGTGTCAGCAGTTCTTTCCTTCTGTCATATTAATCTGCCACCGAGTACATTAAAATGTGACTTTGGGGTAAGCACTCAGTGTATTGCTGTCTGTAAAATGCCAGAAAATGTTAGATGAGACCAGAAATCCTATCAGGTCAGAAGGAATGTCTGCTGTATTACATTTCCTTGTTCAAGGACATAACCTCTACTGTAGAACCACACCGAATAACCTGAGAATGTAGAGCACATCCTGTATTAACTAAGCCATTTTTGATTTGTCACGGCCTGAGGACACATCAGGATATTTTAAAATATCAAAGCACGTTCAAGTTAAAATTGGAAAATGATCATTGATTAATTTATACAATATTTAATCAAGTGCCTATCTTTATGAAAGAGACACTAAATCATTCACTCAATCGATTTGTTCAAAAACGCTGATTCATACAGTAATGAAAGTCACTATGGCTGCATCCAAAATCGTATACTGTACTATTTTTGTAAATATACTTACTTCACAACTTTTAAAACGGATGTTCTATATACATAGTTTGAATGTGTATGGCATGAAAGTAATCCAGGCCTGTTATATTTGTCAGGTTGTCATTATCATGTAATTTCCAGCGTCAGTTGTGTTGCTTCTCTGCTGTTCACAAATCGTTTTATTATTGAATAAACGATTCGCAAGAATTGAAGGCGGGGATTGTGAATGAACAGCACTCTCTCTGCCTTCGATACCATGACTGAGGTGCCTTGAGCAAGGCACCGAACCCCCAATTGCTCCCCAATGGCTGCCCACTGCTCCGGGTGTGTGTTCACGGTGTGTGTGTGTGCGCGTTTGTTCACTATTCACTGCTGTGTGTGTGCACTTGGATGGGTTAAATGCAGAGCACCAATTTCGAGTATGGGTCACGACTTTCACTTTCACTAACAAAAGTGACTGTCTTTATAAATGAGTCATTGAATCACTCACCCAACTGATTTTTTTAAAAACAGAGTTATTGTTATATTATGATTGTTACATTATGAGTTATTGCATCAATTATTCATTCTGGAACAGTTGTCTGGCTTGCATAATATTGTGTTAAGTATATTTGTTTTATAACTGTACATCCTCCATCTGTTGTCTGCAGTGCTTTCCAACTGACATTTTTCAAAGAAATCATATCGTAAGTGACACAATGACAGTTTTACTTCCATATTTACTTCTAGGAATGTGACGGCCGGTTTTTATGGGATGTAATGATGTGGAAATTAATGCATTGAGTTCTGGTCAAATGGATCTGCAGTCCCTGGTGGGAGCAATGCTGGCATGCCTCCATCAGAGACCATCTTTGTTCTTCGTATCTATAGTACATATGCAGCAGTGTAAAATAATGTCCAAGAGTATAAAGCAGGGTTTTTACGATGCTTTGGCCGGATGCTTCACTCTGAAGCCATAAGCCAGTAAACAAGGTCTCCTTCCATTAATCTCACAGATCCTTTATGCAGTGGTTGTTTTCTGCCATCCATGCCCACAAAAAGGAATATAATCATAGTTCATGCATATCCATTCAAAGAATATCTCCATTCATAAGCATATTTTTTCAAACATACAAACTTCTGTTCTCTAGTAGTGTTGTCGTCTATGTTTTAGTGAGTTCAACAGAGATGGTGCTATAACGGCTGTATACTTTAATTACCTTGATGGTTAAGGGAGGCATCAGCGTAAATCAGTGTATTACTGTGGCTTACAGTGGCACACCTACGGTTCAGAGCATGTGACAGCAAGCTAAAGGACAGAATCCCTCACATCATCAGTCTGAGTAATTGTGCAATTAAGAGAGCAACAGAGTTGTATTGATGTTTGCATAGAAAATTGCATAGGGCACCGTTTTGTGTGTTGCAGTGTAAATTATTTTAATTGGTGCGGTAAGGTCTAACAGTTCCTGTGGTTGATATTGACAAACAGAATGTCAGGAAATGTGTTCCTCCTTATAATGGTAAATTAATTTATTTACCCATGTGTCAGAAACATTGGTTTATTACTGTGCATAATATATAAGATTTTAATACGTTTAGTCAGCAAGAAAGCATTTAATTGATCAAAAGTAATATTAAAGACGTTACAAAATATAGGCTATCTATTTGAAATAAATGCTGTTTTCTCTTCATAAAATAATCATAGTTTCCACAAAAAATATTAAGCAGCACTGAGCACCAAATCAGAATGATTTCTGAAATATCATGTGACACTGAAGACTGGCATAACGGCTACTGTTTTATTGTGTTTTAAATCAAATAAATGCCAAAAACAAATGTCAGATAATTACATAGACTAAAAACAAAAACTGCGGTTGGTCACTCAATGTAACACTATATCTAACTATAATAACACAGTCTGATCCTTTCTAAGTAGGCAGGTCTTGGAAAGAATATCTAGGAATGCGTAACATATTTTATGCCACAAGACAACACAAAAGAGACTAGCAAAGAATAGACCTTGTGTTAGACATGTAATTGACCTTCAGAATGTGTGAACCTCCTGTCCAGCTTTCAAAGGTCATGTAACTTATCTTGGATGATAAGAGATTCATAATGCTGTTCTAGTGGGAAAAAAAAAGTGTAGAGTTCTCAAACGACTTTCACCATTACAAAAACAAATCAGCTTTCCTTACAACTTATATATTCAGGTTAATCTATGAATTTGCCATGAAGTATTCTAAAACAAGCAGCTTCAAAAAGGATATATTTTTTATTTCTGGGTGAACTATTCCTTCAGTTTACTATGTATTAATGAGTGGTACTAACAGAAATAATGTTACACCTGGCCCAGTTTCAGACAGGAACATACACCTATCCACTCACTCCTTATTAAAACCCACACCAATTAGTTTCCATCTGGGGGGTAAAAAGCTCAGAAAAAAAATTTTCAACCCCAGGTGATTTCCCTATGGTTTAATTAGCAAAGATCAAATTCATATTTCTTAGTTTCTTTTTCCAGCATGTCCATGTATATTATTGGAAACTGTGACTCAGAAAAGTCCCAAGAGTGAGAATTCCTCAACATCTACCTCATTAGACGGTCTCCACTCTTTGCTTTCTCCCAGTCTGATTAACTTCTGAGTTAGCAACTAAAAATGCTGTGATCAGTGAACTGAAGATCAATGCTGCAAGGCTATTATCAGCATCCACACAACAGCTCCGTTCAGCTGAAAGTCTCTTATTAGGGGGAAACGCATGGGGTTGTGCTTTAATGACCTTTGACCATGTGATGAATGAAATACTTTGCATTAGTATATTAACATGGTTTTACAGACAGCCCACCCCATAAATTATGAGCCATAGCTGTATTTGCTAATGAAAACATAACAGGGTTCATGTTTGTCTGAGTCTGTAGTCTTCAAAGGTTAAGATACAGCATATGTGTATTGATATTGTGAATATAGAATCAGGGCCAGTGTCTACTAAAATGAAAAGCCTGTGTAATGGGATATTACTGTACATACTTTAGCACTTTCAGTTTAACAGTAGTAAATCAAAAGTAAATGGTAAACTATATTTCATTATTTCTAAATGACTGCTTTATCGAAGCCTCTGAAAATGGAACAAAGATTTCCGAAATTCAATAAAAAATGGAAACATGAGACAAGTCGCGCATTAGACTTGGATCTGCATTTTGGACCACACAAGCTTTCCAGAAGTCTCATGTGAAAAGCAAGCAGATTTACACAGGGTTTTATGTTATTAAAGTCTAATTAGCAGAGACAAAAAGAAAGTCTGCTATATGGCAACAAATCAGTTTTTCTCAAATGAATCTGTTTTTTCTTTCTTTCTTTCTTTCTTTCTTTCTTTCTTTCTTCTTTGAAGCAGTGTTGTGTGTGAAGAGTTTCTTGTTCTGTCAGAAACTTTTTTTTTTTCAATATACATTTAAAAGGGTTAATAAACACAAAGTTGATTAATATGGCTCAGAGGCTGCATAAATATCTCAGATCAACACAAGAGCCATTGTAACTAATCCACATCAGTCTGGGCACCAATTCCAGTTGCTGCTATCTCTGTCCTCAGCCTGAATTTTGTGGCTGGCCCTTCAGATTACAATCTGCAAACTGAAAATAAATGGAACGGTGGAAGGAGGACAGGTCTTGGTGCTGGTTTTCAGTGTGACATGGCCAGCCTGAGGCTAGCCTTTGAATCTCTCGTCAGTGCTGAGCTAGTACGCTGAAGACAGGACTCTCACCATCAATCACATCTATCTTTGTGCAAATGGCTTAGACCTACTTCACTTACCCTTACTGAAAAAATACTCCCCTCTAAATCAAAGCGGGAATAGCATTTCCTCCATCTCCTCCTGGCTGATTAGGTTATTTAACAACACTGAGCGGAGAAAGGATAGAGCTGATGCATACAAATGCAGAGATGTAAATCTGTGTACATAACGCTGACTAAGGGCCATGATGGAGCTGTTCAGGACTTATGATTAAATGTTTAAGAACTTCACCGACAACTTGTAAAAAACACACGGAATTAAGTATACATTCAAACCTGTCAACGGCACTGAGTGTTTACAGACAGAAAGATTGGTGAACCATGATAGACGGACAGACAAAAGCATAGATAGATAAATAGACAGACAGATAGACAGAGACAGCTAGATAGATAGCTAGCTAGACAGACAGATAGATAGATAGATAGATAGATAGATAGATAGATAGATAGATAGTTAGATAGATAGATAGATAGATAGATAGATAGATAGATAGATAGATAGATAGATAGATAGATAGATAGATAGATAGATAGATAGAAAAATGGATAGAAAGATAACTAACAGACTGACAGACAGACAGACAGACAGACTGATAGATAGACAGAGACTGGTGTCAAGCTTGCACTTTTTAGTCTTCATCTGTGCTGAGATCATCAGGTAAATGGGCTTTGTGAATATCAATAATGACCTGTCAGGCCACCTTTCTTAGCAGCGTTCTAAGTCATTACTGGGACACGTACAAAGCGGGGGACAGCGGTCAGGAAATTAGTGAATATATAAGCAGGGACAGAAAATGAGCTGGACGGGGCTTTAATACGATGTGCTGTATTCCGTGCTCTCAGGTCTGGGAGTGCATTCCAATTAGTTCGTTCAGAGGAGGCACAGCAGAAATATCAGCATTCACGAAAAGATGCTTTATCAACTCCATCTTTCATTACTGAGATTAAAAATCCCCGGGCCATGTAACTCCAAATCCTCTTGTAAGTGATGGACACTGCACCAGCTTTTCTGCTTACAAACTTAGTGGGAGGCTGACTGAGGTGAGTGACTCTAGCACCTTGAGAGACCAGAGCCAGTTTGGCAGGTTCTCATCACAACGGGATGGTAGTTATGGATCTGCAGGCATTTTGTTTACAGCTGGTTAAGTGTGGTTGATGCATAACATTGTCAAGGCCATCCTGATTGAATCTGATTCAGACCGCGTTAACCTTGTTCTTTTGACACTTTAAAGAAATACTACGTTTAAAGCATTTTGCAAGCACAAATAACATAACAACTATTACTTAACATAAAATCAACCTAGCATAACATGTAGCTATTTTTATTTTTATATAGGTCTTTACACCCTCCTCCCATTTTACTTGGTCCCACTTCAGTGCTTTTTACCCCCAACTGTATTTAACAATTAAAATCATAAACATTTTTTGGTGTACCATAATAGCATTCTATTACATGCATAGTTAAAATAGTAAAATTATGTTTAATTATCAACTAATTTTAAAGATCAAACGTATAATAATATTAATAATATAATAATGTTAGAAATATTGTCACACTTCATTTTAAAGTCCAATTCTTGCCATTAACAAACCATTAACTATGACTTTTTACTCAATAAACTCCTAATTTGATGCTTATTTATAGTTAGTTGTTAAAGGGGTCATCGGATGCTAAATTCACTTTTACATGTTGTTTGAACATAAATGTGTGTTGGCAGTGTGTGTACACATCTACCCTATAATGATAAAAATCCCCCCAGTGGATTTATTTAATCCCTAAAAATAATATTCCCTTTTTCAGACCAGGTCTTTCTCAGCTTCTTGTCTGTGTGACGTCACACGGACGAAGGCCGCTCCCAATAGTTGATTGACATGGCCGTCTTACCTTAGACCCGCCCTGAGTGAGCTGTGAACAGTCCGACCGCCATTGTTTCGACACCAGAGCAGGAGTAGACAAGAACAACTCCATAGCGATTGAGGTGTTTTGTTGTTGGATGTAATAATGAACATAGCAGTCGTCATTTACTCCTGACATCTGAGCCGCTGAAGACACAGTGGATTACTATTGTTTGTGAAGGGAATGGGCCCCCGATCTACCTAAATGCGTTTATGTTCGCGCGAATCATTCATGATCCAGCTTCACTTACAGCAGAAGTGAGTATAAGGGTTTTTTTATGAATCTTTGCAATCGCCTTTCCTAATAATGTGCTAGTTAGCAAGTTTTGCAGCTAAATGCTAAAGTAAACAGTCTCTCAGAGCACAGCTGGTCACCCCACAGAAGAGAGGGGCGGGGTCAGCAGAGCTCATTATCATTTAAAGCAACATGCAACAGAATGGGTTGATGTCTGGCAGTGCTGATTTTGGCAAGGTAAAAAGGGTGTTGTTTTACTCTACCATAGAGAAATTTTAACCAAAGTATGTTATAGACTTTTCATTAAGACCCTAAAGAATCATATCAACTTGTGGAAAATGGTCATCCGATGATCCCTTTAAGTTTAGGTATTAGGTAGAGTTAGGGATGTAGAATATGGTCATGCAGAATAAGTACTAATAAACAGCCAATATTTTAATAATAGGCATGCTAATAAGCAACTTAATAGTGAAAACTGCTCTGAAAAGTGCTATGAATAATAATAATAAAAACAATTACCATTTTTTGATTTCCACCCCATTACAAAAAAATCCTAAAAATTGTAACACCCAAAAAGTGACATTATTTGAATGTTATTTACAGCATGACATGTAAGAAAAAATCAAATAAATAAAAAAAAATAAATGAAATTTGCTTATCCTTTCCTTTTTTAAAACAAATATTTAACTGTTAAAGCTGCAGTCCGTAACTTTTTTTGGTTAAAAACGATCCGAAATCAATATTTGAGCAAGTACATAACCAGCCAGTGTTCAAAACTATCGCCTTACTTTAGCCCGATTAACAACAGTAAGATTATAATAATGTTTTCTAATTTGAGTGGTACGGGTAGGTTTTCGCAGGAAATTCGAGCATGCTGCTGCGTCATTACGTCACGTCTGAAAACATAAAGATTGAGTCCCGGCTAATAGGCTATTGCATGTGCGGATTCTGCAGGTGGTGGATCATTAGCCTTTTCTCACAGCAGCTGGAATAATTACATTTATCATTTTGATGGCGGATTGTAATCCAGAAAGGATTATGAGTTTATGAAACACATGTGACTGAAATTAAATTATTCCAGTTTTAAATGCTCTGATTACAGATAGCCTGGGATTACACAGGATTTGTATTTTAAAGAGAACCAGTTCGAAGGAAGAATAATTTGCTTTTTGGGTTAAAAGAATTTCTTAATATGAAATTCAAATGGTATGACAATTAGAGATTATACTGTACAGAAATTGAAATCTACACGCTAATACACATTACATACACGTAGTCACGCAATGCTGATGTTGTTAACATTAACAATTTGAGAACAAAGTATAACAACAATAATAATAATTTGCACGGTTTGATGTGATATGAGCTAAACGACGGTTAGATTTAATCACCATTGGTAGCGCGATTTACTGTAATGCTTTTTTTCCTCAGTTGGTCAGAACAAACGTGGCAGACTTGTTACTTAGGCTACTTGTTCTAATGACAATATCCTGTGAAAATATTCACAAGACGTAGGCGAGAATTTGTGATTCCTAGGTACAGTATCCACACCGGTGCAGTGACTGACAGCCAGACATTCACCTCAAAACATTAAATTCATCCGTGCTGGAGCTGTGCCGGAGCACAACCCATGCAATTAAAAAAAGGTGCAGCTTTAAATATTTATACTCAAATTTTCTAGCCTATTGCTAGCATATTTGCTGTTTATTAGTACTTATAAAGCACATATTAATGTCTTAATTCTGCTCGACCATATTTTAGATCCTTTAGTCGTACACCATACATAAAAAACTTAACAAATACCTTACTAACTATTAATAAGCAGCAAATTAAGAGTTTATTTAAAAGTTGTAGCAGATAGTGAGAATCAGACCTTAAACTGAAGTGTGACAATTTAAGGTTTATTGCTGGAAATGCAACAGGGTAAATTAATTGTTATGTTATGTATTTTATTTAAGGATTATGTTGTTGTATGTCGGACTCCGTAACATTAATACATCTGCAAAGCTAAAACTTAAACAGCCCTTTTGATATTTAGTTTGACCTCCTGAGGTTGACAAATCAGATTTTAGAATAGAATAAATGAAAATTATGTCATCATGTACTCATCCTCATGTCGTTCCAAACCTGTATGACTTTATTTCTTCTGCAGAATACAAAAGAAAATATATTGTTGAATGTTGGTGACCAAACGTTTTGATTAACATTGATTTGGGTAATGATTTGGGAGGGAGAGAGAAAGAGAATATTTCATGATGGTGAGTAAATGATGACAGGAGTTTTTGAAATCTGTTATTTGAAATTTTCATTTGTGGACTATCCCTTTAAGTGCCCCTTTCACTGAGAAAAAAATAAAATAACAACAACAACAACAACAACACTTTTTTTAGTTTTGGACACTATTTTGCTGCCTATTCAAGTGCCTTTTGCTAATCAGTATATAGCCATTCGGGATTGACATGTCTGCTTGTCCTTGTCCTTTTGTCTTCTTGGGTCACTAACCCTGAATTAAAAATTCAGCATACACACAGAGTGCGGCTGGTCTGTGCGTGAAGAGATTGCCTGTGTGATTTCCAGGGAGCAGCATTATTTTAGTTAAACAGGCCTGTTGCATCGTTTAAGGGTCTTGTGCCGCACAGCCACCTGAGAGATGAAGACTCAGCATCTTGCATTTTGAGACAGTTTAATATTGAATCCCTACACTTGATAAATCTATCTGTCAACAGAGGATGGACTACAGTGAGGTTAACTGGCTGATGTGCTGTTAGTATAATAATAAGTGAACATAAACTGATTAAACATACATTGTCTGACAGTCAAAGCGAAGAACAACATAACAGATCAATGACGTCTGAGATTACATTCAAATGCGCATGTACTGTATTGTTTGGCAGGTTTCGATTCGACTGATTCTGTTGTTAGATTTACCTTCATTGCATTGGAAAACACGATTCTGATTGGTCAACTGTGGCATTTTTCTATCATTATTTTTTCGTAATGATGCTAAACTGTATATTAGATTGTCGTCTCTGGCAACTAATCTCTTATTCTGTCTCATATCACTCCATGGTCTCCTTTATCTCACATAATAAATTAATATCACTCATATCAATACTTAATGTCCATTTATTTATTTGCCAAGTAGTCATGTAATAAGTGAGATAATGTAGCCATTCATTACTGCAAAATAAACCCTTTCCGCATGATACGAAGACCTTAACAATGACTTTGGATATGTTTATTTTATTGATTATATTACTTCTACTAAAAACTGAAATAAAAATTTGTTTACATTTTTTCATTTTTTTATTGTTATTTTTTTTTTTAGATATACTGTTGTTTTTCAACCACATGCACTCCTAACCCTATATTTCTGCTTAATATAAAAAAAGACAGGGGCCATGCTACTCTCAAAAAAATCAACTCTCTCTCGTCTCTTCAATTTTTCTGCCTCCAGAGAAGCTAAAAATACACTGTCGCTACTGTAGTCAACCAGCATTTGTGCTACAGACTACACACACAGACAGGCTTGGTTCAAGGCACAGCATCATCATATCCAGCTTTCATATGTGTGTCTAGATGGGTTTCAGTGATAATAGTTTCATAACAGAATTATTATTCTCTTAGGAAGAGGTTTGGCACAAAGGGCACCTGACAGCTAATTCATCTGTTCCTGTATTGGAAATATTACCACTGAGATTAAAGGAGAGTGAGAGCAAACAAATGCCTCTCCAAATGCAAAAGGATTCATTTATTGGTGCTGGATTGCTTTACTAGGTATTAATATTGTAATTTGGGACCAGAAAACATTCATCACTGTAATGGTTGGACAGGAAGTGAAAGAAAGACAACAAAATAATGGTCTCATCAACTAAACCTTGTGGTTGTCGTCACAGAAATGAACAGACAGAATCTGCCGTTTGTGCATCAAAGGTGTCTGTTTTTTGTGTTTTAGGAACTTTGGACCGCAGCATGGGATGCTCTGGGAACCAACAGCGTGGTGGATGACCTCCAGCATGCGGCCGTCACAGCTGGACCTCACGCTCGTGGCCATCCGCCGTTTCTAACTAAGGGTGAGAAGTTAACAATAATAATGTTTTATTTATAATACAATTTCTGTCTTCTTTATTTTCTGGTAAGTGAAGCATTAAGTAATAATAATAACAGTAATTATTATTATGCTTCACATGCAAAAAAAATAAATAAATAAAAAAATTAGGAAAAGAACTACATTATAAACAAACAAGCCAAAAATAAAGTCAAAGAATGTCAAATTTATGAAACTATGTGGAGATTAGGTAAAATGAATAACTGCTAAATTGAACCCCTTAACCAGCACCCCCATAAAGCTAAAAGGGATGTATCCAAAAACAAATGGCTGCAGCTCTTGAACCGCTTTTGTCCAAAAAGTCAGAATTAGCTCTTTAGTACAGGAACAGATTATGTGAAGCTCACAGAGACTCAAAAGTGACTGTGTTTGCTAAATTTAATTGGTTTAAAATCAAGGATGAACAGGGGCGGTTCTATAATGCGCAGCGTTTTTAAAGCGCTGCGCTTTATAACCAATCACATACGACTCTGTTGAGCTCATGAATGCAAGGACCAATCAGAGGCGTTCAGATGAGTCATCGCTGAAACACGCTGTTTCGTCACCGCGCGCGCTGGATGAATTCTATTCTCTCTTTAGAAAAAACAAAGTGAAGATGTACGAATGTAAGTAAGATATTAATTTCACAGTGTAAACAGCTTTAGAGATTATTATGGCAGTTTTTGAGAGTGCTTGAACTCGCTGGACTGAAGTGAAAATGTTCTTTGATATTGTAAACGTTCTTTGCTCTCTTCTTGTACACTGAAAGTGTTATAGGCTAATTAGTAACTTACAATGTTTTTATTAAATTTACATTAAATACAAAGTCAGTCATATCAAAAGTATTTTATGGCATGACACCCATATCTGATACTTAAGTAAAAAGATGGGCTTTTATGTGTAGTTAATAGATTACAGTATTAGGCTACTTTGCCCATCGCCCATTATAGATCAAATAACATAATCTATAAAGGTGCAAAATGCATTTTCTTACACATATTTGAGAATCGAGATATTTCATGATATATTTTAGGGATATATCGAATAAAAAAAATTAAATAAATAAATAAAACCCCTGCTGAAAAAAACAATAGACACCATTACAAAATTAGTAATGGTTTTACTGGTTATAATGGGACTTGTATTGGTTTTACTGGAAACTGTAATGGACCCTGTTGGTCTCTACTGGTAATTGGTTGCCTTCTATTGGTGGCTTGTTAAAACCAATAAATCCTAATGGAATATGTCCTAAAACACACTACAGAAAACCATTTTTTAATGGTTAAATGTTGATGGTTTGTAATGGTATTTGTAGTGTAAACCATTAAAATTTTCTGTGATGTTTTTTTTTTATTTTTTATGTTTTGTTTCTTCAGTAGGGACATAAGCCTGTATCAGTTATACAGTGGTATTGTGGCTGCTGTGTGTCACATGGCAAGCACCCCCCCACCCCTTACTCGTGCCCCCTCAAAAATAATGAGTGCATGATGCCCCTGACACTACAATACACAATTATTTGTTAAAGAAATGAAACATGATGAAATATTTGATTTAGTTGAAATTGTTATAGGTTACTTCCAGAGTTTGCAGTGATACATGGTGAAAAATGACTGAATGAATAATACTTAAAGTAGGTTAAGATGAATTTAAAAATTGTGCCCCCTAAAGCACAAGTGGCCCCCTTCTGATGCCCGTGTGTACAACACCACAGACCCTCGCGAACTCGCTTTTTCGGCGAGTAACTTAATTCATTATAAAACAACTGCCAGACATGGATTTTGACATCTTCGTTCATGAAAACATGATGTTGGCAATCAGTGCGTCGAGAGCCGCATAACGTTACATGGTTTGTATGTGCATCAATCATAACATGCGTCGATGCAGTCATCTTTAACTTGATTATTATCATCCTCTTCCACCAAAACTGCTAGGCTAGTGATTCACAGGTCAGCGTTATTCTAGCGAGAATCGACGATAACAGGTCTTTGTTTTTGTTTATTCCTCCTGTGGTTGACACACAGTGATTTGTGAGATTTGTTTCTTAGCTGAGCAATAATAAGATATGGCCAAATAGGGACTAATTTGATTTTATTAATGCTGTCCTGCTGCAGTCCATTACGCACAGCTCTGTAAATTTAGTGGTCTAACTCGTCAATGTCAAAATGATAGAGATGGCCAATCAAATCAAATCAAAGAAAGGTTTGTTTTACTGTTCACAGAAACCGAGCTTGAATTCCTGTGTCATGCTTCATTTGTAACAGTGAGGGTGAGATGTAGACTATGTGGCTAAACGTTTAATAGTTGACATTAAATGACAGACAGTAATATCCAGTGGCGCAAACTACTACAGTTTTTGTGGTTTTGAACATTCGAACATCGAAAATATATAGCCTAATGTTGTAAACAAACAAACAAAAAAAATCATTAATTAATTAATTCTTAGTTTTTAGCCACGATAAATAAATATATTTTTGTCTGCATGTCATCTGCGGGGCTCCGCAGTAATCGTACAATAAACTGAGGCTACATGAATGTGTGCAAATTCATTTAGTGAACTTGCTTTCCTGGTAGTCTTTCAATTAATTCACTTGTCTTAGAAAATGATTCATAAACAAAAGTGGGTGAGTTATCATCAGACCTAAACCAGGACGTGGTGTTGCTTTCACTTTATGTCGTGATTAGGACAGTGTCATAAAAATAAACATATTATTTACTTTACAATAAATTGTAGTTAAATTTTTTTAACTGATTTAATCCTCTCTTTTGGACAAGGATCCCATATAGAATCATTCCATCTATAATTTGTTTTATGTCAAAGCTTTGAAATACTTTATCTGTGATATTTCTGTAATGTTTGGCAAGGTTATATTTTGAGGAAACCATAAAAAAGAGACCTGAGGTCCTTCTTGGGTTACACAGTGTTACCAGTATAATGGGTTATCATTTTTGACTTGACCACATGGAGCTGAAATCTAATAAAAGTGATGATAGTCATTTTGATCAGATAAGACATTAATTCCCTGACACTTAAGAGGTTCCCACATATCTTTCCATTTATAAAGTATCTCTCTTAGTGTCTGACTCTCTTCATTTCCCTCTCTCAGGTAATGACCAGGCATAGAACCAACCCTGGAGATGCCGAAGAGAAGAGATATTCTTGCCATCGTGTTGATTGTGTTACCATGGACCCTCCTCATCACTGTGTGGCACCAAAGTGCAATTGCCCCCCTGCTGGCCATCCGAAAGGGTACCAGTCTCTCTTACATATATAACATGTTGTCAGGGCCAATTTTGTTATCAATCAAAATGACAAATTTCCACTAGTCTATTCATTTCTGCTCATTTGAGTCACGTTAGAAAAAAAAAATTGCATAATGTTATTCTTACTGCAAAATGATCTTTAAAAGAGCATTATAAAAATGGTGCTAAACAAGATTTATTTTCTTGCCACTTAAATACAAATTTGTTTTCTTTCTAAACATCCACAAAACCGTGAGTTGACTAAGTATACTTTGTCTTTCAGCACATTGTGCTTTCATTTCATGTGACATAAAAATAACTATTCATGTAGATTAACACAAATCCCACTTTCTAACACATTAGCGGAGTTTCAGCTCATGTGCCTCGCTTTAAGAGTCCACTGACTCCAATGAAATTACCCAACAGCTTCTCATTTATTCAACTACAGATTTCTCCAATAAAACCACCCTCTGAGGAGCATTTCTTGTGGCTTTAAGTCAGAATTACTATAGCTATTTTAGCACTTACATTAAAACACTTATGTAAGTGGTTGAATCACATACACAAGCTGTACACATAACCTGTTATTTATGGGGCATTCGAGGCAATCTAATGGCTTCACGACAATCTATCAGTCACTGACCACCTCTAGCTCAACCTACAGAGAAATACAACACCTAGCATTTGAAGATCTATCCATACATATGCATGTCAATACCATCAGCTTATGGAGATTTACAGATGTGTATTCATAGAAATTATCATGAAGTAATTAACGTGAGTTTGTATGATGCCTAGGAGGCAGTGAACATCTGGACTGCTAATAGAGTGTGCTAATCTAATGGTGCTAAAATGTCTGAAGTGAGAGCAGGGCACTAATTGAACAGTGATAAAGATCTGATATGTGAGATGCCATCATGATTTCTACCCTTAATGAGCTATCAGCAGGAATGTGCTGGAACTGCCCACACCATCATTTTGTGAAAATATTCTTGAAAAACAAAAAATAAGATATTTGGTAACACTAATTATTTCAGCAATATCATTCCAGCTTGCTTATTTAAGAGATTGAACAGAATAGTTCAGCCAAAAATTTAAATACTTTCTTTCTTCCGTGGAACAAAAAATTTTGAAGCACACAAAGGCATTATATTTGCAACCAGTTCTAAACCTAAAGTTTTCCAGTCTTCTAAAGCCATCTGATACTGCTGCTTATCCAAGAGCTCTGTGCATCACTATACAGACGCCAAAAGCACACTACAGAATATTTATTGCAATGTGGCCTGTAAGCTCATTACTTTCACTGAGAAGCCTTTGCAGTCAATAGACTGACATGAAAGGTATGGGAATTTAGCTCCAACCCCAATTAAACACACCTCAACCAGCAATTTAAAGCCCTCCAGGAGCAGGATTGGAAACACCGGCCTAATCAAATGCCTACATCTAGCCACTTCTCAATATTATACATACCTGCAAATTTTGTGTGTGGGAGTGTCTTTATATAGATGTACTGTATCTCTGAAGAGAACAGTCTGTCTTCAGAAAAGGTTTGATTGCATTTTCTTTTTCATCTATAATGCCCAAAAACGCAGCACTGCTTCATGTACAGGTGCAACTGGGGTAACTGCTGTATTTCTGTTTATCCATAACAGAATATGCATCATTTTATAGAAAAAAATAAATAAAATACTGTTCAGTATGATGCCATAGACCAGGGCTCTTCAATCAATGTTCAGAATCCATGTGTGGAATTTAGCTTCAACATTCTCCAATACACCTGCCTGGGTGTTTCAAGCAGTTGCAAAGACCTTGATTAGCTGGTGCTTAATTAGAGTTGGAGTTAAATTCTGCAGGATTTCGGACTTCATTGGTGATCTCTGCCATAGACATTGGAATTCAAAACCACTTTGCTACCTAAACGTACAGTAGTTCTATTCTAAAATCTGAATTTTCCAAAACAATGTCTACTGCTGATTACAATATTTTATAATGAATTTAAAGAGTTTAATAATTAAGATTAAGATAAATGAGTATTATTATAGTTGATCTCCCCCTTTCTCACACCTATCGCCATGTTACCTTTTCCATTGGCCCAGAGTTTGCAGGTACTGTATGAATATAAAACTTGTAACAAGCTTATTTAAGTACAGTCTTAATAATTTATTTTTAAAAACCAGTATATGTCGCTGTTATATATAGCCTTGTGGGAACACACCGACAAAAAGAGCAGTCCAAAAGAGTCTTTATTGTAAGCATTAGCATTATTGTAAGTATATCAGACCACTCAGGCTGCATTCCAAGTCTATCAAGGCCAAACAACTGCCTTATGTGAGAAATACCCAAATCTGATCAGCATGCCCATCCACCATAATCCTCAAATCCCGAGAACATTCGTGTATTGCCATCTGAAGAAACATTACCACAGCTTAGATGCCAAATACTATTCCCATGAATACAGTGAGTCATATTGACATTACTGGTGCTATTACTAGCTTTATAAACTTATATGCAGCTTTTTTTTATATATATATAATTATAGCAGAATATTCTCCAAAATTTCTCCTTTTCTGCTTCAAGGAAGAAAGAAAGTCATACAGGTTTGGAAGGACATTAGAATTTAAATTTTTGTCTGAACTATAGTGTTAAGAATTTAAGAGCAGATCATGCAGAACCTGTGCATTATGGGTATGAATCAGTGCCTTCTGCCCCTGTGGAGTAACCGTATTATGATCTCACGGTTCCTGCTCTCACCCTCTCCAGTCTGTCACCTTCTAGTAAAAGAGATCTTAATCATACCAGAGCGTCTAACCATCCACCGGCAACGGCTAGCAGGTACTCCTCTAAGGTTTGTGGCATGCGTCAGACATAAAGAGAGCAGCCCTGGGGTGTGCTAATGTCTTAATTCTCTTTCTCTGTCTGGCAGATGATGGGACGGAGACTAGGCACGAGACGGGCCCAGCCACGGACTCAAAGGAATACTGCTCACAGGACAAGGACATAGTGGAGGTGGTCCGTACAGAATACGTCTACACAAGACCTCCGCCCTGGTCTGACGTGTTGCCCACCATCCACATCATCACTCCAACATACAGCCGCCCCGTGCAGAAGGCCGAGCTTACACGATTGGCTAACACCTTCCTCCATGTTCCCAACCTGCACTGGATTCTGGTGGAGGACTCTCAGAGGCGAACTCCTCTAGTCACGAGGCTTCTGAGGGAAACGGGGCTGAACTACACACACCTCAATGTGGAGACCCCACGGAACTACAAGCTGCGAGGGGACACGAGAGATCCCAGGATTCCACGTGGCACCATGCAGAGGAACCTGGCTCTGAGATGGCTACGGGAGACCTTCAACTCCAACAGCAGCCAGACAGGAATCGTCTACTTTGCAGATGACGATAATACTTACAGCTTGGAGCTGTTTGAGGAGGTGAGTTAAGACAGGGGTAATAATCTTCTCCATCTGAAAGGATACATAAATTGTGTACTGTAACATCAGTTAATGGGTTTTGGTAAGTGACTGCACTTGTAAGGAGTTTAACTACATTTATAAAATAATAAGCTTTGTTTGAGTGCTTCAACTGCATGATCATTTGACTTATTGTATAATATTCCCATCACTGTCCTTCACTCTCCTTCTGTGAAATACTCATTTAATTCCATAATCATTATATGGATAGTTCACCCAAGAATGAAAATTTTGTCACCATTTACTCACCCTCATGTTTTCCTGTGGACAACCAAAGAAGATATTATGAAGAATGTTTCAGCTGCTTTTTGTCCATATGAGGAATGTCAATGTCAATTAAAAGTAGCATGAAAATAATCCATATGCCTCAAATGGTATTCCAAGTCTTCTGTAGCAAAATGCTCAATTTGTATGATTAACAGATTAATATTTAATTAAATCAAAACACAGATCAATGCGCTGACTTTCATCATAAGAACACAAACAGCTGAAACATTCTTCAAAATATTTTCGAAATATTTCATTTTTCACAGAAGAAAGAAAATCATACAGGTTTAGAACAACAGGTTTGGAAAGGCTTAGAAAGTCAAACAGGTTTGGAACAACATGAAGAAAGTCATACCATTTTGTAAATGATGACAGAATTTTCACATTTGGATAACTATTACTTGGATCTTATTATGCTACAGGTACATAAATACCTGTCAAGACTTTCTTCACATGAAACACCTTTCAATTCCTCTGAATTTTGAGACTCTGCTCTGAAAAGAAAAATCATTGATGGTGGGTGGTGAAAAATGATCAGGCACATACATCTGAAACACTGGCAACAAAAGACACAAGACTATAATTAGGGTGGAACAAAAGCTGCCATTTCTGTTGATATATGTGGGTTGTACATTTTAAAAGATTAATATTCATACTTAACATACATTCAATAGCATGGTACTTTCCATGGACACTGTAAAATGCAGATTTTACAACTCAGTTGCCTTTTAAATCAGGCCTGGCCTTTGATAATGTACGTATAATATCATGTTAATGTATAACATTTGTTTACATTATTCAGTGTTGATCTGTAGAGTCATATATTTCATTACATTTTAATTTTCTTATAAATTTTCATGTGGAAGAGACTAGCTCCCTAACTCAAGTTTTCATTGAAGTTAACTTAATATTGTATCTTTGTTTGATGCATATATTAATTTTTAAAATATGATCAAGCTATAGACCCCCTGCAGTACCGCCGCAGATCCCCTTTGGTCTGTGGACTTTGTTGAAAATACTTGTTCTAAATATTAAATCTTAGAAAATGTATCAGAGTTTATAATTCATATATAATGTATTTAAATAGCAATCTTCCCAAGATAAACAAGTTTCAAACCCACTCTGGGCTTTCATGTTCCTATCTAACTTAGAGGAGCCATAGATGTTTGTGGCCTAAAATCAGTGACCTACAATGAGAAAACATCTCACAAAGAGACGGTAATCCCTTTTACTTCTTGAAATGAAGATATAATAACAGTTCATGAATTATGCATTTGGCCTTGTTTAAAATAACCATTCCTGCCAGGGTGAATTAATTATTAAGCTCTTATTAAAAATGCTTAGGCAGGCACTCTGAATGACAGGGTTTATTTACAGATGCTGTGTATTTTTACCCCCATTCTCCTGGCTTATTTTTCCACTATTGACTCGCTGTAAGTGCTCTGAGCTTAAGGGACACAGGCCACTTTCCTCTTTACTCTGTGACTACTTTGACTTGACAGAATCATTTCAACATGTCCTATTCTGAATAATGAGTCATCTGCATGTATGTCTAGGTCAGGCCTCCTCCCAAAAATGTGGATGAGAAAAAATCTACTGTACTAAAATAAAACAAAACATACAGCACAGTATAAAATGCATAGTGTGGGGTAACCGCACAAAATCCAGGAAAATGTCACACTATAGAAGACAGTGTCTCTACATCGCTGTGACTGGCTGATTACTTTGGTAATGCAATACTGACCACCTCTGATGCTTGCAAACGGTTCAAAAATCGGCCTGAGTAGGTCAAACTGATTCATTACAGATTAAACATCTGACCACTCAGACATCAGTCACTCTTGGTCACATAATAAACATCCTAATCTAAATGACATAAATTCAAAAGACTTGAATTGCCCATGCATTGGTCTCTTTGCTAAAACATAATTATAATTTTATAAAGACTAATTTACAGTGTGTGATGAAAATTGAAATATTATAAACACAAATTTAATTTTACATATAAATAAATAATTGACTTGTTTATTGTTGCTGTATTGATGCTAGGGGTGGGCGATATGACCAAAATCGTATATCACAATATGAGTAATTTTATTCCACGGTAACAATATATATCACAAAACAATATCACATAAATACTAGCCTAAATTAAAAATTCAAGCTCACTGAAGACAAGTAAACAGTCAGTGATTAAATAAGAATAAGAAACTAATTAAAAGCAATAGGACAAAAAACTACAGCAGAAGAAATAAATAAGAAATGCTACATGCATTCTATAGAAGTAATCAAATGTATAAAAACACTGCATTTTATTCACTATGTAAATTAAATATATATTTCTTCTTATTAAAGTTACAAAAGTGATTTAGTCAAGAGCAGTGAGAGATTTTTTTTCTCTTTTGTTGTTTAATTAACATGAATGACAGACAGCAGGAATATTAGACTGCTGTCACTTTAAGAGCTGCCTGGATCCAGTATACTTTTTTTTTTTCTTTTACAGCTGTTTGCTTTCACTTAAGACCTAAACACACTTAAGACCTAAATACTGTTTGTATTTAACAGTTTAAGGCCTATAAAGCGGCAAAAATAACTCTGTTCAGTACTCCCACACTATGAGCACCGTCTTCACATGCGTGTGCCTCTCTTGACAGCGCTCATAAACAGTCTCTCAAACAGCGTGCACATATAGCGAAATGAGTTTCTCTTTCACTGCGGATTGCATTTCAACTGGTTTAAAATCACTATTATGACAAATTGCTGCAAGTTAATCGCGTCTACTGGTATATTTCCCACCCCTAATTGATCCCAATACAAATCGTTCAAATATTATCTGTTATCAGTGGTATTCAGCTGACTGTCTTTTTAGTAAAAAAAAAGTAAATGTTAGATGTATAAACCTAAAAAGAAACATTTGCAGTCAATAAATTCATATTTACTGGTATAGTGCTTTTTTTCCAATATAAAATAATATACAATATTTAAAAAACTGTGTATTTAAATTATTTTATGCTAATTCTGACAGCCATAAACAAAATGCATTTTAAAAAAAAAAAAAAATTCTATCTTGTTTCACAGATCGTGTAGCACCCCTTGCAACCCTAACAGCCAGTAGCGTGTTTAGGCACCACGCAACCCACGCAATTGCGTGGGGCCCCGCAGTCCAGGGGGGCCCCCAAGCAACGCGATATTTTATTTTAAAGATGTGCTTTATGTGCCTTTTTCTGTTTGCTTGGAGGCATTTGTAAACTGCAGTAATGAAATAACTTGAAATTTTCAAAAATTTTTATATAATTTATTTTTGCACCAAATTATAGAGAGTAGTATGGATAACAGTATCGATTAGCAGTATCAATAAAATGTAAACAATACCCATCCCTACCCTGGAATCGATCGCAAAATTCACCGGGGGGGCCCCCTGGACCACAAAACCAGTCATAAGTCACACGGGTATATTTGTAGCAATAGCCAACAATACATTGTCCCCCGGTTTCACAGACAAGGCTTAAGCATCGTCCCAGACTAAAGTGTAAGCCTGAGCTGTTTCAACTGAAAGAAACTTGCACTGACTGATCTTAAAATATATCAATGCCTTTGTTTTGTCTCAAGATGCACACCAGTAATATTTTTTTCTAAGGCATGTTAATAATAATGACTTAAATGTCCTAATTGAACTATGACCTAATCCTGGCTTAGTCTAAGCCCTGTCTGTGAAACCGGGCCTGCATGGGTCAAAATTATCGTTTTTTTTTTTTTTTTCTTTCATTAGGATATTAAGTAAAGATCATGTTACATGAAGATATTTTGTAAATTTCTTGCCATAAATATATCAACTTAATTTTTGATTAGTAATATGCATTCCTAAGAACTTCATTTGGACAACTTTTAAGGCGATTTTCTCAATATTTTTTATTTATTTATTTTTTATTTTTTTGCACCCTCAGATTCCAGATTTTCAAATAGTGGTATCTCGGCCAAATATTGTCCTATCCTAAGAAACCATACATCAATGGAAAGCTTATTTATTCAGCTTTCAGTTGATGCATAAATCTCAGTTTCAAATAATTGACCCTTATGACTGATTTTGTGGTCCAGGGTCACAGATAAACATAATATTATAATTTAGGTTGCTTGTTGAAAGTAAAATGTAAATGGTGTTCCATAACCTGGAAACCATGTAAATGTCAGATATAATTTTTTTTTTTCCAAGATTAACTGCTTCTGAAGTTATAACTCCACTACACACCACCATCTATAGGTTCTCTCATTCTCTTCAGTTCAGAATTCAGCGTGAAGCACTTTAAATGAGAGGCAAAAAGCAGAAAACAGCCGTTCATTATGCTAAACTAGGGCAGTCTAGCTTCAGCAGCCCTCCCCAATGACAGCTAGTTTAGAAAAGATTAATGTCATCCTGAATCTGCAATGAGCTTGCATCCTTTTCAACACTTTTCCAATTCCAGTTGTTTTTGTTTCCACCAACAGGTACAGAAAATGTCTTTAATGAAAAATGGCAGTGGCACAATATAATATTAGTCGTTGCGGAAGTAATCGGATTGAAGGTGACATTTTGGCCAGGACTGTTCACTTAAAGCCTGATGTGGTGAGGAAGGGTCACAGTCAATTACTTGAGCTACATTTGGATCAGTGTGGACAGCCAGTAACAGTTCAGTCAGCAAAACCATCCTTTACATTTAGCTGAGTCTTAATCAATTTATTTATTTATTTTTACAAACACATATTGAGCGAGTGGTTTTCGTAAATGAGAAAGAGGCACAGTGTTCCTTTCCATTTTCAGTCCTTTTGTGGTTCTTTGTAAAAGCTTCCCTTGGATACAGTGGGCGATGCATTATGGGTATAAAAACAACTGCTTCACTCGCCAGTTCAAGCCTTCACTATTCATTAGGCAGTTTCCTTTTATGATGTGGACCACTTGCGCTGGGCGGCACACAAAGCATTTGGATGTAGGAGTGTAGGGAGTGTTTGAAGCAGGAAGATTAAAGCAGAATCTGTCTCTCTTTCTCTCTCTCTCACTTGTTCTCTGTCTTTCACGGTCTCTCTTCTGATTTCTGTTCACCTCCCATGACCTGCTCAGGATGAATCCTGCTGTTAAGATCTATTTGTTTGTATATCTGAGTCACTACACTGTCCAAAACATGATCCTAAGGTGTCTAATCAGGCCTGTGTTGTCTCTATAGTGTGAAAGTTTGAAAGCACACTATAAACTGCAGGTGAACTGACAAGGATATGATGAAAGTTTTGTGGCATGTTTGTACAGCAGGGCTAAAAGCTCCCTGGGTACAAGGCCTTTTTTTATTTTATTTCAGTCCAAAACACAAAATTGAAGCGGAATTCACTACAGCAACTTGTGCTTGTGTCCCTGAATACAGTTTTTTGATTCATGACTTTCTTGCATGCATTGACAAAAGATTACACTTCAGGTAATTCATTTAAAAAACTTCACAACAGGTAGCACATTTAAAACTACCTTTCAGAAGTTGGGGCATCACTCATTGCATCAGCTTTGTCGTGGTCACCTATAAAAATCATACAAAGTTCACCTTTAATGTTTTGAAAGAAGTCACTTTTGTTCACCAAGATTGCATTTTTGTTCAAAAATAATGTAAAAACTGTAAAATTATGAAATACTAAACAAATACTTTTTCTTTTCTGCAGATGCGATCAACTCGTAAAGTATCAGTGTGGCCTGTAGCATTTGTTGGAGGTTTACGATACGAGTCTCCAAAGGTCAATGCAGCAGGAAAAGTGTATGGGTGGAAAACAGTATTCGACCCTCACCGGCCCTTTGCCATTGACATGGCAGGGTTTGCCATCAACCTGCGGCTCATTCTGTTTAAGCCTCAGGCCTACTTCAAGTTACGAGGGGTGAAGGGAGGCTACCAGGAGAGCAGCCTGCTCAGAGAGCTGGTTACTCTCAATGACCTGGAACCCAAAGCGGCCAACTGCACTAAGGTGAGGAAACATTGCTCTGACTATGCCATAAATGACTCAACCTTATGTTGTACCAAACCCATGTACAGGTTTTCTAGAGAAACATAAAAATACATTTTTGATTATTTATTTATTTTTTTTACACAATTGATCTCATTCGCTAAGCATGTGTACAAGAAGAACTATCCCCCCCCCCCCCCCCCCCCCCCCCCCCCGCCAATAACTTCTCTTCTCTACCCTTCCCTTCCCGTCCTGCTCATTATTTTCTCATTTATGCATGTTCTTTTCATTAAATAAAAAAGAAACCGAAACATCAGACGCAAGTACTTTGCTTTACTTTTTTATTAATATTCAATAAGAGATATTTAGCGAACAATAAAACACTGCAATATGCATTGAAGAACTATTTAAATATATTATCAAACATCTAGCCATTTTTTTTTATTTTGTATTTTTTATTTATTAATTTTTTTCCCATCAGTGCAGCATTGCTCTTCATGTGAGATAGGAATTGATCAACCCGAAGCATCAGCATCATGATCAACATCCAAAGACTGAATTATTTTGACACGTCACAGGCATAAAATGTCCTTAAAATAAGATAGTTATCTTGGCAGAATGTTGAGTTACAAAACAAATAAGCTTTTCTTGAAATTTCGGGGAAATAATCCTCACAACAATCCAAAATCCGGGTAAATTCGCAGTCGCAGGTGTTTCTGTGTTGAAAGTAAACCCAGAGTAGATTGAAATCAGTGTTTAGGAAGCCAGGTATTTTTTGCACAATAAAACATAATAAGACGTAGTGTCAATAAAATGTGACCCTGGACCACAAAACCAGTCTTAAGTAGCACAGGTATATTTGTAGCAATAGCCAACAATACATTGTATGGGTCAAAATGATTGATTTTTCTTTTATGCCAAAAATCATTAGGATATGTAAAGATCATGTTCCATGAATATATTTACCGTAAATATATCAAAACTTAATTTTTGATTAGTAATATGCATTGCTAAGAACTGCATTCAGACAATTTTTAAGGTGATTTTCTCAATATTTTGATTTTTTTGCACCCTCAGATTCCAGATTTTCAAATAGTTGTATCTTGGCCAAATATTGTCCTATCCTAACAAACCATACATTAATGGAAAACTTATTTATTCAGCTTTCAGATGATCTATAAATCTCAATTTCACAAAAATTTACCCTTATGACTGGTTTTGTGGTCCAGGGTCACAAATAATACATTTTTAGTATTTATCATGTTATAAAAGAAAATTTGAGTACTGTATCTCAAATCGCTTCATATAATCAATCATTTACAAAAATAAACACAAATTACCTGTTTTTGTCATTTTTAAGGTTATGACTATTTTGACGCTTGTAATCTTATAGATTATGCAACTTTCGCCGGGTTTTCACAGGAGAGGTCACAATAGGGAAGAAAAGACCATCACAACTTCTGTTTCATTAAGAACAAATTCATGTGTTGTGTAGTAGGTGGAAATTTTTTGTGAGAAGTTCTCCAGTACACAAATATGAAATAATCTACACAATTATTATTGAATGAGACCCAATGTGTTTCTAAAAGTCTTCAGCATTCAGAAATATACAAGGCTAGATAAAGAATGAGCTTTTATTTATGTGTGAACTATTCATTTAATACATGAATCCAAATCTCTCACCTCCTAAAAAAACACCCAAGGACAACTGTAAAAAAAAAAAAAAAAAATCACTACTGTTCTCTCACTGTTGTATCATAGTGTCTCACTCTCTTAGTACTGGCTCATATTTTCTGAGCAATTCTGGAACAATTTGTTGTGGCACTTCTCACGTTACTGACTCGCCAGGATGAATCACTTCTGTTGTAGCATTCATCATTAGTCGCTTTGAAAAAAAAGCCTTATACATGTAAATGCATGATATAATGCACAAAAACCTGTGTGCATATGAGACTGTGTGTATATGCATATAGAAAAAAAAAAGAAACTGGCTAATTGATGTTTTAATTGGTGATTTGTGAAGGGACTGACTAATTGATGCATCAATTGACGTTACTGAGCTCAGGGATGCCTTATTTAAGATGAGACTTAGCCAGGATTTAACCATTTAGAGGCAGACAAATGAGAACCAATTTCTGGACTCGCTGTCTGTTTACCCCAAAGAATAGAACAGATCAGAACAAATACACCTGCATACACGTCGCATCTTGTTTCTCGGAAAGATGAGATTCCATGAACTGCATTCCGCTGCAGCAACTCAACTGACACACCATTATTTCAAGTGGAACTGTTAACCTTCGCTTGCAGCTCAAGTGGAAGTGGGGCCTACAGACCCATCTCAACACTATTAGAAATTATTCATGAGGCAATGAGCAGAATGACAGTGGGTTCTGAAAGACAGCAACAGGAAATGGAAGAGAAAAGATGAGTCAGAGTTTCTACCTCTAGACATTAACAGCCGTTTCCAGGAAGTGTAATGAGGCAGATAATATTTTTTTTGTACTGATTACTTTATCTTAATGGCAGAGTAAAATATATAATACACATCGTCTCTTTATCTCTCTGCCATGCCAAGAGACACATTTCACAATAGCTATCGCTGAAGTATAGCACTTCAGATCTGTACTCAGAGAGATGTTCTGATGGAGATGTTCTACACTCCGAGAGGATCACCATGCTAAATTTGGAGATGTACTATGGATGGTACACTGTTGCTGAGGAGAAACTTTATATCTGTGAGTGTTTGTGAGCACTACCATGTAGGAGGCGGCTAACAGCAGATGATAGGACAGAAAGTGAACTTACAGACTGTGCAAAAACTATTCTAAAAGCAAGACTTAACAAAGAAGGGTGTTCAAGAACAGAAACAAGCACAGTGAACAGGAATCTGAGCAACATAAATATCAGAACACAAAACAAAGACAGGCAGTACTTAACAGTATTCATGTTGATTTCATATGGTTTAAATTTAGTATGGTTTTGAATTATTATATATATATAATCTCTGGCTAGGTACATTGATAGTACCAGGTTGGACCCTCTTTTGCCTTCAGAACTGCCTTAATTGTTTGTGGCATAGATTTTAACAAGGTGCTGGAAACATTATTTTGAGATCTCCCGTTCCACTGCATCCAAAAGGTGCTCTTTTGAATTGAGATCTGGTGACTGTGGAGTCCATTTGAGTATAGTGAACTCATTGTCATGTCCAGTAATCCAGTTTGAGATGATTTGAGCTTTGTGACATGGCGCGTTATCATGCTGGAAGTAGCCATCACAAGATTAGTACATAAAGGGATGGATGTGGTCAGCAACAATACTAAGGTAGTCTGCAGAGTTTAAAAACAATGCTCAGTTAGTACTAAGGGGTCCAAAGTGTGCCAAGAAAATATCTCCCACACCATCACACCACTAGAAGCAGCCAGAACTGTTGATACAAGGCAGGATGGATCCATGCTTTCATGTTGTTTACACCAAATACTGATCCTACCATCCAAATGTTGCAGCAGAAATTGAGGCTCATCAGACCAGGCAACCTTTTTTATATTTTCCAATTTTAGTGAGCCCGTACAAATTGTAGCCTCAGTTTCCTGTTTTTTGCTGACAGGAATGGCTCCTGATATGGTCATCTGCTGCTGTAGCCCATCTGTATACTGTGTTTTAATACAGAAATGAAAAACATGCTCATAGAAGGGGGTATAAATTGCAATTTCAATGTAATTTGAAATAAATATACATAAATAGATCCAGACTATGATTGACCTAGTTAAGAGAAACAGTTTATCATCAAAAAATCTAATTTTCCTCTTTCCACTCCATAAACCATAATGTTTGGGTTTTTTAATTACAGATTCTTGTGTGGCACACACGGACAGAAAAACCTGTACTGGTGAATGAAGGCAAGAAAGGCTTTACAGACCCAAACGTGGAGATCTGACATCTGCTTCAGTGTTGGTAATGAAAAAGCAATCTGTTCAGACTTAATCATCTCGGATTCACTGAGCAAATATGGGGTCGTTGAAGGACATGAACCATGTGTTTAAAATGCATCTGGCCATGCTAAGTAACAGAAGTGTGGCTCTGTACAGATGTACCTCTGAAAGTTTCTCTTACTTTGTGTTGCAGGGATGCTTCCAGCAGGACCCAAAAGGGGATGGCAGGGAGATATTACCTACTACCACATTTTTGAACAGTTTGGATGCTTTTTCCTGTAAACCACAACTAAACAAGCTCAACAATATGGACCTATTATTCTAAAGCACAGATTAGTCTTTTTTAAGGCAATTTCATCAGTATTTTGCAAGAACAAAACCTGAGGGCGCTAGACAGAAAGAAAATTGTGATGTATATTGATGAGAGAACATCTGAGAACTGATAAAACTGCTCACTTCCACGATTTTATAAACTCTGCATTAAGAAGAGACACAAAAAAAATGGTTGCAACAGTCTCAAAGGCTGACTAAGAGCGAACGGTCATCCATTTACGAACGTCGATGTTCCTTCACGTCTAACGGACTGATACTTAAACATAAAGAAGGGAATGTCTTCTTTTTTTATTTACATAATGTGTATTTTAAGTTTGTTTTTGTCGTTTACATTACTGTCTTGCTAGCACAGCACTACTGATATTTTGCCTCAGTTCAAATTCAGCGTCACTTTGCGGTATTAAACCAGTTCTATCGTATACCAGGGCTAGCTGCTATACTGGATTTAGAGATTACAAAGTTGTAACACGGTTCTTATGACTAAGACCTAAATGATATGAATAGCACTTGAATTTGTTCCTGTGTGTCCATTGTTCCTGTTAGGACATGCGTTGTAAATATAACTTAAAGATGAACAATCAGAGACTTTAAAATAAAGTGATCTAGCATTCAACAGAACAAGCAATGTAACTACTGTATTTGTACTTCAGTTTAAAGTAAGAATCCATAGTTTACTATTACAACATCCATGAAACTTCACACGTTCACAGTGGTCTTACCAAAGGAGACGGAGCTGATGGGTTGGGTTTCACAATGTTAGTATTCAGTATTAATTGGGCTAGCCTCCGAGAGCAGCACAGAGCTCGCCTCAGTAAATATTCAGATGTATTTATATGTCAAACCGTAGCTTTGGGCTTTGCAGAGGGGATCTGTCATGAAGACATGTTGCTGTACTAATGAAGCTAATACTGAGACACCTGGGAATCTAGAGCGAACAAAATGTCTGCTCGCTAAAAGCAAAGCTATTTTCTTATATCAAAAGCTGTGAGCATGTGAATATTCAAGGCACATCACTGACAATGCATGTGCACAAAACCTGTACTAATATTACGAAAAATCTGGCCTGATTAGAATTAGACTAAATTTGTGTATCTCTTTAAGCCGCCTTTTCACTGCTTACGTCAGATTATAGACCCAAATTCATTCGCAATAGTCCGATCCTTTGTGAAATCCAGTGTCATGAAAAATTAGGATCTCCATTAGGACCGCAAGCGGTAGCATTGTTCCAAAGAATCTTTAGCGCCGGATTACAATTGCTACATAGACATGTTATATGTCGTTTGAAGTATGTTATAATGGCCATTGATGTCTGCTTTAGTTAGCCTACATACTAGCATAGCAAACCTATTAATTTTATCCTTTTATTAAATTATTACTTCAACCAGATTTGTATTGTTACAGTGTTGTAGTATATTTATAGTTAATAGCCGGATAACACTTTTTGTGTCATCCAAAAGACATTTGCAGACAATAAATGGTGATATCTGGGTGCAGGTAACATGGAGAAAGAGCACAAGTCATGTACATTTACATATGCTAACAACATTGTAACAATATAAAGCTGACTGAAAATTGCTTAAGTTGTCCTTTAAGTGATAGTTGGTAGAGATTTGATTTCTCATGACAGGCACTACAGTCCACTTGAGGACGCAGGATTTTAGGATCCAAGTTGAGCTTCACATTGAAATTTTTCAAATAGTGCAACAAAACAGAAAGAGACTGTCCCACTGGATTTGATTTACGAAGAGCTTAAACATAAACCTAAATACCTGCTGCTTCCGTAGAACAGATGTTATGAATAAATAAACATAATTATTTGTGCTGTTTCTATTCTCCAAAATTAATCTTTTTTTGATTAATGTTTTTTCAGCTGAGTGTTTTCAGCTATTCATTAACCGTAGGGTAAATGGCTTATTCTATGAAGCCCCTTTACTGGAGACCTGAACAGAAACATGGTAACTTCACAAATAAATGCATAGTTTATTTAAACTGCCATTAGGAGGACAAGTGCATATACAATGAAAAGGCGGCTTTAAGCCCAAAGTATACTCAGGTTTTTATGCATACGCTAAGACATGCATACAGTGCACTTGATGTAAATATCATCATCAACATCACTAAGAGTTTGCGCCACAACTGAAGTATACTTTGGGCTTAAAAGGATGGTTCACCCAAAAATGAAAATTCTGTCATTAATTACTCACCCTCATGTCGTTCCAAACCCGTAAGACCTTTGTTCATCTTCAGAAGACAAATTAAGATATTATTTATGAAATCCGAGAGCTTTCTGACCCTGCATAAGACAGCAACGCAACTACCACGTTCAAGGTAGTAAAGACATTGTTAAAATAATCCATGTAACATCAGTGGTTCAACCATAAGACTGACATGGAAGAGAAGAAACTGTTGAATAAAGTCATTATTTATTTATTTGCACACAAAAAGTATTGCGTTGCCGTATATGCAGGGTCAGAAAGCTCTCAGATTTCATCAAAAATATCTTAATTTGTGTTCTGAAGATGAACGAAGGTCTTACAGTGGTCCTATTATGCTTTTTCACTTTTTGAATTTTAGTCAGTGTGTAGTGTGTATGTTTGGGCATAAAAAGATCTACAAAGTAACAAATCTCAAAGTCCACTCCAAAGGGAGATATTTCATTTTTAAAAAAAATCCCTTTTCAAGAACTACAATGAATGGCTCGTTTGGACTACAAAGTTGTTTTCCTGTATTTGTGACATCACAAATTGGCCCATTAGAATATCATTAAAATAAATCCCGCCTACCAAAATTCAAATCCACGTTTCAAAATCGAAACCCGGTGCGGGTGTTTTTATATCACTGTATTTCTAATGGAAACTGACTGTCTTCAGAAAATTATGGATGTCATTTTCATTTCATCTTGCATGTAATGTCTGATAAAGCAGCGTTTGTGAGTGGAGCTCTGCTTTGTGTACAGCGTTACCGGATAGGGGTGGGCGGATCGATCATAATATCGATAGCATTGATACCAACGTTGGTATCGGTATCGGATCGATACTAGCCTGATTAGATCGATACTTTGGGATAATTTTCTCTCCTCTACACTTAATATATTGCTTAATACATTCAACAAAGAATAGACATGTCTGTGTGTTTATATACCGCTCTTTTCGCGTCTCGTATGCAAACATTACTGCTCCTCCCTTGCTTTAGTGTTTTGTTGTTATGCCATTACATGACTCAGCAGCTCCAAGCGCAAGCGGATATTATTGGCTACAGCGAGAGATGGAACGGTAGAAATTCGCTACTGTGGGAACAGCACCAAACTTATTCAGCTTTATCAATGTGGAAGTAGGCTTTTTTCATAGACTGAATGTGCGAGACTTCCACTTCATTAGGCACGGTTGGGAAATCATGAGAAAAATAACAGTGCAATAAATGGTAAAATTATTTGTGCTATCCACCATGTGTGTTTATAATTAAGACAATACATTCAAATAATATAGTAAGAAACACTTGTTTGCAATACCAAGCAAGCAGCAAATCGAGCTGTTTTGTACAGTTAAAAATTGCTGGAAGCGGATGAGACGGAAAGCCAGACCCATTAAATTTACCTTTACAGTATTACTGTCTTAAACCAGTAAGCCACGTTGTTGTTTTTTTTGTTTTTTTTGTTTTTTTTCTTTATAAAGGTTTTCTATCAGAGGAAAACACTTAACATGCATGCACTTTGCGTTCATATCCTGGGATGCTTGCCTGCATATAGTTTGCATCATCAGTATACTGAGTTGGTCTTTCAGTATTACTTTCTTAATGCATTAGGCCACGTTAAGTTTCAGAAAGGCAAATAATAACTTTCAGAAAGGCAAATAATATCCATGTAGCTTTAAGGTGAATGTAATATTTTAGTCATATCAACATAAGTTATTGTTAATTTTCAAAGTGTAATTGGTCATTTAAATGTATGTTATTAAAAAGGAAAAAGTATCGGTATCAGAATCAGTATCGGCGATACTGGCCCTGTATTTACTTGGTATCGGATCGATACCAAAATTTGCAGTATTGCACACCCCTATTACCGGAGAAACCTCGCTCTCTACCACTCTAACAGTGCCTCCCGCTGGCAGAGAATGAATTTGCATATATATATGCCGCCATAAATAGCGTAACTCTGTGGGACTATGGTATAAATAAATTCAACTGTATAACAGTTTCACTGCAATTCATGTTATAATGTTAGAATTAAAGAACAATAAACATAATACATATTACCGTTGCACTTATCTGTACATAGTAAATGCAGTTATTTTAAGCTGTTGTTGACATCCTATCTAAAACATGATTTAGCCCAAAAAAAACAACAATATCGTTACCACTTTAATATGTCTTGCAATATCCGTGCATGCACAGGTTCTGCGCAATCCTCTTTTTCAATATTCTCGGGGTCTGAATTGATATGGCAAGATTGACGAACTGCTGTTTTGGCAAGGGGCGGGGCACTACTGAAACACCGTCTAAGCTGTTTGCCAATCACCATGCACTGGGACAGTTAACCAATCACAACACATTTCGTTTTTCGGAAGGTGGGCCTTCATCAAACCCGGAACTAATCGAGCCATTTGTGCCAGGCTGGGGAGGAAGGTATTGTAATAATGTAAATTATGTGAAAAATAATTTGATTTTCGAACCACCAAGCATGAGAGCATGTTCGAGTACACCCACAAAACAAAATCAAGAATTTGTAAAAGAGCATAATAGGACCCCTTCAACAAATTTGGAACAAAATTAGGGTGAGTAGTTAATGACAGAATTTTCATTTTTGGGTGAACTATCCCTTTAAGTCCAGAGACGCAGCAACAATAGACAAGTGCTTGTGTGAGGAAATTAATAGACTCTCATTTAAATTAATACAATTCATGTTTATTGGTAATAACTTCTGAAAAGAAATGGTGCAGACACTATACAAGGATAAAACAGTCTAGTGTGCATGTTTGGAGTATATTTTGAAAGTGTTTGTATCAAAAATTAAGTATACGTTGGGCTTTAGACTGGCTTAAAAGGAGCTGTTCCTTCTTTTTAGTTTTAAAAGAAGCAACAGTGCATTGCAGCCCTCTGCAGCACCTATAATCACTATACTGTAAACACTTGTATCATGAAAATTGCATACACTTCTTAACCCTGAGCACAAAAAGGAAAGAAAGTAAGCAAGCAAGCAAGCCCTCCAGCAATTTCATGTTTCATCTGGAAAATACTTTTTACGGGTAGATGTTGTGTTTTGCTGCATTACTTGTAGCTATACATAAGCAATGTTTTGAAAAAAACATGGTCAAGCACAAATAGTTCATATGTCTGACCTTAGAACATTATTCGAGGAACAGACGTTTTCCTCTGCCAGTTCATTCTCGCTTCGTTTGGTGTCATTGAAAGATTTGAAAGGGTTAGTAATTCTGGTACTGTCACTTTAACAACCCATAATTAGCTCATCAATCAGTTGTGAGGCTTAGGGTGCATAGCACATGTTTAATGGGATAAAACTTTTCAAACTTTTGAGGACACAACCTCCTCCTTCTGGGATGTGATGGATTATGGCTGTAGGACGTTTCAGTAAAAGTGACTCCTCATTTCTTTGTAATTTCTGAAGTTTGTGCGAATCAAAGTCTTCAGTGAGCACACACATAATAACACACAGCTCTACGCTCTTATCTACGGCTAGCAAAGTACCACATCCCTACTGAGTTTCAAAAGCCTCTTGAGCTCACGGAGGCCTTCAGAGTGGCCAGACAATACACACACAGATTAATGAAGGACGGGACCGTCATTAAACTGAAAGACATTTTTTTTTTTTTTTTTTTTTACTGAACTCACATCTTCTTTTATTGTGCAATTAGCTAGCTCAGTCCATTAGAAGATGAAAACCGTAGAAAAAAAGAGGATATTATTCTTGCATTTCAACTGTCTGAAATGCAACCATCTTTCTGGAGACGCTTGCGATGGCTTTTATTTGATTCACATCTGTGTTTGCAGCATTTCATTAGTCTATGGTTCATAGGGGTCAACTTCTCTGCAAGGTTTGTTTTCTTTTCATGCTCTGAAAACCCCATCCATCCTTTCTTTCCACATTCACCCCCAGAGCACACGAGTGCATGTATACTAACTCTGCAAGACAATTACAATGGCACCTGTTAGTTGCTTAAACGGTGATTCTGAGATGATACTGTTTGCTTTAGAAGCGGGATATAATAGCTGAGGCAAAGCAAAGCGAACCGTAAAGATGACATATGAACATGTGAATTCATTTGTCAAAAAATTGCCTTCTAGCTTGTTTCTTTTTCACAGCTGCATCTGTTTTGTGTCAGATGCTGCCACAAACTCCCCACTTAATGTATTGTTGAAGAAAAACAACTGTAATGTTAACTGTTATGTATTTATTCTATATTGATATATTTATGTATTTATTTACATTACAGTCTTTTCTTATGAAGCTGAACTTCCGCTCGAATATAAAACGCCTATGTCTGTTTCTTTCTTATTTCATGAAACACTGGCTGAGCTCACAAACAGCGCAGGACCATTGTTGTTTTTCTCATATTGCTACTGAACCAGGACTTGATTGATGGACTAACAAAACAGGCTGCTCATTAAAAAGCTGTTGACGAAACCGATGTAGGGTATGACCTGCGCACACAAGCCTCCAGTAATCAAGGACATCTCTCCTGATTTCGAATCTGATTCCATGCCACATTAGTACCGTTGTATAACCATCCAAAATCACGCCAGGCTGTTTGCTCATCTATTTTTGTAAAAGTGATCAGATTTTCCATATTGCCCACTAAGTGCTTTTGCTGAAATTAGTATGTTTGCCTGAAAACACCCACCTTCATCTTCTCTCTTACTTGCAAGACAAAACATTTCTGCATGTTGCTCTTGTAAATGTTCTTCTTTTTGTTCCACGGATCATCTCAAAATGAAAGAGAATAAAAATGTCAGAAAATAATAAATGTGTTAGGAAAAAAAAATAATGTGTTTTGAGTTAATGGATGTGTATTTGTGTTTTTTTGTTTATGATTTTTCTGTAGCCTACATGTGCACGTCATATGCACATCTTCTTACCACTTAAGGCAAGACACTACACAATGTACACTACACACTACTAATGTAAATAATCAACTGGGGTTATATGTATTAAGTTATTTTTAGCCTATTCACCAGTGGCATTGCCTTAAGTAAGAAAATGTTTAACCTGGAATGATTTTTAAATATTTCAGAGATGTGCATTTCAGGTTGGTATAGCCTTCTGTCAAATTCAAATTCAAAAACATTTTCATTTAACTGTGATGTTTTCGTTAGAGGCAGATTTTGTTCTTCTATAATTTCTTTTCATAACAAGCCAACATGAAGAGAGCAGAATGTTCATAATTAGGCTACATGCAATATCTCAGAGCTGGAATGGAATATCATATAGCCTATGATGAGAGAAGAGCGAAGTTCCAATTCCCAATCAATATATGCTGCAATATGTTGACCCCATTTGATCCACTCAGGTATTTAATTTTCTCATTGGCAAGAGAAACCCATTTCGAGCTGTCATCTAAGCAAGAGAAAACACGAGCCGTCATTAGTTTGAAACAGCACCTCTGCAAATCACACAGAATTGATTTGGTTTGCAAGAAAAAATAACGTCCCTGCTCCGTTTCCACTCAACACCGCATATTATAGTTTCGAATGGTGTTAACACAGACAAGCGAAGCAATACAAACAGTGAAATGTCTCCGTTTGAAAGTAGCTCGGGCCAATCAAATTTGAAGACAAATGTTTAATAATAATAAATTCGTTAAATTTATATAGGGCTTTTATAGACACTCAAAGCGCTTTACATAGAAGAGGGAATCTCCTCAGCCACCACCAGTGTGCAGATGGTCAGAGGCCAATGGAAAATTTGGCCAGGATCCCGGGGTTACACCTCTACTCTTTTTTTGAAGGACATCCTGGGATTTTTAATGACCACAGAGAGTCAGGACCTCAGTTTAACGTCTCATCCGAAGGACGGTGCTTTTTACAGTATAGTGTCCCCATCACTATACTGGGGCGTTAGGTCCCACACAGACCACAGGGTGGGCACCCCCTGCTGGCCTCGCTAACACCTCTCCCAGCAGCAACCTAGTTTTCCCAGGAGGTCTCCCATCCAGGTACTGACCAGGCTCAACCCTGCTTCGCTTCAGTGGGCGACCAGTCTTGGGCTACAGGGTGATATGGCTGCTAACAATATGCTGTTTCATAATATGTTAATGTATAATGTAACTGTATTATGAAATGTTGATGGCAGCAGTCCTGTAATGTTTGAATAGTATCTGAAAACTATTCAAAATATAGTAACTAAAACCGCAGAATAAGAAAAACTTTCACATTTTCCCTTGAGAAACTTTACGTTTAGGCTACTCACAAAATATCCATTTTCTCCAAAAACTTTCTCACAAGAAACGCAAAAGCATTGAAATATAATTTTCCTGCCATCGTATTTTTACCATCATCATGTCCCCTGAGGGGCTCTGTTTTAAACAGAACCAGTAGCAATACAATCGCCAAAAGTGGGGGAACGTGACGAGTGAAATTTTAAGAAAACCAATATATTTGAAAGAGCCACTGAAACCACATGCTTCTGAACACCACAGAAAATGTCATGGCCCATGAAAATATTCACAAGATCTGTTGCATCACACAACACCAGGCAGCTGACAGTCTTTAACAGTCAGACCCAAGCTGTTGTTGTGACAGATTTCATCAAATCAGGCATAATGTTCCTGTTTGTACTCATCATTTATGCTTATCAGACCCATTGCTATGGCACATACTGATTTGAATATTATATTCTTTGAAAACAATCAGTATTTCAAATTCTGACTATCACATTTCATTCAATGCAACATTGCACAAACATTTTGTAGTTCAAGATGAGAGGGATTTACTCAGAGTAAATCAAGTATTATGGAAATATAGTAGGCTATCTAATGTGTTGCATTTGTTGCATGTTGCAAAATAAATAAATAATAAATAAATATATAAACTGAGCATCAGAGTCTCATAGCTCCAAACTAGGGAATTGTTTACAAAAAGCCATTTTAGGGCCAGTCAAGAATACTACTGATCTAAAATATAGATAGCCTGCTGCATATTAGCCTACATTTCATTTAGTGGTGAACTGATGATACTGTGCGAGGATATGATCTCAATTCAGCTCAACTGTTAAACATTTACAGTAAATGGAGATGATACGTATTATCTTTTTTATAAAAATCTAGGGATACGTTAGCTTCACTGTTAGAAGAGGATGAAATTTATCTGACCCCCTCAAAAGGTCAGTGATTTCCTGAGTGATAAATGGAGGGGGCTCACTAGAACCGCTATGAGCAAATTGCCTAAAAATGGACTCTGGCAGCCTTGACCTTTGTGTGAGTGTAATTGGTTTGAGAGTTTAATATCATGCTGAATGTAACATACAAACAGGGTCAAAAAAATTTATTGTGACAATTGCATCCCCTACAGGACAGAAATAGCACAACTGATAAAACTGATGCTATTATGATTTGCACTTTACATTATTGTATAATTAAGGTTAAGTCACTGGGTCCTGGAACAAGAAAAAAAAAAAAAAAACTATTGTCTTTAGTGTCACAGTGTTGGAGGTAACTCATTACAGGAAATGGGAGTTACATAATCAGATTGTAACTAGTAAAGTAACGCTTTTTTTTTTAATTTAGAAGATAATATCTGAATTTCTTTTTCAAACAAGTAATGTCTTGACTGACAGCTCTTGTGTTGCCATGTTGAGAGAAATCGGGAGTAAGTGCAGAGGCGTTGTGTGAACATGATGTTACTGTAGCTCTTGACTAAATATGAGCATGTATTCACTCATCTTACCTGTACAAAAACAGATTCAGTATGCCTCAAAATCAATAAAAACAAGTCAAATGCAAACTCAGAATATCATACAAACATGCAATAATTAAATGTTAAATGACAAATATCATTTATATGTTTAATCCCATTTTATTAACCCATGTCTTTGCTACTGACCTTCGATGATCCAATTCAACCATACTAAGCAAAAATGACACATTTGTGTTTCATTTTTGTTATTGCTGAATAGTGTTGATATTTCTTCTTTCATATTCTTCATGCAATCAGTTTGAGCTGCGCCCTCTACTGTACAGACGTGAATTTACATTTCCTTTTGCTGTGAAGGGACTTTACATTTGTGAAAGAACTTTTTTATATATATAAAAACAAACAAGCAAGCCCTGCCCAGATTTAAAAAGTATCTCAAACGTAACGCATTACTTTCTAAGTAACGTATCTCTCTACATTTACATTTATGCATTTAGCAGACGCTTTTATCCAAAGCGACTTACATTGCATTCAAGTTATAGTTTCTACATTTTATCAGCTCTTCAGCTCTTGCTTTCCCTGGGAATCGAACCCATAACCTTGGTGTTACTAGCGCCATGCTCTACTATTTGAGCTACAGGAAAGCATGCTCTACTATTTGTATACAGGAAACCTCTCTCTCTCTCTTTTTTTTTTTTTTAGGGAGTAACGCAATATTGTAACGCATTACTTTTAAAAGTAACTTTCCCCAACACGTTCCTTTAGAAATCATACTAATACGCTGATTTGGTGCTCAAAAAAAAAAAATAAATAAATAAATAATTCTCATCAACGTTGAAAACAGTTGTGTTGCTTGATACTTAAAAGAAAGAGTAAGAAATATTTGGAAAAAAATCCCTTTTCACTGACCTCCAGTTTACTTTGTATTCCTTTGCATTAAAGTTACCAGTTCATTGAGCCCTCATTCATAATGAACTCTTCACAACACACTGAACATTATTAGTCTGCATAACGCTTCAATCACCAGAAGTTATTACATACTTAAACCAACTGTGCTCTCCATAAAATAGGCCTCAAGACTATACAACATTTTATTATAGTCTACGTTCAGTAAGCACGTCACTATATCAGTGATTACATTTTGTGAGCATTTTTTATTGTTTAAAATACAATTTACAAACCCCTAAAGCTAATCCGAATAAATCTCAAACACAACAATCATCATGTCATGTAACAGCTGAGTCAGTCTCACACACAAAGTCTGTTCAGTTCATTATTAACAAATAAAAAAAAAAAAAAAAAATCACAGTTAAACAGTATGTCATCATTAACAATATCATCATCATCATCATCATCATCTGTGGGGGGAAATTAACAGGACACAAATCATTAATTAATATAGTAACAGTATGTTCTATATATACTTATTAATAGCTCATTTTGGAGTGGAAAGATTTGAGGGTAATAATACAAACAAATGACCGTTTCACAAAGCATGCGTCACAATCTCATCACCTTCAATGAATATTAGTGTTGTTTGTGAAGAAACGAGATACCAATGCTGAACATTACAGTGATTTGAAAACACATTTTTTAAAGATACTGAATGAAGAACACTTAAAGATATTCTTCATAGCGTTTCAAGAAAGAAAGAAAGAAAGAAAAAAAAAAAAATCAAGGGAATCACTCAAGATTTTCATGCTTTAAATAAAGAAACCCTAGTGACTATATTGATAGTACTATGTCAATGTACGGATACTGTATTTATGGGCTATTAGAACAATGAGAACATTTGCTACATTAGTACAGAATACCTTCAACCGATTTCCACCAATCCTTCTGTTACATCATTTCCAAAGGCACAAAATGATAGTACAGAGGCCTCTAGTGGCAAATATGGAGGATAACAATACATCTTTCACTATTTGTGCTTTCTAACGCAATGTAAATAGAAACGGAAAAAAACCCCAATTCAAACAAACTGACGTGCAAGGAACTTCCCAGTTGTGTCCACGGCTCATGAATTATTTCTCATAGAGATCAAGTGGGTAATGCTCTTTATACTGCTGGACGTGCCGCCACATGGCGTCTCTCTGCTTGGCTATAGGAGGAATCATCTCATCGTAGACGTCAGTGAACAGCAGCTCGGGGTTGGGTTTCAGACGTTTCTCGGCTCTTTCAAAGGCCTCCATGACGAGTTTTCGTGACTGCTTCCTCCAGGCCCGCTCCTCGTCCTCGCCCCACCAGCCTCGGGCGGTCATGTAATGTCGCAGGCGAGAGATGGGATGGTCCTGCTTGTCCCAGTAGTTCACCTCGTCCACTGAACGGTACGCAGAGCTGTCGTCACTGGTGCTGTGATGACCGATCCTAGAGAAGAAAGAGGAAATAAAGGCTTTGTTTATTTCACAGGGTGCATGGAAATTTTGGTAGATGTTCGGTAAATGTTTGGCCAAAAGGTGAAATTAGCAGAAACCGCCACTCGGGCCAACAGAACATCTCATGTATTACATTTTAGGGTAAAGATGTGCTTGAATTGTGTAAAAATCTGTTTGAGACTTATTGTGTTGAGCAAATTATAATAATGTGTCAAAAAGTAAGATCTCTAATTGAATTAGTCTACTTTTTATGTATTTTTTTATTCAATATTCTAATTATTGTGGAAGATGGGTGTTTAAACTTGAACTAAGTTAAATTAAAAAAGCTGTCTTTGATCTCTGCCCTAGTTCCTCCCAATGCTTTGTAGCACATAAGGGACCAAAAACGACGCAATTAACGTTAAAACCTGCCTGAAAAATTACTAAACAAGGTCAGTGAAAACATTCTCCACTTTGAATCTCATTATCTGGATGAAATACTGACTGTGACTTCTAACAGCCTTGATGTTTCCTGCCTGGTTGGAAAAACGTGATGGTAGATATAAATCAACAACTGTGTGTTGGACCTTTAAGTCTGAAATAAAATAAAAACACACATGTATATATATTGGTCAGTCACAATATTTCAAGGTCTGTTATCGAGTGCAGCAACAGGTTCTGAAAATAAAAGGTCCATTCATCGTCTACATAGGAAAATTTATTTTTAACGACAACTTATAAATCTTTAAAGAAACACCTGTAAGCTTAAAGGTTTTTAACTGATGGTATACGCTTTTGTTGAAACCATTTCTTCAAATTATTTCAACTTATTTAAAACAGTCATTTTAACAGCAAAATTCATGGAGAAAAACTGCAGAACTATCTTCCACCAGTCACAATGAGCAAATTTCAAAATTTTATATTCCCATAATTATTCATGTGGTGAAAAGCTTTGTATTAAGCAGCACAACTGTACATTATCCCTTAAATTTTGTCTTGTTAATTTTGGCTCAATGCTGCTTGCTAGTAACTCTTTTAATTAAGGAAAATTATTGAATACTTTCATTCAGCAAGGCTGTATTAAAATGACAAAAAGTGATAGTAAAGACATTTATATTCTTCCAAAACATTTCTACTTCAAATAACTGCTATTCTTTTGAACTTTCTATTCTTCAAAAAATACTGAAAAAAATGTAACACGGTTTCCACAAAACCATTAAGCAGCACAACCATTTTCAAAATTGATAATACTGTAATCAGAATTGTTCTTGAGCGCCAAATCAGCATATTAGAATGATTTCTGAAGGATTGTTGAAATTATGTGTGGGTTACTCCCTTGAGTATTTCCTAGAACAATGGCCATATAGTATACAGCTGTTATCAGAAGTGGGCCTTTCAGAAACTTGATTGTCAAGAAATCGAATTTACATTAAGAGGAGGATCAGATGGTAATGAAAGGACAAACAGAATCCAAACCTTAAAGGGAAAACTATAATCTGCTTAACTTGCCTGGATTCAAAACAATCGACTGCATCAAAAATGCTGTTTCAGTGTGAATCAAACCTGACGCACGTTTTTTCAAGCAATAGGCAAGTAGTTCTCCCCCATGTATTTTATGCCGTTTCATAAAAGCATACACTGCAAAATATTGTGTTGATAAATAGGTTTACAGTGCATCTCATAGCATTTTCTGCTGAGTCTGCCACCCTACACACAGTAAAAATAGACTCTAGCGCAAACGGCACCCCTGTGGTCTCCTCCAGGTCTACACTGTGCCACATAGGCTGTTTATAGGTAATAGAATGCTGTGGATGTTGTACTTCCTAGTTTAATTCATGTGGTTTAAGGGAGAATAAACTCTACCTGTAGGTCATGGCTTCAATGAGGAAAGGCTGGTTTTCAGCCACCGCTCTGCGTCGTGCCTCCTTCGTGGCATTGTACACTGCGAAAACATCATTTCCATCTACACGTATCGACATCAGTCCATATCCTGGACCTCGAGCAGCTATAGACAAAAAAGCATAAGATAAAGGAAACGCAGAGACTCACATGGGAGTCTGTGATGGACACACATACTTACCAATACCATCTCCTCTGTACTGCTCATTGGTCGGTGTGGAGATAGCATAACCGTTGTTGCGGCAGAAGAATATGAGAGGACATTCAAGCGTGGCAGAAAAATTAAACCCAGCATGTGCGTCTCCCTCACTGGCGGCCCCCTCTCCAAAGTAACAGATCACCACACGGTTTGAGTTTTCCCTCTTCACTGCGTACGCCGCCCCGGCCGCTACAGCAGGTGTAACAGAGCAAAGTTATTTTGAATTTTTTTTTTTTTTTTTTTTTGACAAAGGAATGAGTACTTTTATTTAGCAGCGATGCATTATATTAATCAAAGAGTGACATTTCTATATAAAATAAATGCTGTTCTTTTGAACTTTCGATTCATCAATGAATCGTTGAAAAACGTATCATGCTTTATAAAAAATATTAAGCAGCACATCTGTTTAATAATAAGAAATGTTTCTTGAGCACCAAAACAACATTATAATGATTTCTGAAGACTGGAGTAATGGCTGCTGAAAATTCTGCCCAACATATTAAAATAGAAAACATTTACTTTAAATTGTAATAATATATTTCACCATATTAGTGTTTGACTGTGTTTTAGATCAAATAAATCCAGTCTGGTTGAGCATTAAGATTTTCTTCCAAAACACACACCAAAAAAATATATATAAATAAATAAAACAGACCACAAACTTTTGAACAATAGTGTATATAAATATTTGTGATGACTGTTCTGTGTAACAGACATGCTCTCTTCTCACCTTGGGGGATCTGAGTGGCAAGAGGTGAGGAGATGGTTACAAAATTGAGGTCTTTGCAGCCGTAGTGAACTGGCATTTGTCTACCCTTGCCGAGGTCATCAGCGTTAGCATAGCACTGTGCCATAAACAGATCCAGAGGAAACCCTCTGTACATCAATACACCTACGGAAATTCAGAAACAAATACATTTATATTTTTTCAAATATTAATAAATATATTTAATTTATAATATAGATTTATTCAATATATTTATAATGTAAATGTATAAATATAAAATATAAATAAATATATAAAAAATTAATCAATAAAAATCATTTAATCAAAAATCAATGCATAGTCATTTAAATTAAACTGCAGTCTTTTTCTACAAATATTTATTTAACCACCATTTGACAGTGAAGAAAACAAAACATAGACAGAAATTTTCATTACAACCAAAGAAGAAGAAGAATAATACTCTCAAGTGTTAGACTTAGGGTGTACTCACACTAGGCGATCTGAACCATGCCTGATCACGTTTGACCCCCAAAGTCCAGCTCATCTGACTAGTGTTATCACTCTGTACCATGCCCTGGCCTGCTTGAAGAGGTGAGCTCGGGCACGGTTCAACAGGACACAGGTATAGTGTGAGCGCTAACGTCGATTATGCAACTGTTCTATGCGCAGCATAAGTGATAGATCTTTTAAGCAGCAATATTATGCACATGAGAGGACCGTCATGTGTCACTGCGCCCCAAACAACTGAAAATAATAAGCCACAATGTTAACATTACGATGGTCTCCATTGTGCTGATCGGGAAACAGCTGCATCGTAAGTGTGCTCAGGCATGGAATGATAAAGTGCAAAGCGAGTGGGAGGGGGGTCAATCGTGCCTGAGCAAGTTACAAGGTTAACGTGTCTAGTGTGTGTGCACCCTTATAATAACAAAACTGGGAGAGGCACTATTGTGACTCCAGCTTATAAACATGCTCACCAGCTTCTCGGTATTGGCCAAAGACCAAATCAGTAGGTTCAAGAGCCGCAGCGCTTCCAACATGTGTGCCCTCCTCACCATAATTGGTCATGTAAAAAGAGATACGGCCCTTGAACACAAAAAGCGTATCAAATTTAAGCATTATAAACAGTCAGATGTCATTTTTATTTCATTTTA
>CM077238.1:17818377-17913377 GCA_039654775.1 Spinibarbus caldwelli
TGTGCTATTAGCAAAGAGGGCCAGATAATCACTGATCCTACGGCTCGGCAGGAAAAGGTACACACCTTACATCCTGTTGCCCATGGCTGACACAAGCCATAGCGTACAGGGTATTAAGCTCTTGATCTGTGTCTTTTCCAGGAAAGTCGAGCGTTGTTAACATTTGCTATTGACAGCGCTGAGTGCAGTGTTTTGATGTCATCAACCACAGGCTCTTTTTCAGTCCAGGAGGTGAGATCGGATGCGCATTTCATTCTTGCTTGTGATTCATTGCTCTGTTTGTGCCGATGATACATAGGTACTTGTGTGTGTTTCATAACCTGCTTGAATTTTCTACAAGGCAATGACAGAAATGTGTTTTCTTCCTACACAGCTGCAGCAGTGCATCGCAATCAGTCAAAAGGCTTCCGAACTAATTTTCCAGTTTTATAGGGATTCTGTCAAACGGCGATATTCAAAGATAAAATAAAACATGCTTGTTGGGATTTTTACTTTGAGTTTGCATCGTCATTTCTTCACTCTATATATATATATATATATATATATATGTGTGTGTGTGTGTGTGTGTGTGTGTGTGTGTGTGTGTGTGTTCACCCACAAAGCTTTTCAGAGCAATTCTATTACTCCCAAGATGGTATTTTTATCACTTCAAGATTTCATTTTGTAGCTTATGCCATATTAATTAGCATACTCACATAATACTCAAAAATATCATAAACAAGTGTTTTTATGCTGTGCTAATAATAATAAAATGAAATGTATGACAATTTGCTACCCAGGTGTTATAAATAGCTGGATGTTTAAAAAAAAAACATCTCAATAGAGTCATATTAAGTAAAATGGACCATAATGCTGCTTTTTTTGTGTAAGGCAAAGCACGTTTGAACTTAAAATAGCAATTTAAGACCACTGCCTTGGGAACCGTAGCTTTCAAAATGAAAAAGTGATAGAGATTTCCATTAGATTGTGTGAGCTGGGTCAGTCAGAAAATTGCATAGTATATTAATATGCATTATCATTAATTGCTGTTCACTGTAGTTGTGCTTGATCTTCCATTTAGTTCCTCTAGAGATGTGTATTGTAATGAGTATCATTAAAACATGTAGGCTCTTTGCACAACATCAATGCAACTGCAAGTATTATTAAGGCAAAACCAAATAAAATTTTCAATCAAGTGCATTTATTTGTTCATAACAGTTACCTGCAAAATTTACATACACATTTACACAAGATTAATGTAGAGGAGGAATAAAATAATGACAGGAGAGGATTTCTCTGGTCTGTATTCCTGTACTGAGACTCGACCGCAGCACTTTGTCCTGTGCACTGGAGGACTGTTTGTGTGATCCCACACAGGCAATGATAGCTTACCGGAGGGGGCTGTGCTATCGCTCCTCTCCCCTGCTCCATGGGGCAGCTTGTTGTAGAAGTAATACATAATTTCCTACTGTGAGGTGACCCAATTTCTAACTGCGGGGAGCACGAAGGGCACCTGCCAAGGCAGTTTATGCTGACCGCTGTTTTGTAGTTTAATCTTTTGGAACAGGGCACATTTCAACCTTTAAATCACATGTGGTTTTCTGATTGTAGTTTTGTGCACTTGACATTTGAATATAGACTTTATCTGTAATGGACAGTGTACCATTCAAATGTTTGGGGTCGGTAAGATGTTTTAATAATGTATTTGAAAGACTCGCATCCTCACAAGGCTGCATTTGCTTCATTAGTAAGTAAAATCTATAATATTGTGAAATATTATCACAGTTAAAAATAAATGTTATCTATTTGGATATATTAAAATAGAATTTATTTCTTTATTGGTCTTTAATCCAGTCTTCAGTGTTACATGATCCTTCAGAAATCATTCTAATATGATGATTCTGTTGTCAAGAAACATTACTTATCAATTTCATTTTAAAATGATAATATATATATATATATATATATATATATATATATATATATATATATATTATAATATAATAATATATTTTTGTGAAAACAATTACCTTTTTTATGAATAGAAAGAACAACATTTACTTGAAATATCAATCTTTTGCATTATTATGAATGTCTTTACTGTCACTTTTGATCAATTTAACATCTCCTTGCTGAATAAAAATAATAATTTCTTTAAAAAAAACTGACCCCAAACTTTTGAACGATAGTGTATTTCGGGTTTTTATATAGTTTAGTGAATCCTGGGTGCATTTGTATACAGTCTAGGTATATCTGTTGTATGGATTGTTAACAGTTCACCAGTCAAATTAATGAACACAACATTTGCAAAATAAGTTTATAAACACGAATATACTGCTTAAAAAAGGTAGCGCCATTAATTGTACATGAATGCAGATGGATATGAAGGTGTGAGAATGCGATGTAATGTGTTTCATATCAGAGACACTTCCTATAGTAGCAACTAAAACACTTGAGTCAAAGCATTGTGTTTGGCACTGCTTATCACTCGCCTCTGAGGTTATCAAGGGGAAATGTAGGCCCACAAAATGTCTTTAAGAACAGAGTAGAATGCTCCAACATAATAGAGTGCCCCAGTGGTAGAAATGTCACTGACTACAGTTTTAGCTTTTATCCTAGTGGATTCTGTTCTCTCAAGTCGATGCCTTCAATCGCATGAATGCAGCTTTATGTTAATAACTGCCCAGGCAGGCAAATACCCTTTATTCCACATTTACAAGTCATACATATGTTCAGTACTTCAGAATGAATATAAATTACAGTCTTGTCATTTAAAGATGTTTACATATCTGCAAACTCAATGCTTTTGGGCAAAAATGAATGTATCTTTAAAAGGAACTGACTGTTCTCAGAGTTTTAATGGCATTTTCTTTTCCTCCTCTGTATAATGTCAATACAATGGAGTTTAAAATGCACATCTGCTTTGTGTACAGGGGTAACCGCTGAATTTCTGCTTTTCATAAGCAGCACCTATACTGTCAGAGAATTTTTATTTAGCCTGTTTGCAGTTTTTGTTCAGAACAGTTATATTTAAATTGCATAACTTTATCATTTTGATTCATGCTTTTTCTTAAAAATGGTTTAAAGGCTGAAATAAGGTTTAGCATTTAATTAGACTTTATCATAGGAACTGTAAAGCTGTTTAAATCATTGTTTTTATGGCCATTTTACGGTTAATGTATAGACATTTGTGTTGTTTCAAAACATCTTGACTCTAAAACAAGAAGTTCTATTCAAATATCAGAATTTCTTCAAAATTATTTCAACTGCTGGAATTCATGAAAATCTTAATTTCTTAAGATAAAATCCAAGTTCATAAAAATGTTCCTAAGTGCAATTGTTGTTGAATAATTCTCAAACATATAGACGTTGCTATTGTCTGATTGTGTGGTGGTTTATGCCAAAGACTTGCTGATCAACTCAACACCTCAAAGGCGAACGCAGATTACTGAAATAATCGTGAATAATGTTATAATGCTTATACTTGAAATGACCCAAAAAATTCATTAAACATCTATGTACATATTTATGTATCACGTTTACGATTGTTTTTAAGAACATACTAATTACTAATTAAGGAATACTAAACATATTTAACTTTATTCTTAAATTAGGTGGGGAAAAAGAAAATAGCAGTTAAGAAAACTTTTTTTTATTTTTTTTAATAATGTTTGGTGGTCCGATTTCTGATTCACCATATTTTTTACCAGTCCAGAGTTTGCAGGCATGGTTCAGTTGAATCATATGAAGTGTCTCCATATGGTTTTGTTGTTACAGTAGGTGGAAAATGAAGAGTCTACATTTATCAAGCTATGAATAGAGTCCTGCAGGAGAAGCTTCTCATAACGGCATGACTCAAGTGAAAGCTGCAGCATAAATGTGTGTTTCCCTCATCGCATTGATCTTTCACCTGTGCTTACTTGTTATGCATCCTCATATTTGCAGAATCTGCCTGAACTCGTACTTGTTTTCTAACTGACAATTTCCAACTGAGTTCTAAAGTCATTTACTGTGGTGTTTTCAATTTGGAGAGTGAATCAATGACCAGCTTTAGAGCTCAGATAGAAAATGACCCAGTTCGCTCGAGTCATGTGTCTCGGAGGGCACGTCCCGCTGTTTCACAGCCAAGTCCGTTGTGATCTCCTGATCTCGCAGTCCTTGTCTAGTTCCCTTCTAACAAACCCTTAGGCCTCAATCACTCCCTCCCCTGCCAACCTAGAGACAAGCGCCAAGAAAGAGCGCAGGCCTCTCTTTCTGAAGTAGGTGTCATATTTTTTGACCCAAATACTAAGATTTCAGCTGAAACTACCCTCTTTCCAAATGTAGTGTTTTGCATTTTTTTTTTAATCTAATATGACAGCCGTAAACTTGCAGAAAATGTTACAAAGGTGGCATCTCTGCCAAATGATTGTACTTATTACAGGTGTAGATGAATGTAAGTATGTAAGGAGCAGTGGTTGTGTAATTAGGAACCAGGGAGGTGCATTTCTGGAAGAATTGAGAGAAGATACCGATACAGTAGCCTTTAAGGTGGTTTCCCGGACAGATAGGAGATCAGGGCAGCGATGGCGCAGATGTAAGTGACGATGCCGAACACGATTGAAAGGATAGAGAGCCACAGAGCCTGCCGAGATGCCGCACTGGCACCCTGGAAATCTCCTTGTGCTGATGCTTTGTTCGTCTGGAGTGGAGAGAAGAGAAGGTAAACAGTAGCATTAATCATAGTGAATGATGGACGTCCCTCCGCTCTCTCGAGGTTGTTTACCGTATGACTGCAGAGATTAGCTTTCGCGTATTTTCCGTCATTACAGTATCCTCTCTTTTATTCGTTTCTCTTCTCCTTTCAACTTTTATCCCCTCATTTTAGACAACACCTCATGCTCTATTGGAAATCAATCACCAGAGGCCTCTCATTATGACACTAATTAAAGTCTGAATGAAATCCATTGATCAGAGTCTTGTCAGCTATGTGGGCTGAACATCTGCAGTGCCTCCTGCACTTGAATAGAATAATAAAAGTCGCTTTAGGTTGTTAAATAATCCCAAAACACATTAAAACATCTTATGTAAAGGTGGCCAATCAGATTACAGCTTTCCAGATTGAAAAGAAGCTTTTGTTTTGAGTTTTCAGGCGATCAGCAAAGGGTTCATCCGAGACAAAGCGTAATAATACAAGTGCCTTGTGACTTGTGATTCGCTGGTGGCATAATCCTGTAAATCTCAGTGTAATCCTGCCTAAACCCTCAGGTGTAATTCCATAATGTCCACACTCGCTCTTAAAAGAGCACTTGCCTTTACTGCTAATCTCTGTCACTTTCAGTCCAACTCACATTTTGCCCTTTAGACACAGAAGTATCAACAGGTCATATGTAATGACTAACTGCAGTGTTGGGGAAAGTTACTTTTTTAAAAGTAATGCATTACAATATTGCGTTCCTCCATAAAAAGTAACTAATTGCATTACTTTTCATGGAAAGTAATGCATTATGTTACTTTTGCATACTCAGATATTTATAACTCAGGTATTTCCTTGTAAATTTAAAAGTAATGTGTTCCTTTACTAGTTACTTGAAAACAGTAATCTGATTACATACATCAGTAATGTGTTACCCACAATCTACATTTGGTGGATATTCTTTATAGTCAAAATGTATTTAAACAGACTAGATGTGATGTTATAATCAGGCAGTATGGAGCACTGCTACAGTCTTCTATATAATGGACTTCTTAATATATGATTTATGGGTTGTGTCCTTTTTCTTGTCTTCTCCATTAGTTGGCATTCCAATCTGTTGTCTCCAATGTATCATCTGCCATTTTCATAATATTTCACTGAAGGACATCAGAATTCTTTATGCTCACAAACGATGCAAGGTTATGAGTAAAGCATAATGATAATAGCACTGTCAGTCAGATTGGAGAAGTCTACTGAGAATTTGAGTGTTGCGTATGACTCCTACTGAGAAGTATTGATATGCAAACATTGTTTAAACAACTAGAATAATATGTTCACAATAAAATGACAGTGATTGGCAGGGGTGCCCGTAGCTGTACAGCTGTACGCACTGTGCGTTTTCCATACAAATATTTAAGCAGCCATTATGCATGTGTCCTGTATTTCTGAAAACTGAACCAGTGATGCCAACAGTTTGTGAATTAATCATTCTTTTCAGTCAGTTATTTCTTTTCAGTGAATTGGCAGAATGTGTTTGCAAAACGGTCTCCTGTGTCATTTTCAAGTTTTGAAAACACTTGAAACACATTATTCTCACTGTTAATTTGTTCTGAAGAGTCTCATAGAAGTCTTATGAAAGTGTGTAGGGTAATAACTACATAAATGCTAGACACACTCAAAAAACAACAAAAAAAGAAAACTTCTGTCAGAGTTGAATTTTTAACATAAAAAACTCCCCTCTCTGCCTTCCCCTTTAGATGAAAGTGGCACCCAAGTGATTGGTTATAAGAAACTTAGAAAAAAATAAATAAAATAGAGCCCAAGAGAATGAAATAGAAATGTTATCCCTTACCTTTTGGGAAAGATAGAACGCAGCAATGCCCAGAGGCCAGAAACAACAGAGCATGGAGAAGAAAGCCAGGCCCAGGTAATCTTGAGGGATCATGATGGGAAAGTTGCTTTCACTGTCTGTATCACTGAAGTCATCACTGGAGGAGTCCTGCGGTACATTTCACAGTCGAGGTTACATAATGTTACATAATATCAATGCAAATGATTTACTGGTTAGAAATTAAATTTGTCATGGGATAAAACTTTTAATTAATTAGTTTTTTATTGTATGTTGTCTCCATTCCTCAAAGGATCCTGTGAAATGGAGTTTCAGAGGTATGACTAGTCTAAAATTGTAGGTTATATAAATACCTTTTGTAACATGTGAACTTCAAATGTAATTAGGTTTTATCCAACAAAGGCGATGACTTGCTTTACTTTTGTTGTGCTGTATAAATGTATCTGTTGCAGGTTTTTCTGGTTCCTGTAAGATAATGTGACTGAATGAGGTTATGCCAAATGTGCACTAGTTGTGCTGCCTAAAGGCAAATTCTGACTCATGTTTAAAAAAAAAAAAGAGCTGTGTTTTCAATCTGTCTTTTTCTCTAGGACTGTCTGACAACTCTGCTCATTTCACTCTCTCTACAGCCATAGTGTTCACATCCTCCAGATGTGTGTCATGTACTTTGTACTTCGTTGACTTCTTCTCTACACAAAAAGGATTCATGGAGTAAAAAGTACGGGAAAAGGGAACGGTTAGCAATTGCATTGTTGTTTAGGTCACTGACAAGTGTCTAAGCTTTCCACTGGACTCTGATGATATTTTTCATTCTCTTTTTCCTAAATAACCCAGTCAGGTTAAATTTTTTAGCTGTAAAAAGCATGACGCAACTACAGTACCTTAACTATGAGCTACTTTTTTTTTCAACACAGAGCAGTGTTGCATGACAAAATGCTATATTGCTGTATTTTTCAACACATTTTATTGCATTGCAGCCATACAGCCGGATGAGCAGAGGGAATAGTCAAACATGCTCTGGCCTCACTTCCATAATAACATTACGTCTGATGCATTTCAGTAAATAATCGAATCACTGATCAAATAAATGATTCACTAATTCATTTTAACTCGTTTCAAGGTTTTGTGCTTGAATAGTACACCCATAGATTGAATTTGGTTAGCTCCTAGTGACCTGTAGTTTTTAAAAAATAACTTGTTATTTAACAATTTTAAATTATGAGTAGTTTATAACTAGACTATATTACTTACAAATTGTAATTGTTACTGATTCCTAATTAAACAACGAAAATTGTAGTCAGTAATTTAATCTAGGTTATATAATCTGACTAGTTTTTATTACTTAGATTACATTTAACGTAATGCGTTTATTACATAGATTTGAATAGAAAATACTGCACCGTTGTTATATAAAGTACAAAAAGGATCAATTAAACACTACATTATATGAACAAGCATTCATAAACATGAAAACACCAAGAAGGATTGAAATATTTTTTGTCAGGTCTTCCAAAATCAATAATTAATGAAGGTCACAGGATATGTTAGTTATAGTTCCGAAACACATAAACAGTTTCAAAAGTTATCAAAAAAGTAAAAATGTATTTTGTGTACATTTTTGAAGCAGAGTCCAAAACTAATTCACAAAACTAAAACTAGCATTATGTGTATTATCAAAGACTATAGAATACACAAGACGTGTCACTTGTATAGTTTTGATTGAGGAAAAATGCAATGCTCAATATGGCCGCTTTATCAAAGGAGGCCCCGCCTTCTGAGAAAAACAGCCAATCACTAATCGGAAAAGTCAGCACATCTTTACATCTTTGCCGTTAGAAGTCCCGGTTGCTATAGAAACAGTAAGCGTTCTGAGACGTGCGCTTAGGACTGCACATGCACACTGGCTGGTCTAGCCTGAAAAATAAACTTTTTTAATGCTATTTAAGCAAAAGAAAAAACATTTCATTGGTGTTTTCAAATATGAAATTTAATCGTAAATTTGGCGAACAGTTTTGGAGAATTTGATGTTTCCCCATTCAAAGAGTTAGGAGCTGCACTTGTATGAGAGGCGTTTCAAAGATGGCCGCCGAGTGAAATTATTTGCCGTATTATGCTAATTAATTTGTCATGTACGAATTTCTGAAGTGTTTATAATAAATTTTAAAAACAGAAAAAGTAGTTTATGTAGAATCAATAAATTATGAACAATTTACCACAGTTTTGTGAATGTAATGTAATCAATCAAGTAACTTTAAAAGTAATTTTAAAATATAATGTAATTACAAGTAGGCCACTTAATTTCTAGAATCTGATTATGTAATCCAGATTACATGTAATCAGTACTACCCAGCAGTTTTTGGAATTTGACAAGCCACAGTATCTTTAACAGTGCTCAGGTTACTTTACGGTCACAAATTAAAGTTTGAGATCTCACGGAGCATTTTAAATTATACGTAAACCTCACAGCCGTCTGAAAATGATATAAAGGCTATGAATATTTAAAAGAGTAGCCTTGCAATCATGTTACCATGTCCCACATCACGTTCTGGTATTTAAATAGAATAATATTTTATTAATGCTGTGTCATAGTAGTGCAGTCACTCGCTCCAGTCTTGCCGACCTCACAGTCGTCTCTCCTCTTTGTTAGCACTGCTTCTGCTCAGAACAGGTTTTTAAATATTTCAATGGCAGCAGTTTTACACTTGACCTCCTGATGAAAAGCGCTGATGGCCTGACAGCATGTGTAATCAGTGCTGACAGAGAGAACCTCAAGTGCTCTTTTAAAGGGACTGAGTGTTTGTGCTATGTGACAAGCCGCTTTTCAGAGGAATGCTTTTGTGCTCTGACGCAGAATGCTAAGTGTTTGAGTATGTTTTGTTTGAGCTGCATGTGGTGGCGCAAAGTAAATCGTGTCAGATTTTTTGACGGACATAAATGGTCTGATACTTTAATGTGTTTTTGGCTGTCACATGCAGGTAAAGAAATGCTTTTTTTAAGCTATCGCTCAAAATGATTAGAGGGTAAGTCGAATCTGTAATTTGAATCTTTGCTTTTTCGGCCTAGATCTTGTTTGCTGGTGTATGAAATAGAAGTTGGCATGGAGCTCATCAGCACAGTGGCATTATTATTCACACGCCAGTGGACACAGAGCTTTCAATAATCATCCTGGGTTTGAAGGCCAGTGTCTGCGCTCAACATCCCCCCTGCTATTCATGCCTTTTGATTTTTCAATTTAAAAGCTCATTCACCTATCACTGACTGTACTGCATTTGAATTTGTGCTGCAATATCCAGAGCATTAGAGGAAATGCAGGGCTTAACGGCTATGTGAGTTTCTATTTTTCCAATGCAGAAAGCTATGAGGATTTGGACTGTGAATGAACAACTGTGATGCCAGTAAACAGAGAGTGACTTGGCACAAACTCTGTTCTCTCTTCTCTTCAGAGTTCAAATGCAACAACAATAAAGAAATGAAAGGAAACAAGAAAATCAAACAAGTAGCCATTGCCACCACTGGTGGAATTTTGGTAAAACCAGTTTGAGATTAAACAACAGGCTGAACGTATATTTGTACTGTAGATACACTAGTGTTTAAAAGTTTGGGGTCAGTACACTGAAAAAAATGACTCATTGAATTTACTAAATTTTTTTAAGGTAAGTGGTTGCAATCAATTTATTTGAGCTACATATAAATAAACAAATTTAGTGAAAGTTAGTTAACTAAATTTGTTTATTTAAATGTAGCTAAAATAAATTGATTGCAACCATTTACCTTAAAAAAAATTTAGTAAATTCAGTGAGTCATTTTTTTCAGTGTAGGATTTTTAAAAGTATTTTCCAAAGAAGTCTCATGCCCACCAATGCAGCATTTATTTCATTAAAATAGAGTAAAACAGTAACATTGTAAAATTGTACAATTTAAATATAAATAATTTAATATATTTTTAAATGAAATTTATTCATCTGATGGCAAAGCTGAATTTTCAGCAACCATAACTCCACTCTTCATTGACACGTGATCCTTCATAAATATGAATATTAATAATATGTAATATTAATTGAACACTTTTTTATTTATATGCTATACTTATTTTTTTGTGTGTGTGTAAACGTGATTCTTTGATGAATAGAAAGTAAACAGCATTAATTTGAAATAGAAATCTTTTCATATCAATATAAAAGTCTTTACTGTCATTTTTGAAAATCTTACCTCAAAGTCTGGCAAAAGGTCATCCCCATCTTCTATGCTGTAGGATACACTATGGACATCTCTTGTCTCTGCCAGTAACTTCCTTTCCAATGGTGAACCAGGGCCAATGTCCACAAAAGTGGTTTCCAGATACTCCTTACTGTGGATGCCCAGGGAGTCAGCAGCGGCCCAAATGGTAGTGGGAGGATAAAGAGTCTCTAGAGTGCTGGGCAATGAACATGGATCCAGTAGCTGCTGCTGTTGAATGTCCGTAGAACTGCAATAATTCCTCCAGTCCAGAGGGGGCAGTCTTTTGTCCTCCTCATTTCTCATCAATATGCTTTTGAACAGTCCACTACCACTGGTGCCTGTTCCACTTGAGTTTTTGGGGCTGCTGTCACCCAACAATGGATGTTCTAATTCATCCAGATTCTCCATTTTCCGAGATCTGGATCTGACATCAACTAATGCTTTCCGGCTGAAATGGCCAACGATTTTACTCTTATGAATATGTCATTTATATGAAAGCAGTAACAACAATTCAAATCGTTTTTGGTTGATTTCACACAGATACAAGCATAAACCTTAACAAGGAAACTAACTCATGTGCTCCTCCATCTCCTTCCAGGTTGATTTTAGTCCATGTGTTTAAATGCGCAGAGCTCTTGAATATTCCATTTTCTTCACATGTCAGAAGCTATTTGTTCCTTCACTTGATGACTGAATGCAAGATCCGTGTAGCACGTTGTACACGATTGGATATATCTCAGCCCATAAATATGCTAATGTGCTTCATTTTGCATGAAAAAAGATGGAAGTCACTTCTGATGATAGAAAACCATGATTAGCAACAAACTGTAGACAGGTTGTGAACTAGTGAACATTTTAAGCGTGAACCTCTCTTCTGCTCTCACTCATTCAGACGAAATGTTTTGAACAGAATTCTGTAGTGGGAGACTTTTATCTAAATATGTAGTGGAATAAAAATAGCTGTGATTTATACAGTCCAAAGCTGATAGGAATATTCTCTAAAGTGCCAAAAGCTTTGAAGGAAGTGTCAGCGTAAGCATAAAAAAAGAACATTGACAGGTGGTTGAAAGACTTATCAGCTTTATCAGCTATGCACATATATATAAATATATCGTTTTAGTCATCCGGTGTGTTTTCAGAGCCGCAGTGCGAAATAAACTTCAGACGTCCACAAAAATAGTATCCTCTGGAGTGCAGTTTCTGGTCATCAAGTGCTCAAGAAAGCCATTCCGTTTGTAGCCGAGGAGAAATGTCTTGATGAAGAAATCAGAGTGCACGGCTATTGATTTATAGCACTAGCTGAGACCAGAAAGCTCTTGTGGGGACCTGTATTTTTAATGCGCCATGCTCTCCCAGCCATGTGAAGTCGTGAGTCGTGTCCGGCGCCCCTCACCTCTCATGCTGGTACTTGGACTGTGCTGCCAAAAGAAGAGAACAAAGTCAGAAAGAGCGTTTAGCTTCAGTGCACACAGAGCAGCTCTTGATAAGTGATCCCCAAGTGTCTCTATTTTATAAGGCCGGTCTGCTATAATGCTTGAGTGGCAGGATGGTATGTGCCAAGGAACGGACACTAATGAACTCAACATCTGCCTCTGAACACTTCTAAGCGGTCTATTCCAGGAGCACGTCTGTCTCAAAGGCAAAGAGCATCAGTGAGAGGGCAGACGGCTCGTTGGTTTGGAAATATGGTCTGCAGTTAGAGGGCAGCAGCCCAAGTTCTCTTTAAAAATGTTAGAAGGGCATGACGGTTTAAGAGCACACCCTCTGGATGCGTTTCACATCAACTTGTCCACTTACTCGCTCTGCATACAAATCCCTGTGGCCCTCACCTAAAAACATCCAAACAGCCTTGGTAGCAGCATCTGAATCTATCGCCAGAGAGAAATTGAGGTCCAGCAGAAGTCTGCAGCTCCAGGCGGTGTATTCATAAAATATTTCCAATGTAAACACGTGGACGGATGCCTATTTATATAAGATAGTCAGTGTGAAATGGAGCTTATGATGTAGTGACGTCCTCCCCATGATATGCCCTTCAGCTTGTTTATTCTGTCAGTCAGACTCATTTGTCATCAGGATGTGAGCCATCTTGATTATTCATCAACTAGTGACCGCTTTTCTTCTCCAAAATAGCCTCTGGTTTAATAAACCAATTACTCTTGAATGCACTGTATATTGTAATGTGTATCTTGTCTTGTACATACATCTTGGATTTATTGTAACTATCTATCGCTGAATGCCGAACAGATTTACAGTGTGACAATTCTGGGCATTTTGTGGGGCATTTTTAAAGGAATAGAATGGTGAAGGAATTGTTAGGTCTAATTCAAATAGGGAAGTAATCGTTCTGAACTATTTGCAAATAATATTTGAAAATATGCATACATTTACTCTTATTTGTATGCCTAATATGTTGAAACCACAAAATGTTTCTGGTCTTGTCATATTCAGTTAGGAATTACATGAATCACGTAAATGATGCCATGTTTTCAATTGAAAAACAGCCAGATTTGAGAAAAAGGTTTCTTTTGAAAAATAGTCATCAAATACTACATATTGCTTCCATCTTACCTTGCCATCCTAAAACTTTCAGCGTTAAAACTGATGCTTCATTCTGGTATTCACCCTGTTGAAAAAAACTGCATATGCTGGTTAGGTATGTTTTGAAGCATGGCAGCTGGTTTAAGCTGGTCATGTGCTGGTCCTTAGCAACTAGCTCATGACCAACTAAGGACCAGCTGCTAAATGAATAAATGTAAATGTAAGGACCTGCTTAAACCAGCTCAAACCAGCTGCCATGCTTCAAAACATACGTAACCAGCGTATGTTGGTTTTTTCAACAGGGTATGCTCTGTTTTTGTGAACAGTAAACCCTGCTTACTTTGATTTGATTGGCCATCTCAATAATTTTGACATAGACTAGTGCTGTTAGACTGCTGAGGCAGAACAGCCTAAAATGTAACTTTTAAACCTTTTTGTCATCCTACCAACAAACAGACCATTGTGAATTGGAGCAGCAGAGCAGAGGAAGAATTTCAAATACTGGGGAGACAGTTTGGCCATTTCTAGTTATTGGGGGCCCAATTTCTAATTATGGGACGCCATGCCTGCCACTTACATATTAGCACCTTTTTTTTTTTTTTATCAGAACATTATTTTGACAGCATAGTGTAATTCAGTTTTATAGCTGTAAAGCAGACTGCTTACTTAAAATGCATATAAATATCAGTAGATACCCTATACCTCCCAATAATGTCTTAGTAAGATGATATTCAAATGATTCACTTTATGATCAAAGCTCTGTAGTTTTTATAACAATATAAAAGTTATTCTCATTTACTTTTAGAAAAATAAGTAAAGATTTCAATCAAAATGCAATCATATATATATATCAAATATCAATCACCAAAATAATTAATGATAATTTAAAACAATAATAATAAATGATAATTTAGAGGCCTTAGAAATTTGAGTATCAAATATGATCCGTAGGCTTTTATAGAGTTAAGATTGTAAATATGTAAGAAGGATTTTTTTTGCTAATAATCATTTAGTGTATGGAAACAATTGTTGATTTTGAAAAGTCAGATAAATGAGTTCAGGGTTCAAAATGAATCAGATGATCATAAAAGGCACAATTACTTTCTTAAAATGACTATCACCTTTACATTTCACTAACAGCCTTGTGAAAGGATCCTTTGTGAAGAGCTTCAGTTACTCACTTGAGCTTAGAATGACCTTATGAGTAGAGTCCCCTTACTGCAGTGACCTTTAAGGGTGGAAAAAAGTGCAATTTGACAGTCTAGAGTCTCCAATTCTATGACATTACACTTGATGTAAACCTTTGAACCATTTGATCAATCTTTATTGGCTGAAGAGTCTCAGTCAGTGGGTGCTAAAGAGAGCAACTTGGTCTGATCAGAATCTGCTGTCACATTTCCCAGGGGCTCCTTTGTCAGTCAGTCAGCCCCAGAAAAACCAGGATGACAGTTTCAGAATGATAGGCATCTGGTGCAGGTGAGCATCTGTCTCTCATTGCTAACCTTGTGATGTTTTCGAGCAGTCCTCTACATGCCTGTCTGCACCAGTCTAGCACACCTGAAATCATCTCTGTCAATGGCATTATGTAGCTGCTAGAGATTACCTGAGGCACAGCTGATTATTTTCTAATTTATTATGTAAATGGATTTAGGTTTAGGATGCACATCGCATCCTTTAAACTGATTCTACTAAGTGTTAATGAAAACTCTGATAAAAGGATCCAGCATACTTAATATTAATGATATGCAAGAATACTGCATTAGAAAAAAAAAAAAAAAACATTTTAATTTAAATTTAGATTTTAACGATTTCCTCAAAGAAATCATTTGCCCTCTGCAGAGTGTGTGAATGAGTATAATATAAATATGCAGTAAAGTGATAGTTCACCCAAAATCTGTGAACATTTAGCAGAGTTTAGCAGAATGTCTGAGTTCTTTGCCATATAATGAAAGCGAATGGTGGCCACATCTATCAAGCAAGATTTTTAGTGAATAACTAGTGTCTCATACTCCCACAAAGCTATCGTATGACTTCAGAGTATTTGGAATATAGTGCACAATGCATATGGATAACTTTTAGGATGTTTTCAATGAGCATCTTTGATCCCCATCCGCTTTCATTGTATTGAAGAAAGCAGCTTGAACATTCTGCCTAATACCTTCATTTGTGTTCCACAAAAAAAATAAAAATAAAATAAAAAATCATGCATATTTGGAACAACATGAGAGTAAGTAAATGATGTCAACTTATAGTAATTATAGTAATAGAAAACAGTTAATCTAAATTAAGTTAAATTGTACTGTTTTCTGTAGGCCCTACTACTGTTTTTACTGAATTTATGATCTTACAGACACTTTCCCTAGTGAAAAAGTAATATATTTAAAATATATTTATTTCATACTAAGTATAGTTCAAATATTAATGTATTTACTGACATTATCACTCAAGACTTACTGATTTAAAAACTACAATTAAACCTTATTTGGAGTACTACATGCGCACAATGCACATTTCTTAACATTAAGCCTAAAATGTGTTTTAATGCCACTATTGATGAGGATTGTATGATCTTTGAATACTATCAGTCTTTAAATGCAAGACATTTGAAGTGTACCTGACGTATTGCAATAGTTCCACTTTAGCACAATCAAATATACTTAAATATATCTTTAGTTGGACTTCAGCACTGCTTCCTCACAACTGAAGTGCATTAAGTACAAAATAAGTTGTTCTAATTTAGCAAACTTTAAGTATACCAGTTTAGTATACCAAAAGTACAATTGCAGGGTATTTTTATTAAGTACATAAATATGTAAATGTATTTGTAGGATACTTGACATGAAATAAATGTATTTCAAATACATGTTTATTTTTCACTAGGGTAAACATTTAACATATATTCTTTCATAGTGCAATGAATGGCGCTCTTTGTTAATGCTTTTGTCAGTTGTTTGTCAGATCTTATGGTTACAGCATGAATGCAGTTTTGAAAATAAAGCTGACAAACAGACCATGAAGTGATTCATACAGTTGCACACTCATTAGATAATTATGAGTTTTTTGGGAAGGCAAAACAGATGAGTCAGTTCTGGTTAAAGGTTTTGACGCTGTTTTCTGTTTTGTATTTGCATTTTAACTGGCAAAGGAATATTTCAAACTATTTTCAATCAAAAAATAGTCTATGCCTACTGTTTTATAGCCATACCCAGCTGCTTTGCCTCAAATAGAAAATAAAAAAGGAAATCTGATTTCAGCAGCACATAGAGTGGCATGATAAAAAAGAAATTGACTCTGTAGTGGTGCACTTAGATCAATAAAGTAGAGGCAAAATCGAATTGCATCTGATTTTATACACTATCCATTACCACACAGAGCATCATGAAGATATATGGAGCACCGTATGAGACTGTTCCGGTCAAGTGCAGATCTGCCAACATAATGGTGGTCTGGATAGTGGCAGCGATTGCTGAAGCCAGCATTACTCTGCTTCATATTGCTTTGCTGTGCTCTCCTGTCTTTCTCCTCCTCCACTCTGGTTGTGCACTTGAGTGCAGACAGAACGCCAGGGTGATAATTCAGGAGCAGATCCCTGCTCTCCCAGACATCAACATTACTGCAGTGCACCTCTGAACACATTGGACACCAGGAGAACAGGCAGGATGGAGAGGGCCACAAACATCAGGAAAAAAAAGATGGACAGACCTACACCCACACACATTCACATTGTTTATGGCTCTTAAAGGGGTAGTTCACACAAAAATGAGAATTATGTCATCATTTACTCACACTCATGCCATTCCACACTTGTATGGCTTTCTTTTTTATGTGGAAAGGAGAATTTAAAGTTGGTTTTTTGTTTTTTCTTCTAATGTGACGTGCAATTGAATGTAACTGATTATTGTAAAAGAAAAAAAATGAATATTTGATCAAAAATACAGTAAAAACAATAATATTGTGAAATATCATTATACCTTTTTAAAAGTTTTAATATATTTTAAATGTAATGTAGTCCTGTTATGACATAACCCTAAAACCCTAAAAAATACTTCCCTCAAAATTTGTTTTCAGTTTTCAGTCTCTTTCTGTACATTTAATATATCAATACTATAATTTGTCATTATTTGCATTTTCCGGATTAAGTTCAGATAGGAAATTCACTGTTAAGGGGAAAACATATTTGTTAACATTTTATTCATTTCTGTGTCTTAATCTTTCAGAATGGGAAACAGAAGAGGATACAGGCCAGACTCAATAAACGGCAGCAGGAGGAAGCAGCTACTGTAAGTGCCAATGAACAGGCTGATAGACAACAGATATTGCACTGATAGCACAAGAGAGATAGCGTTCTGAGTGGAAAGGCAATATCAAGCACACAGACCCACTCACCCTTCACTATACCCTCCATGACTGAAACAAAGCATGATAGAGAACAGCTGCATTTTGCTAATTAAAGCAGAAATGAACTTTAAGTCTATAGGATTGGATCTATATGAAAACATATTTCATGTGGTTCTGAAGATTAATGAGCCCAAGTCTCATTCGTCATTTCTGTGCTGTACGTCTCTGCTTATATAAGTGAGCCTCGATAATTCCAGCACAATAATTCTTTGAGCCCAACCGTGTCACATTATACTCAGGATAGAAAGATACATAATTCCTCCCTAAATGACATTATAATGGAAAAAGGAATTCAGCATTGCTGAGGGAGGGGTGCTTTTACATCCCAGCATTCTGTGCGTGTGTTTGGAAATGAGCTCATTTATCAGTCATCTTTCAAGTCCAATTGTTCTTACCTTCTTTCTCTCTCTCAATCTCACTGTTCTCACTGTAACCAGGGTTACAAAACAGTACTATGTCTATACCATGGTATATATACTGCAGATGTAAGATGCAAGAGGCTGTTTACTGAAAACGTTTTGCATTCCATCTGCTTTTCTATTGTTTTTCTATGTAAACATGCTAGACGGATGTCAAGGTCACTTGAGGTCGTGCTGTATTTTTCCATTCCACTGTCCTTTATCTCGTGTTTAAATGCAAAAATGAGTTTTGTGTGAACGGCACTATGTCATTTTGGATAAAAGTGAATGAATACATGTAAATGTATGAAGTGATACTATCACAGAATTTTAATATAAGAAAAACTTTTTCTGAGTTTTTGCCCAGGAAAAAAAAAAAAAAAAAAAAAAGATACATGTCATGGGGTAAGTTGTCACAATGGAACCTGCTTTTAAAAAGATTGCATTTAACCATTTTCAGCTACAAACAAACAAACTAACTAACAAACTAACTAACTAACTAACTAACTAACTAAATAAATAAATAAATGTAACATTACAAAATGTCAAACCTTTGTTTTGGTCAATAAATATTTTAATGAATTTATAACATTTAAAAATATGTAACAATTTGCCCCTTAAAAATAGATAAGAAGAAAGAAAGAAAGAAAGAAAGAAAGAAAGAAAGAAAGAAAGAAAGAAAGAAAGAATGAATGAATAGAGGATAAAATAAATTATTCAATAACTGTATTATACATATATTTTTTAAATTTATGGACATACCACAGCACACTCGAATAAATATTCAGGCCTACATTTAAGATTAATATATTTGAATTGCATATAAAATATCCATTCACTTGGATTACATAAATTAATAAACTTAATGTGATGCATATTTGTCAGTCATAAATGAAACCGGTATTTTTAATTTTAAAATAAATATTACATTTAGGCCGAAATATTGTTTTTACGTGTTAATGTCCAAAAACCATGGTATTACCATGGTACTATATACAAAAACCTGGTAATACCATGGCACTTTTTGTCAGTGGCTTTTTGCAGTCCTTTCTCACTGCCTTGTCCTCCATTCTTTTCCCTGTCATTTCCTCTTCTCTCCCCCTGACACTCTCTATCTCTCATTCTCTCCCTTGAGTTGGCGAGAGCAGTCAGTGTTTCAGAGGAGCCATTTGCACATATCTTAGCTGGGTGATTTCTCTCATCCCTCAGGCCCCACTGTGCCCCACACCAGCTGTGCCTGAGAGAGGGAGACAGACAGTGAACATACAGACGCTGTAGGGACATTTCCCTTCCACAGACTGATGCGTGTTTCAGACTTTATGTGTTTGTCTATGAGCCATGAACTCTCTGCGTCTATGTGTGTGACTCTTTCTCATTATCTGTAATCTGTTTATAATGGGACATCTCATTATTCTTGCTGATCCACTTGGGTGCAGAAAAGGGCACCGGGGCTTGACAGATCTATACTGCTGACAATAAAGAATGAGAGAAAATCAGAGCCAAGTGAAGATAAAAATGGACTTCTTTCATCTAATTGCACTGAATGTCTTCTGTTTGGGTTTGATTTCTGGTTGCTTGTCTGAAATCTTTGTGCACGTTGCTCTAGTTACTGTGGTGTCCAAACGATGAGATATGCTGCTTTCGCAGGCAGTATCCAGAAGTTGAAAGCATCAAGGCATGTCCGAATGCAATGTTTGCATAGTATCCTGTTGACTGAGATGCCTTCATAAGTTTGGTTGAAGGCAACATAGATATTCTTTGCTGCCTATGATATCTCGCAAACCTGGCATGCAATTCAAAGGCTGACTGAACAAACATTAATAAAAATGACGTTCGGTGGAGCAGTTGAAAAAATAAGTACATTTATAATGTCTATTTTTATGTCTACTCTTCTACTGAAGCCCCGTTCACACCAAGAATGATAACTATAAAGATAACTATAAAGATAATGATATTAGCATCCACACCAGCGAACAATATCGTCTGTTTATTCTAAGCGCATGTTCATCTGCCGCTTTAAATTCTCAAGCTGATTATAGCAGGATTGATTCTGATTGGGTTTCAATGTTTTTATCGTTCATCAGCTGGAAAAAAATCGTTCTGAAAGTGATTCCAACAATATCGTTTCTCTGTGCCTTTATCGTTATAGCTGTATTTGTGAACTCTGCTATTCTTTAATATTGAGAATGATTTTTAGAGCTATATCTTTATCGTTATCTTTATAGTTATCATGCTTGGTGTGAACGGGCCTTAAGGCTGCATGATTTGGGGGAAAACAATCTAATTGCAACATTTCTGATAATTAAAGGGATAGTTCACCCAAAAATTAAAATTCTGCAGTTAATTACTCACCCTTATGTCGTTCCAAACCCGTAAGACCTCCGTTTATCTTCGGAAAACAAATTAAGATATTTTTGATGAATTCTGAGAGCTCTTCTGACCCTCCCATAGACAGCAATGTAATTAACACGATCAAGGTCCAGAAACGTAGTAAGTACATCGTTAAAATAATCCATGTGACATCAGGGGTTCAACCGTAATTTTACAAGCTATGAGATTACTTTTTGTGCGCAAAGAAAAAAAAATAGCTTTATTCAACAATTCGTCTCCTCCACGTCACCCTGGTGCCATTTTGGAGAGTATCACATACATAAACAACGTGTGCTGTTCTGTATCAGCTGCGCCACGTGGATACATTATTTTCCTTCAGATCAAAGCGTAAACAACGTAGAAAACGTATCCGCGTGGCGCAGCTGACACAGAACAGCATATGTTATTTACATTCAGTGGATACTCTCTAAAATGGCACCAGGGTGACGCGGAGGAGACGAGCAATAAATGACAGAATTTTCATTTTTGGGTGAACTATACCTTTTAAAAAAAATGATAAAAAAGCTGCACGTTTGCTGTGCTTGTTTATAAAACTGCACAATTTGGCAACTAAATAAAAATACTAAATATAGTAATATTTCTTATGTTGTTTAATATTTCTATTTATTATTATTATTAAATACTAAATTTCTATTTTACAGTGAAATATATATTTTACTGTAAAATAAAAAAATTTGTTTTTAAGAAAAAAATATAATAATGATTAATAATAATAATTGTATTTTTAAGTACAACAATAAAATTACAATACTAATATTTAATATAATACTGATTATAATAATATAATATAATATAATATAATATAATATAATATAATATAATAATGCTAAAATATGTTCTAGTTCAGAGTTACCTTTATCAGAAAACACTGTCTGTTTAGTCACCAACTGACTGGACAGTTGAGTATCGGACACAGCCACTAGTTCAGACCTCCATTTCATTTTCATTTGGTGTGAGACGGGTCTTTTCATCTCATGCCAGTGCTTGTTAACTGAGACGGCTACAAAACACGATAGCTGTGCTGTGCATAGGGAGCAAAATCTGATCAATCAGAACAGCTGGTGTATTGTGCTCTTATGACACTTCCAGCTGTATGTGCACGTTGAGTACACGTTGAGGTGTATGTACTGTACTACACAAGCAGCTTTCTACTGCTAGAGGGCATTTTATAAATTGAAAGGCTTATGATGGTGCATCAAGGAACCAAACAAGCCTCCAGGCTTATTTTGCTGATGCGTGAGTAGGATGTGGTAGGGGAACATATTTCAGATCTAGCTTAGGTTTCACACTGTTCATGTAAGTGACACATTTATTTCAGTCAGATATGAACAGGTTACAGCATTCACACTGCCCGTGTAACCCTGGTAGTAGAAGCGTAGCAGTAAGTAGAGTTCCATTCTAAGCTTATTTTGTCACACGCGGGACAAATATGCTAGATAAATAAATTGTATTTATGTGTTGAACATACACCATACACCTATCAATCAACAAAATGTTTTGCGATGTTGGCTTTTATTAAAAAAAAAATTATAAGTTACGCACACAGGGACTGAATATATACCATTTTGAGGGTTGTAAAAAAGAACAATCTGACGCAACGGTCCTAACCACTGATCTGTATATACGGTATTCTCTATTATACAGTCAAACCAAAAATTATTCAGACACCAGATATAATTTTTGATATTTTTTTCATAGTGGGTGCAGGACACTATGTAAGTGAGGATAGCAAAGGTAAACTATGACATACCCAAAAATTCTTCATACAGTGGACTACCAGTAAAATTCATAAAAATCTGGTACAAAAAAATTATTTAGACACTTTGACCTGACCATGTTTTCCTTAAGTGTTTTTCTTTAATTGCTAATGCGACCTTTTTACACCACAGACTGAACAAAATTAAGTTCTAAATTGGTATTATCTAATTGTGTACTTAACTTCAACAGCTGACAGCTATTCATTACATACCTTTCTATCAAAGTTATCTGACATTATCAAGATGAATTTGTTCCGACACAGTTGAGTTCTTGTAATATTGTACAATCCAAAAAAGTCCACATTTTGATAAAAATATGTTATGACAGCCGTGTTTAACGATTGAAGCGCCTCCTGTAACTGTTTTGAAACTGTTTGACGACAAGCAGGAAATGTTAAGGGTCAATGTCACCCCTAGAAAAAAAGTAATGTATTTAAAATACATTTATTTCATACTTAGTATAGTTCAAATATCGCTCAAGACTTACTGATATAAAAATGCTAATTCAACCTTATTTGGAGTACTACTTGTGTATAATGTAAAATTTTTTAATGTCACTGTTGATTGTACACTTTAGTAATTGTTCCATTTTAGCACAATCAAATATACCTTTAGTTGGACTTCAGCACTGCTTCCACACAATTAAGGTGCATTAAGTACAAAATCTGTTTTTTGCCGACTTCAAGTATACTATTTTAGAATACTAAAAGTGCAATTGCAGTGTATTTTTACTATGTACATAAATATGTAAATCAAGTATTTGTAGTATGCATGAAATAAATGTATTTCAAATACATATTAGTATATTTATTTTTCACCAAAGTTGTAACCAAGAAATCACTTGATTTACGTTATAAAGACGCAGTTGGGTCTCACAATGTGAAAGCACAACACGATCCTGCGGCAGCTTCTCTTGCATGCTGCTTATGCGAGTGGTGTGAAACAGACCTAGAGCAAAGAATGAAAGAGCTCTCAGTGGCCTGACCTCTTACTGGCCTTCTCCTCCATCATCTGAGTCAGAGACCACAGCACACACACACGCGGGCGCACGAAGAGAGCGCCCATCCCACTGACTCGCAATACATGCAATATTTAACACTTCAAATAATCTAAAAACAGCCTCTTTGCACTTCATAATACCAATACAACAGACACAAGTAAGACAGCTTGTCTGTGAGATGCTCTGTGTCGCTGAGAACACATTTAATCAAATGAGAATTCCTCTCACATGTCGCACATAATCACCGGCTAATTGTTTATTACTCAAGCTAAGTAAAAGGTTATCTCACCAGCATGCGGCAGGCAGGGGAATATGGCAACACACTGCATGTGACAGCACAGTGCTGATAAACAACAGAAGCTGTAGTGTGTGTGTGTGTGTGTGTCTGCCCTAGGGAAAAATAAATATACTTAATTGTATTTAAAATATATTTATTTTATGATAAATATAATAGATTAACATGTCTATACTAACTGAAAATACATTCTAAATGTAGTTATTTCATGCTTTCACCAAGCACAAACTTAGTGCACTACAAATTCATTTGTAAAATACTATACTTTTTACAAATGCATTTGGGGAAGGATGAAATATATATATTCATTTTTAAGAAAGTACACTGGCTAGGTTCTTAATTCCATCTACAACATGTCTGAAACTTGTTAAAAGTGATTTTCACACATACATACCCATATAAACTAACTGGACGGAACCTTTGAAAGAGGACACCACTTTATAAACCCAATGACATGTCCATGCTCACTCAGGCCAACAACTAGTGTCGATAAGGGATGAATGAAGCAACTCATCTTATGATCCTGTAGCTGTATGAAGGACATATAATGTATGTCTGTGGGGATTGTTTGTATTGTATGTTGTCATATCGTTTAAGTAATCAAGGCCGCTGTATGAGTTCTCATCTAAGACTATGATGGCACAAGAGACAATATCACATTCTGTGTATTGATATATGTTTGTTCCTTCACCCCTTAAAAGTGTCTTATTTTAATAATGTGATTTTAACATCGGCCTAAATATAAGCTACAGTTTGTTCAGTGAAGGGGGCCTGATAAGTCAGTCTCTCCTCACCTTATACTTTCATGAGCTCTGAAATTCACCAACAATCGGTTTTGCTGTACTTTTGCTAAACACCTGAACTCGGCAGAGTGCACACTATTTGGAATCTGTGTTGCAGATTTGGCATATTTTTCAGAAGAAACCTTTAGAGTCTAGAAATTCAATGTAGATAAAGACACAAGTCTCACCATGTATATCAAATCTAAGAATGATGAAATTATTTTAAGTTGATGCTGTGTATTTTTTTTTTTTTTTTTTTTTTTTTTTTTTTTGTAAAGATGAGACTTTCTTTTTGGGCAAACCAAAGAAAATGTGAGGTATGAACTGAAACATCCAGTATTTTTCTGCTAACAGGTGCTGTAAGGGCTGAGTTTCCAAACACAACTTTTGCCTACAGCGCAAATGAAAGAATGAGGAATTTGCAAATAAAACTATTTAATTAGTTAAATATTGAAGTAATTCTCCAGTAATTTATTTTAGTTGAATCCTCTGTTGACCTGTTATGATTAAATGTACAATACAACACACTGTATTTGGGTTCTACTTGTTGAGTATAAAAATAGTATAGATAAAAAGAAATGTTTTGAGTTGCAAAAAGTTTTAATAATAATTCATAATGATGCAGTACTTTGTATAGTTATGAACTTTAACTTTTCAATAAAAATAGTGCTTTTCACAATTTTGCATGGTTGTAAAGCAGCTTTACATACATATGTGACCCTGGAGCACAAAACCAGTCATAATTAGCACGGGTATATTTGTAGCAATAGCCAAAAATACATTGTATGGGTCAAAATTATCGATTCTTCTTTTATGCCAAAAATCATTAGGATAAAGAAAAGATCATGTTCCATGAAGATATTTTGTAAACGTCCTACTGTGAATCTATATATATATATATATATATATATATATATATATATATTTATAAACTTAATTTTGATTAGTAATATGCACTGCTAAGGACTTCATTTGGACAACATTAAAGGCGATTTTCTCAATATTTAGATTTTTTTTTTTTTTTTTTTTTTTTTTTTTTGCACCCTCAGATTCCAGATTTTCAAATAGTTGTATCTTGGCCAAATGTTATCCTATCCTAACAAACCATACATCAATGGAAAGCTTATTTATTCAGCTTGATGTAAATTGATGGAAAAAAAAAACTGTTTACTTACAGTAGTATTTGTAGCAGTATAGAAAGACTACAAAGTAAACGCAGTTTATCATAGCGTATGTCTGAATTGGTGGCGGATCTGGTAAAGCGAGTGCACGTGTGCGGCAGCGACCCGAGTTTGAATCCAATCCGTGGTGTTTCCTAAAGCCAATGTTCAAATGTTTGTGTCCAATGTTCCACTGGTATGCTGGGGGTCTTAGTAAAAGCCAGTTTCTTAAGCTGTGCCGTTACTTATGATGGTTAATTTATTGCATTTGAAGCACACAATAATTGTGCCATTAGCACACTTCAAGTTTACTTGGAATGCCATTGCAATGTATTTTAAAGTCACTAAAAGTAAGGGATAGTATGACCTGTTTGTTATTAGTATAATATTAATGTATGTTCAGCCCTCTTACAGTGCATTTGAATTGCAATTGTAATGTCACCAAAATACATTTGAAGTTTATGCTGAATGAATTCTGCATTTCAAAAATTAAATAAAAGAGTGGATACTTAAAGTGTACTTAAGTATACTTGGTATAGTTCCACTTTAGCACAAACAAGTATATTTATTACAACTTTAGTTGAACTTCAGCACTGCTTTTGCACAACTAAAATGCATTTAGTACAAAATTAGTTGTTCCAATTTAGCAGACTTTAAGTATACCAATTTATATTGTGCCACAAATATATTTAGTTATACTAAAATACATATGAATAAATTGTACTTAAGTATACTATTTTTTCACTAGGGTGTACAGGACAGTTCAGATTAGTAGTTAGATTCGTGCTTTGGAGGGCGTGCACAGAGACTTTAAGGATAATAACGAACAAGACCGTATGTCATGAAATAATCTCTTTTTTATTGTAATCTGGTAGTATGATTTGTAGACCAAATTTAATAGCTTGTGAATGGGGTGAGGAGCAAACTGAATAGAGGGTGTTGCTTTTTCCTGCTTTTTAATAAAAGTGAAATATGCTTCACTTGATGCATATCAAAACATGGGAATTAATTTATTCCTGCAATCTCTTGGGAGCATCTACTACATGAATCACTACAGAGGCAACAGTGGATTGCAGATACAGTGACTAACAATAGAAATGTCCCTCTCTAATGGGAACTGCAGCAGTTCTTCTAAACAATAGCAGAAACTGTGTCCTTGCCCAAACCAGCTCACGTACTGCTGAGCAACAACGTCCTTGGTTCAATGAAGTCGGTGACACAATAATAATGGCAAAGCTTGTGTGTGTTATGACTGGCAGAAATATCATTGCATACCATGCAAGAGGCACAGAAGATTTTGGCGTCACACTTTGTGATTGAATTTGTTTGACACGAGCACCAGCTGTGTACGGAAATCAAAAGGATTGTTTGAAATCTTGTTGTGTGTTTTGAGCAGCAAGAGAACAGGTCAGAGGTCCGAATAACAGCACAGCAAAATTGAAAAATGTCCCACACATCTGCTCCTGACATGAAATATTATACATCCAAAGAGGAATGCAGATAAAGATAGCATTTACACCCAGACAACCAATAAAGAAACTGTATGGTATGAATACACTGGACAATACTGATACAGTTTCAGCAAGTAAATATCTATGTATGTTCTTTAAAAATTGGACATATTTGCAAGTTGAAAATATGTAATATGTACATTTTTATTTTATATATATTTTTTATTATATGCATATATATATTACAATGTTTTAAATATTATATGTTATGTAATTAATACATATAATGCTATGTATGTAAAATATTGATTTTTAAATATTATTTAAATATGAAAATATTTATTTTTATTTTTAACATTTTAAAAACAAACATTTATTTTTAAAATATATTATTATTATTATTATTATTTAAAGATAAAGACATTAAAATCTATAAAAGCAAAACCTACCTCTTCCATTGATCCTGAACTCTGCGATGGTGTCCATGTGTGGGTGTGTGTCCAGTGGGACTGGAACAACTGAGTGGAGCAAAATAGATGAATGCAGTGGTCCAGTTTGAACTTCAGCAATACTTCACCACCAATATATATTCTCCATTTGTGTGTACGAGCATGTCTGATGGAGAGAGAGAGAGAGATGGGATGGTGTTCGAGTAAAAGAGTTCAGAGAAGTGACAGTTCTTGTCTCCCAAGTTGAGTGTTGTAGTAAAGCGAGAGTGTAGAAACACTGCAGTACACAGCGCTCCTGATGCTTACACTTTATTCTCTCTCTCTGCTTGTCTCTCTCACTTCACACTTCTCTGATGGAGTCAGTAGTTGCTCTTTTAATCCTGTTTATGCTGGGTATTTATACCACCAATGCTCTTCTAAGTCCCCTTGGCGAGACTTTCAAACTACAGCAGCAAAGCGGATCCTTGCATCTTCCTCTCCTCCTCTCTCTCCACATCTCTCTTTCCCTCCTCCACTGTCTTTTTTGCGCTCCACTCCACCCCCCACTTTTCCCCCTCTCTTCTCAGCTGAGCATCAGTGTACCACAGGGTCCTAGAGCCTGGTGGTATTTGGTGGCGTGTTTGTGTGTACAGTGTCCAGTGCTACTGGAACCACATCAGCTTGACACAAGTGTCCTCTCTTTCTCTTGCACTACGTTTCTTGCTCTTTTTTTTTTTCCAGAGGCTGCTTTAGAACAGTTGCCATATCGGCATGAGGTTGTCTTGTCAAGCATTGTTCCTGGTCAGAACATGGCCACAGAGTGGACTGTCACTGAGAGATCTTGTCCACGTGTGTCACTCCTATAGAAAGAAAATATAACTAATAAAAAAAGACTGTTTAAAGTCAACATGAAACCATATACTTCCACAATGTGGCGTACTTATGAGTGATACATCGTATTCAAAGAGATGAATCATATATCCTTGATTTTAACCATCAGGAATTATAAGGTTTGTGAAAAGTGGTCTGAGTATGACAAGTTGGTTGGAGGGGAGAAGTTAAAAATAAGAGAGGTTGGACATGTCAGCCAAAAAAACGCTTATTTCAACATCAAAGCAAATCTGACCATATTTAGTTTCTTAATGCCCAGTTCTCTTCCTTTTGTGAATTATTCACCATTACAACTTTGCAGTCATTTTGAATGATACTTTTGTCCAGCAATGTTCATTAAAATCATAGTAAAGACATTTATAATCAGTGCCGGGTAGATTACTTACAAATTGTTGTCCATTACTGATTCCAAATTACATGACAAAAGTTGTTGATAGAAATGTAATCCATTACATTACACATTTTAGGTAATATAATCAGACTACTTTTTGATTACTTTTGAGCTTGTTTGTCGCATTGATTTATTTAAATAGGACAATCTTGTACCATACTGATATAAAAATACGAAGAGAAAAAATATTCAATTTGTTGTTATTAACAATATGAAGTGTTCATAGTTGATGCAATGTTGAAATTTTGAGAGAACAGTTTTAATAAAATTGAAATGATTTTTGTAAATTCAGTGGTCAAATGCTGTGTGACCTTTCACTTTTCTGTGTAATTATAGCCAAATGACTAGTGACTGGTCTTTGTGTGAATGTCCACAAAACCGGAAGACTTATATAAGCCATAGGTTATTTTAGAAAGGTAAAATCAAAAGATGAAAAAGAACAATTAAGGAGAATCAATCAATTGTCCTAATGACTAATCATTTATTGCTATTGTGTGAATCATATGTAATCATGTAATCAATAAAAATGTAACTGTGATTACGAGTATTTTAAAATGTACTATTATCTAATTACAAGTACTAACTGATTACATGCAATCAGTTAACATCAAAACCTTAGGTGAGTAAACAGGGTCATTTTGGATTTGATGCAGACTTTAAGTGAACAGTGCTGTATTCTGCCATTATTCATGTTCATTCTATTGAAAATCCAGCCAGAATTCTTTAATCCATGGCAGTAAGCTCTTCGTGTTGTTTTTACCCTCTGACCCACTTCTAGATGCTGTTTTTTTGAAATTAAGATTTCTGTTCAATATAGAGAAAGCAGCAGGAGAAAAACATTGTGTTCTGTCCTGGATTTTAACATTAATACGATGGACCTCAGGGGACCCCGACTGGGATAAAGCTGAGTGCAGGGGATGGACATTAGTAATCAATAAAAATCCTCTAGGCTTATGCAGCCTGGTTTCATGAGGTGTGCTTTCTCCCCCTCCCCTGCCTGCACCGCCAGAGTCTTTCATGTGGCTGTGGTGTTGTTGATGGGAATAGGTCAGTCAACACGGTGAAGCTGATGCTTCATTTGCCTCGTGCTGTCAGGACGACAGCTGTTTGGTGGAGTGTATGGTCAGCATGGATCAATAGCCTTTCCTCTTGCTCGCTGCAACCTTGCTGACAACAAACACGAACACCATCTACCTCACACACAAACCCGGACGACAAGGGCAGACACATGAAGAGGGTGAGGTGGGTCAGCGGTGCAGATAATTGGGGAGAACTATGCAGTGGCTACATATACAAATACACATTTGCAATGAGAAAGACAGACTCAGCTGACTCCTGTTGAAAGATGTGATGTGTTGCCTCAATATATGCGTATATGAATACATGAACATAATCAGAGCTGCTCTGAGATTCACTTCATGAGCATTTTTATACAAACAGAAACTTAAATGTCTTCACAGCAAACCATCAAAATAAAATTTTGGTTTAACTTGAAGAAAATATGACAGAAATTTATATTACTTAATGTAATGATAGTACTACTACTAATAAAATTATTATTAAAACATAATTTATAACATAATTAAAACATAATTTAAGGAATATTTACCAGAAAAATGATTTAAATTATTTACCAGAAAAATGTAAATACACAGCAGAGTATTTCTGGAAGAAAAAATAAATAAATAAATAAAATAATAATAATATATATTTTTAATAAAATCAATTAATTAGAGATGCTTTTGATTACTAAAATGTAATGAAACCAAATGGAATCCAGAAAAATTAATGGAAAACACAGAATTTGGTTTAAAAAAACTGAATTTGAGAAAAAATAAAACATATTTCATAGAGCTTTAAAATGTTATTTTTTTGTTAAACTTTTAATAAATTGCTGTTAAATTGTGTGTTTCATGATTTCAATAAGACATGCTTTTTGATTAATACAATTTAATTTAACCATTAAAACTGAGTCAAGACAAATGAAAACGGGGAAAAAACGGAATACAGAAAAAATAAAATGGAAAAAAACAGAATATAGAAAAAAATAAAATGAAACGGAATTTAGGGAAAAAATAAAATGGATTTCATAGTCCATTACTATAAATAACTAACTTAACCACAGTTTTCCGTAGCTTTCAAAAAGAGAATTTTGAGAAGTTTGCATGCTAAAACTGCAAAATTGAAATTGAAGTGTATTATACCTAATACATAGTGAAAGGTTGAGTGCTAACAGGTTTAACCAGTTTAGTAAACCAGAATAGTACTCCCTATTCCAGGATTCCCATCATGCAAAGCGCAAAGAGAACACTGAACTCTAATCCATCCTGCAGCAGAAGGCCATTGTCATGACGTATGTGGTGAAACGCTGACCCATCTCACCCACGCCTCTGAAGAGGTCAAGGTCATTTATTCAGGTGATTAAAGCAGTAATCCATATGGGAAATATGTGATGCTTTTATATGCAGGGGGATAATAGGGAATAGAGGGGTTCAAGTTAATTGACCTCACTCTCAAATGCAAAAGCTCATGCACACACATAAACGCACAGCCTGCGTATATTGAAATGTATGGCAGTAGCATATGTGAGTGCACATGCTGTTTATTTGGGCACACAGAGAGCAGACAGCCTGAAATAATCCCCAGTGACAGCAGAGAGAGCTCACACACCTGACAACACCCAGACAAATGAGCTCAGCGCTCAGCTCCGCTCCTGCTCATTACATTTGGACGCACAGAAACGCACGCACAAGCCTAAAAGAAGACAATAACCTGCAACTATGAATGTACATGGAAATTTGGAAATGTTTGGAATGCATACAGATATACAATGAAATATCAATATGATCAGTACACTTTTTTTTGTAAAATATCATTCAACTGAAAAAAAAAAAAAAAAATTATGTGCAAACAGGAGCCAGATGGCAAAAAACATAAACTCTTCATTTTATACTAACACATTAATTTAACTTTTTTTCACATTTTCTGCACTATTTTGGGCAATAATCTGCATTTAAAATGGATTTAAACATAGTGAAATGTGTTAAATGTAACTTTTAAGCTCATTTGACACCTAAAGCGTTGAAGTGACCAGACATTCCTTTTCAATGACAGCTTATGATTACCAGCAACATGATGTGCGCGTGCGTGTGCGCGTGCGCGTGCGTGTGCGTGTGCGTGTGCGTGTGGGGGGGTGGGTTAAATGCAGAGCACAAATTCCGAGTATGGATCACCATACTTGGCCACACGTCCTTTCCTTTCCTTTCCTTACAGCTAATTTGTAATCAGATTTTCAAAAGCTATGGCCAGTTATGCAGTCCACCAATAATAGTTATGTAATCAAGCAGAAGAAACATATGGTAGAACATTTCCTCCATTTAAGAAAATAAATAATCTTTTTATTTTGATTGTGTACTATAATTACAACATACAAAGACAAAATTATAAGATAAGTAAATTAAGAGATAAGAAAGAAAGAAAAAAAGAAAGAAAGAAAGAAAGAAAGAAAGAAAGAAAGAAAGAAAGAGAAAAAATACAAACTAACCTAACTAACCTTGCCTTGTCAAATTAACTTGATTTCCTGTTTTATATTTTCTGCATGTTGGTTGGACCACATGACTTTGATTTGGCAGACAAACTTTTCTGAATATTAATTATAAGTAAAGCAGTTTTGTTAATATGTAGATTTTTTAATAAGTCAGTTATGAGATAAAAAGTAAAGATTATGAGATCTTAAGTCATAAGTCAATAAGTCAATCATAATTATCAAAACTAGGACAGTTTAAATGGACAAGAAGTCAATTATGGGATAAAAAGTCTTGGTATGAGATACCAAGTCATAATTATTAATAATTCTGGAATAAAAAGTCATAACTATGAGATAAAAAGTTAAAATTATGACAGTCAAAGTTAACAAAAAAGTAAATTTTGAGATAAAGACCAAATTATGACAAAACATTATTTTTTGTGTGTCATAATCTCATAATATGGTTTATTGTGTAATGATTTTGACTTTTTTGCCCATAATTATGAATTTTATGTCATATTTATAATTTTGGTTTTCTATTATAGTGAACAGTGCAGTGGCAGTGACTTATAGTGATAAAAACACCCATTGCGAGCTGAAAGCATAATCAAAATAGTCAAAATATTTAAGAAAATGAACATAGTGTTTACAATATTGAATAGCATACATTTTTTATCTGCTTTCTGTGGAACTGTGGCCTAAATCAGCTATATAGCCATTCCCCTCATTTAACCTATTAAAATGAAAGAAATAAGCATTTAGTATTTAAAATGAATTTCTGACAGCATACACAGTGCTCTGTAGCAGCTCATCATTGCTTGTAAGTGTACAGTGGCTTCTCTCAGTCAGCACATGCTGCAGTTCAGAGTAGCTCCAGTTAATGACTTGTCACATTACAATCCTCTTAAGGAAGCTAAGCTGAATCCGGCTCGTTTCCCACTGATTTCCTGACCCTGTTGTCTAGCGTTACACCCACACACATGCACAAACAGCGACCTCAGCAGCACGAGGACCATCCAACCTCACCAAGCTCATTACCGAATCAGCAGCTAAACAAACTTACTCAACACATCCATCCCCACAGCACAACGTGTGTAAATTGTCTCACTGCTAGAGCAACAAAATGGCACAGCACTGCTGCAGGGAGAGATGCTCCTCCACAGAACCTGTTCTAATAGAGCCTTTCAGACCTGATGACTTCCATACCTTAAGAGGGATATATTAGAAGTTTATATATTAAAAATAAAATTCTGTCATTAATTACTCACCCTCATGTCGTTCCAAACCCGAGAGACCTTCATTCATCCTTGAAAAAGGTATTCTCGTAGCTTCATAAAATTAAGGTTGAACCACTGATGTCACATGGACTATTTTAATGATGTCCTTACTAACTTTTTGGGCCTTGAATGTGGTAGTTCCATTGCTGTCTATGGGGGTGAGAAAGCTCTTGGATTTCATCAAAAGTATCTTAATTTGCATTCTGAAGATAAATGAAAGTCTTATGGGTTTGGAACAACATGAGGGTGAGTAATTAAAGACAGAATTTTCATTTTTGGTCAACTATCCCTTTAATATAAATAGATACCATTCAAAAGTTTGGTGATGGTACTATTTTTTTTTATATCTTTTTAAAATAGTCTCTAATGCTCACCAAGGCTGCATTTGATTGTTAAAATAAGTTTTTTTTTAATACATTTCAGAATGTCATTCATTCCTGTTAAAGGCAAAACCATTCTGAATAAATTTCAGCAGGCATTACTCCAGTCTTCAGTGTCAAATGATCAGAAATTATTCTAATATGCTAATTTGGTGGTCAAGAAAAGTTTCTCATTATTATCAATATTAAAAACGGTTGTGCTTCTTGATTTTTTTTTTTTTTTTTTTTGCAAAAATCAAGACATATGTTTGAACAATTTAATGCATCCTTGTTGGAAAAAAAGTAATATATATTAATTTCTCTAGAAAAAGAAAATTTAAAAAAAAAATGAATAGGAAAAAAGAAAGAAAAATTGAAAAAAATGACATTTTAAAAGGTGAGCTAACCTTGCCTTGTCAAATTATCTTGATTTTTCTGTTTTATGTTTTCTGCATGTTGGTCAGATGGCATGACTTTGAATATTAAATAGAAGTGAAGCAGTTTTGTTATTATGTATTTTTTTCCTGAATTCACTGAATTTCATGTGTTTTTTCTGCTCCATTATAATATCAGACATTATGGCCCTAAAAACAGGATCAATGAATTTAAATGAATGAATTAAAAACATTTATCATAAAAGACTAGTATTGATGTCACTGCAAATGTTTTAATAAATTAACATACAGGACAAAAAAACTGCATCTCTAACCCTAATAGCATCCTTGAGCGAGCACCCTATTCAAGGATTTATTAAAAGATAATATTATAAATTATAAATCCAACCGCTTCCAGTGACTTCACTAACAGTCTATGAGCATGTGCTGTTCTGAAAACTATAATAGCTGCACATTTCCAGAGTAGCTTTTGTTTCTCTGTAACCTGACGGCTATATTTTGATGTTTCCGTGGTGGCTGGTGCTTTAATCTTCACTTTCAAAGGGAATCAACTGATGTAGGCCTGTGGACAGACTTGCCGGTGACTTTGAGCTGAGACAAGAGCAGTTCAGTCATTCTCTCGTAGCTAAAACCAAGCCTAAATGCTGACAAAGAGTGTGTTAGTGTAAGTGTGTGTGTGTGAGGGGGTTGAGTTGTACTGTGGCTGCAGGCTGTACATCACTGTGGAAAAGATGCTGTCTTTGTGCAATTTTCTGTTACGCGTGGCGTTACATGCCAAGTATCAGCAGTCATCAGAATCACTTATCTTTCCTAGAATGTTCCAGCACTGTTCTGTGCCTCAGGAGCCATGAATTATTTATCTCTAAAAGAGGGGGGAGAGTGAAAAATTGGTTGAAAGGATAATCAGAATTGAAGGATGGGATAAAAAAAAGAAATCTCACTAAAATCCCACTGCCTATCCAAATTATTCAATCCTCCTCTACGTTTCAATCTCTCCTATTCTCTCCCGTGCTTTACCCCCCTCTGTGAAGCTCTGATGATGTGCGTCCAAGAGCGTGACTCATTTTGTGAGGGATCAAGATGACTCCCGTCAACAAATGTCTCACATGCAAATACACAAACCTGTAAAATGGGGCCAGACCGCCTAGAATCGAAAGCGCATCTCTGTCCTCAATATTCAATATCACTCCAGTCATGCTCAGTGTAACTCACATTTGTTAGGTGTCTCATCCATGAAATTTGCAATTAAGGCATCGTGACGGTCAATATTTAGACAGGCTTCAGCTAACACAATCCATTTATGGAGCTCCCACAGGAGAGATTTATGACTCAGATGTTGCTCCGTCATATATCGGAAGACATACAGTAATAAGAGATCTCAGTTATGTTCCATCTACTTATCAACGCTGTAAAAATAATATGATCAATAAGTCAGCATGTTTTTCATTACTTTAACTCATCAAAATAATTTAACCAATTTCAACTTCATTTTTTAAAGTTATACAAGAATCAGCTAGATTCAGTTTAGTATAATTTAAAGGGATGCTTCACCCAAAAATGAAAATTTTGACATCTTCATGTTGTTCCAAACCTGTAAGAGTTTCTTTCTTATATTGAACATAAAATAAGATATTTTGAAGAATGCAGTGAGTGAGTGAAGTGACATACGGCCAAGTATGGTGACCCATACTCGGAATTCATGCTCTGCGATTAACCCATCCAAAGTGCACACACACCCGGAGCAGTGGGCAGCCATTTATGCTGCGGCGCCCAGAGAGCAGTTGTGGGTTCAGTGCCTTGCTCAAGGGCACCTCAGTCGTGGTATTGAGGGTGGAGAGAGCACTGGATATTCACTCCCCCCACCTACAATCCCTGCTGGCCCAAGACTCAAACTCACAACCTTTGGATTACGAGTCCAACTCTCTAACCATTAGGCCATGACTTCAGTTGATGGTCCCCATAGGGGCTTTCGCACCAGAGGAATATTTTCATAGTTCCTACAAATATTGGTGGAAGTTTCCACTTTTTAGAATGTTTGCACTGCAGGAACTAGGAACATATTTAGTTCTAGGAACTCCATTTGGGGGAACTAAATTAGCTCCAACTTCAGAGTAGGGTCTAAAGCAGTTCTATAGGAACTACCAGTGACGTAAGTGTACGCTGATTGGCCAAACGCATACGAAACACCGGCTACCCGGCATGTTTAAAAAGCCATGTAAAAATATTTACTCCACGAACATGGAAAACAGCGATAATAATTTCTCAGCCTCGATGATATGTAACACTGCAAGTTGTCATAGGAGATTTAGTTAGATTTTCGTGCTCTTTTAATCACGTGGATTGTGTGTTTACATTCCATCTTTGTTATCACGAAACCCACGACATGCAACAAAAACAAGAATCCGCCTATTGACTTCCATAATATTTCTTTCTCTATGGAAGTCAGAGGGGACCAACAACTGTTTGGTTCTTCAAAAATCTTCTAAATATCTCAGGTTTGGAACGACACGAGGGTGAGTAAATGATGGCAATTTTTTTTAATTTGTGGGTGAACTATTCCTTTATGTGAACTTTTAAAAATCTACAATGACTTGTACAGTTTGATTATACTTAAAGCTGCAGTACGTAAGTTTTGCCTCTTTGTTGCCATCTCTGTTTGAAACCTGCAATTGCAGTTATTTGCAGCATTATCTTTACGTGGGTTGAGCACAGGCACGGCTTCTCAGCACGGATGAATCTAATGTTTTGAGTTTATTTGTGGCTGTAAGTCACCACACCGGTGTAGATATTCACTGTACTTCGGAATCACAGATTCTACATCTTGGAAGTCTGACCTAAATAAGAATTTTCACCGGATATTTTCATCTGAACAAGTCTGCCACTTTTGTTCTGACCAGCTGAAGACAAAAAAAAAACCTTACAATAAATTGCGGTACCAGTGGGGATTAAATAACAATCGTTTAGCTCATATCGCATCAAACCGTGGAAATTATTATTTTTGTTGTTATACTTTGTTTTCAATTTTAATGTTAACATCAGCATTGCGTGACTATGTGTATATAGTGTATATTAGCGTTGCCTATTTTGATTTATTTACAGTTGTCAGGTTGTTGATATGGTGTTTGTTGATATATTTTTTATTTATTTATTTGTATATTATAATGGGGTTTCCCATGATATTATGCTGTTTTTTAGATTTTTTATCTTCACAATCAACTTTTACTTAATCTAAACCTTAAATACTTTCATTGCTGCAACATAATTTATTCAGGTTAATTTAATCATATTATATACTGTTTCTGCATTAAGTAAAACCTCTCTGGGATTTAAGCACTCTTTTTATCACCCTTCAAAAAATGTAAATCTGGTCGCTTAGAAACATAACAGCATCTCTCCTGTGAGCTATAATTCATTCATAAAGCTGAAGTGTATAATTTTTGCACTATTAGCTTCAAACAGAATTGCAAAAAACGATTGTTTTCAAACACTCCCACCCTCATTCGCAAGACTGTGGGGAGGACTGAAAAGTGACAGAGAAAGATAAGCCTAAAACTGAAGGGGTTGAAGCATTAGAGAGACAAAATGTCAATCAATGTGTTTACTTTGAACATAAATGAGTAAAAGAAGGCAGATTAGAATGAATGACGCTAATAAACAAAGGGTCAAATGGTGCGCGAAAAAGCAATGTAGTCAGAAGAGCCAGTGAAAAGAGAAAAGGTTTGAGTGAAACAGAGAGCGCAGCCTGTGGGGACTGAGTCATGAGTGCTTTTAGCCATCTCAAGAGCTATAACCCAAATTAAAGTGAGGCTGCTAATGATTATTTATTTAGCTTCACTCTCGCTCGGTTCATCCCACACAAACAAAACCAACGTCGCCACAAAGCTTTGGAGACATCTCCTCATTCTTATTATATCGCTGTTTTCTGCTAGTTAGATTAGAATAACAGTAACTATGAAATAGCACAAATTATAAGAGTATGGGAAAAATGTTTCAAATGAGTGGTTATAGACACTCAAGGATCATCAGAAACTTCATTTTGTTCAGCAAATTCAATGAGTGTCTCTCACACAAACACAAATACACATTTGGCTGTGAGTCAGACACACACTGAGTTTCTCACGCTGACATAATCGCATTACAACAGATGAGACGGAATGAAACATAGCTGAGAAATGCTGGCGAGGTAACATGCTTTAGGAGACAATACTGCTATTAGTGTGGGTCAGCACTGCCAATGATGATATAACTCTCTGCTGCGCTCTCCTCCTCCTCTGCTCTCTCCAAGAGCAACAATTTTCACTTAGCACAGCAGTTTTTCTACTTTCCATTTTTTTATTATCCTTAGTGAGACACCTCATTAAGAACAAGGAGAGAATGACAGCTTAATGGATTAATTCACCCCAAAATAATAATTCTAATGTCATCCTTTATACAACCTCATGTTGTTCCAAATCCGTATGACTTTCTTTCTTCAGTGGAAAACTAAAGGACACATTTTGAAAATGAGACTGATCGTTCTTTTGCATGCATTTATTATAAATGGGATCTAAAGTTTCAAGCTGCAAAAAGAAAAAAGAAAAAAAAAAAAAAAACACCATAAAAGTATCATAAATATGATCCATATGACTTGACTAACCACTGCAACCAGATCACTGAGTCAATGTGTTTAAGAACCAATCAGTGGAAATTTTTTCATGATTCAAACTTGCAATTTTGGGCATCATTTATTTTCATTACATTGATTAATTAGAAAAGAGTAGCCAAAATATTTGTTGAATAAATTTCTTTTTCTGTCTTGTGGAAGAAAGTCAAACAAATTTGAAACAACATTAGGTTGCTCACTTTAGTTCACTTTAGCATCCTTTTTAAAGTACTGTTTTTTCACGCACTGCATGTTAATTGCAATTAAATGAAAATATATAGGCCTATAGTTTACATTTATATTAAATGCAGTTATACTTTAGGGTGCTTTTTTGACCCACTCTTTATAGGAAATTGTATAGTATATGAATTGACAAGCTAGTTTGTATTTGTAATCAAAGATTAAAACATGATGTAAAATGTACTTTAACGTAAAACTTTTAATTTTACATTATTACAAAATGCACTTTTTACAAGTAGACTTAAGTGGAGTTTTATGCCATTATTATTTTCAAAATATGCTTTTTAAGATTTGATGCACACTACAAGTCCCCAATTCAATTAAGCACATTTATTTTTCACAAGGGTGAGTAAAATATGACAATGACAAACCGCATCAGACAAAAACATAAATGACACGAGGTGATCCTGTAGCTCACTTTAAATCTGCTCTCTCATAAACAATATGCGCTTGAGACTCACTCATGAGGCTTTTTTTATCCTCCCCTCCCAAACACACACCCACGCAGAGTAATGTGTGACTTTATTACTGTCTACCACACACACACACACACACACACACACACACAGAGTTCTCAGTATATGCTATTATCCTGCCCTTCCATATTCACACACACAGTCACACATTCAAGGGATTTTGTGAGGTTTAGTAGGATTCTGATGACTGCGAAGAAGATGAGAAATAATGAAATAAATGCCGAAGTGGCCATTTAAGGGGATTAGAATCACAATGGGAACACCTTTCAGAAGAGGGTGAAAGCGGTGTGTGTCTCAGACTCTGTGGCAATTAAAGTGATTAATACTGTGAACCAAGGAATGGAAGGAAGATTTGGTAATGGAGGCAGATTAAAAGTAATTGTCACAGAACCTGACCCTGGAGAAGAGAAGAGAGACAGACAGAGTGAGATAATAAAGAAAGTGAGACATACAGAAAGACAGGAAAAGAATGAATGATGGCATAAATCAAGGCACTATAGAGGGAAATGGAGAGAGACAAAGTTGGGCTTAACGACCAGCGGAGTGATTAAAGGGTGAATGAGAAAAGTTCAAACAGAATTATGGAACGATTTTCCGGACTATTTTCAAATAGATTTGCAAATTGTATTTTCAATTGCGTTTTCCACATGTGGACGCATAAATTGTGACATAATCCAAATGCAATTGCAAATCTTGCATTACCGTTTGCATTTTCGCTTTCGCGAACGCACAGTGACTGCCACATTTCAAATGAAAAAGCAAAGTCTATTTGCAACTGTATTTCCCATGTCTTACGAGTTATGAACCTGTCATATTTAAATAGCAATATTAATTACCACATTTGCTTTTTCACTCTCTCTGCGCCACGCATATAACCTGTCAAAACTCAAATGGAATTGCAATTCCTTTTGCATTTGAATTTCCTATGTCTACACTGAAAGCTGTCAATCAATGTGAGGGGGCGGGACTAAACTTTGTTTTGGGAGAATGCTTTGATCAATGGAGGTAATCGGTAAAGCCTCCGCTAAAGGCAGCTGCCAATCAGTTCGTGCCTGTGTTAACGAACATACAATGCAACCTTCTTGGCACAATACATAATTCTGTCTTTTTTACCCCAAATACAGCGATTATCCCGATAACAGAGCCACAAACGGTACGCACAATAGGTCAAAATTCACTATTACCCAAATGCTTTTCACCCGTCTCAACATCTCTCACTGTTTCTCTCACTCTGATTGATGCAAGTGAGAAAACAGACAGTGCAATTCTACACTTATTACGGAACATTTTATTCCTTTCTTTTAATCTGTAATAGTACGGAAGTTCTAAGCGGCCATGCATATTATAATTTTTCTTTCTTGTTTTCTCGTAATTATGACTTAATTTAGTCTACTGTTGCTATAGTAACAAATGCAACCTTGACAGGGACATTCTAAAACCTTAACCTGGCTTAATGTGTTAACTGAGAGTGTTTTTAAAAGACCAAACTCAGAGTAAATGATCGACAGATGACCGTGTGCTCTTCTTGTGGACATTTCAGCAAATGTTGCTTCATTTAGAAATAACGTCTACAATAAATAAAATAAATATAGGTTAATCAAACACTGCTGATTTTGTCCAGAGTTAGGCTACACTAAACATTTTATTTGTGTAATTAACATGCAGTTAATTCACTGTAGTGCTACATGTGAGCACAACGGGATGGACTATAAAGTTAGTCATGGAGAGAGAAAGAAGGGAAGCGTGGTTAGCGTAGGAGCAGGTGAGTGAGAGTAATAGATGGAAATGTGTCTCATGAGAGACATAGAAGAAGATGGAGACACAGGAAGAGGGTATTTGTGGATGTGGAGGTCTTTAGTGGTGTTCTCCTCCACTTGCGGCTGCTGTCGTCCTGAAATTCTGAATGATTTATTAAAGAACGGTTGAGAGAGAGGAAAGGAGGGATGGAGAGGGCAGCCAGACGAGGCCTGATTAACCGGAGCAGGGAGAGAAGACAAGCATCCCTCTATTATTCATTACTCCAGGGGAACAGAGAGAGGGACAGGAGGGTATGAAGAGCAGAGCTGGAGATAAAAGGGAAAAACAGGGAGAGTGGAGAAAAGACAAAGATGGGAAGATATTTTTATATGGCACTCGCTGTCTCTTTTGCCCTGTTTTGCCTCACTGACTCATGCATGCTGAGAGTGTGTGTGTGTCATACGGGATGAGATGTTAAATATCTCTCCATAGACTGTTAATTATAGGGCGCTTATTGGGAGGGTGAAAAAAACATGGCAGGGTTCATATGTCTATAGTTATCATTATCTACAGTGATGTTATTCACATAGTAGATGCCTACAAATGAGTAATATGCACGCATAAAATTGTATGAATAATCATTTTCATTAACAATAAGCTGTGCTGCGAGAACAATAGAGATGCATGTTTTCTAGAAATTTGAGTCTCATAATCTAAATGTACGTGCATCTTGCCAAACAACAGAATAGTAAAATGACATTATATTTTTCAAAATGACATTATATTTTTTCTTGAAATTAATAACATAGCAAATAAATGACATAACTAACCATTAGACTATAAGTCAGTCACCCAGATTTTTACTCAACACTCAAGTGCTTTTTATTATTTAATGGGAAATTGCCAAAATAAAAATACTGTCATTATTTATCTTTTTATTTGATTTAATTACAAGTATTTAAAAAATGAGTTTTGTGTAAAATATTTTGTTGCATTATTTAGACCTAAACACACACACACACACACACACACACACACACACACACAATGTATTCTCATCTGTAATGTTACTGTGCTGTGTACATTGGTTTGCCATCATTTTATCATAGGGTTTGTGTTGCCACAATTACTGACTGCAATCATGTAAATCATGTTAAACAAACAAGATCTAATTTAATTTTTTAATTAGATTCACTGAATTTGTGCACTGAGGCACAAGCATTGATTAAACACTCTTAGAGGAAACAGAAACAGAAGCATTATAAAATGTAGTAAAGGCATAATTTGTAATTTTGCAGACAGAGTGTGTTTGTGTGACTCATGCCAGCCTCCATCCACGCGTGTATGTGCGCCACTCGCTGCATTGTCTGTCCTGTGCATAATGCATTGAGAAATGTGCTTGTTTACAGAAAGATCTCCCAAGTGTCCATCTTATAAAGCTAATATCTTCTGCGGTAATTACTCAGCACATGGCCTTTAATACTTTAAAGATGAACATTCAACATTTATGACTCCAGGGACAAGGATCTGAGGAAAGGAGGGACCATCCGGGTGATGTGTGTATGATAGCTTGTGAGAGGGCCAGTGTTGTTATCGTTAAAGCTAAAACTATTAAAAATCATTATCTGTATTTGAAATAAAGCTGACATATAAAATAAAATAATAAAATAATTAAAAAAAAACAACACAAAAACTGTATCTAGCAACTAACCAAAATAATTAATGTTTAAGCACTAAAACTGAAATAAAAATAAATTAAAGTTAAATAGAAAATAGGATGTTAAATAGGATGTCTGTGTGTGTCCCCAAGTAATTGTAATGCCCTGGTACTTCTGCCAGTGTTTTATATAATTATGCAATATATTTAACCTAATCAATCAAAGCTAGAATTTTTTTGTGCTCAAAATATTTTTTAGTGAACATTTTTTTTCTGTTTGAATGGACATGACACCTCTGAAATCAGCCATCATCAGTACATGTTGTTAATCAATATTTTGAGTTTTATCTGTGGTCATGTCATGTGCACATGTCAGATAATTAGACTTTATGATCCATTTGGTCATGTACGCTGATGATTTATCCCTCTGCTATTAATTTTAAACAGCAAATTATGGATTATCTTCATATTCAGCTGACAGGTTTCCCTTTCTCCATTTATACATGAAGAGGGAGGAGGAGATAAAGAAAGAGAGCAGCCTTTCATTTCACCATGCATTTTTCCACTCTAATCGTTTTTCTTTCTTTTTTTTGCTCTCTATTTTCTTTAGAGACATCGGAAAAGCCCATCTGTTGGAGGCTGATTACACATTTATTTGTTTTGAGGCGCACGTACACCATCTTGTCACATCAAGCGGGCCTGTCAGGAGCTGATGGGCCAAAATGCCATCTCTAATAATGGCCAGCTCATCTCTAGACTAACAGAGTGTGTCTGAGAAAGAGGAGGGGAAAATGTAGGGAGAGACAGACAGAAGAAAAAAAAACACAGAAGGAACAAGACAGTGTGAGAGAATCAAGAGAGAATGAAGCAGATGATGGCTGGCAGTGGAGTGGAACTCAACAAGGCAAAAACTAGGTATGGGAAATAAAGGGATGAGGTCAGAAAAGTGGGAAAGACTAAAAAAAAAGCTGAAAAGCATTGAGGTGTGCCTGTGGATATGAGGTTTGTTTCTAAAGGGGCACGCTCTCTGTTCGAGATTTCCAAAGCACTCTATTCTCTCTACCCTCCATCATAATGTGGTTCCAATGAGGCATCAAATGAGTTCTACCTTCACACAATCACCATTCAATACAACGGCCCTTCACAATCACAACAGCACCAGTCCTCTCACAGAGAGAATAAACACTGGTTTGCTCTATGCATAGTTTATATTGTCTATATTATAGTGTTAGAAGCAGAATACATTTGCGTTTGGATACTTTTTGGGTTGTATGTCGCTTGACAGCAAATGAGATCAGATGCCAAAATCTGATGTAATTTGTAACAGAATGCTTTGAGAGATTTTCATTTGTGTGTTTAAAATACATGAATCATTAATATGTAATTTTATTCTCAAACAAGACAAGAACTTCAATCAGTAAGCTTAAATGGACTAAAATGGACAGTTTTTGGCTAGATGCAAGTAAATCACATGACACGTCCTGTTGGGTCCAGCGAGCTGTGAGCAATGTTTTCCTCGACCAGTAAAATAAACTAAGCTACTTTCTTTGTGTACGCAAATTGACTTAAAGTGATAGTTCATCCAAAAATTACATGTAGCAAGCTTTTCTTGCGATCTTTCCATCTCGCATTTGTATGGTAGGTACTTCTTTTGCATGAGAAGTGTGTTAAACACAAGTGGTTGCTCTGGTAAACTGTGGCAAAATGTCTTGCATTTGAGGTTAATACTTAAAATTGAGAACAAAATGAGGAAGCAACAGCACATGTAACATTTTTCTACATGTTGTATTCGATCATGCATAATTCTGTGAAGGACCGAATTAGAGGACACATGCACAGTTCCTCAATCTTTCCATATTTTTGTATTTTCAAATCACAAATTAATTAAATACATTGTAAGAGGTTTATTTTGCCACAATGACTGACCGACTGATGTACTTCAACCCACTTATTATACTACGGCTGCTAAATGATTGTGTGGTCGTGAAATGAAATGTTGATTTGAGCTTAAATTAAGACACAAGAAAGATGCCACTAAAAGGACATGACGAGATAGGAGGAAAATTTATGTTTATGTGCACAAAATGTTACACCAAGAAAGTTTGCGAACACAAAACTGGTGATGGAAATAATGTGAGGTGGGAAGAAAAACTGCATTTCAATGCTATTGTGATATAACTTTTCCTCCCATCTCATATTTTTTCCATCACCATTTGCCCTTAGGGGTTCCATACATTAGCATGAAACAGGAGCAAATCCACCGGGTGAAAGTAAAGGCATGACAAACATCCAAGGATAAATATAACAATGAATATAAAGTTATAAAAATCATTTTAATTTTAGGAAAATATATAGGGATGTTCACACCACAACTATAATGATAACAACAAAGAGGAACAATATCATTAGTCAATTTCCGAATTTTTTTTTTTTTTTTTTAGCTCATGAATGATAAATACATACAGCCAACCTGAATCCCGCCAGCTTTAAAGAGCTTTGGGACAGTGACAAAACTGCGGTGCATGCTTAAAGAGAATGCTAGAGAATGCCAACCCAATAAATATAATGACACACGATAGAAGATTGTAAAGAAAAAAAAAACAAACCTATTTTTGGTATATTTTAGTATAAACAAACAGGTAGTGAACACTGGCCATCCAAGATGTATGTAGCTAATAATGTTGTAAAAAATGCTAATTTTCTTGCACAGACCAATTGTTTTGCTTTATAAGACCTCAATGTATTGTCAGGAGCCATGGGTATTAATTTCACGTTGCTTGATATGCTTTTTTTTTTTTTTTACGCTCAAAGTGATGGCAGCAATTGGCTTGCATTTTATGAATCAACAAGAACCATGGTTTTAGCTAAAAATCTTATTTACTGTTCTACTGAAGACAAAAAGTCACCTATATCTTGGATGGCCTGAGGATGAGCAGCCTAAATTAACAGCAATTGTACATTTCCAGGGGCTAAACTATCCCTTTAAGAAGAAAAAAAAAAATGGTCTGCAACATAAAAAAAAAAAAAGCGTTGTTAAGCCTAGTAGCAATTGTATTTTGTATTTTAGTATAAAATTATTTAAACAATAAAAATTTATACTTATTACACTTAACAACAATAGTGTTTTTTTCTTCACAATGCGCTGAGGACAGCTGCCTTTGTTATACAAGTAGGCAACAGATACTTTCACTCCATAGACGAGTTACCCAGCTGTGACTATAATAGATGTATGTTTACTTAGTCCATGGCTCTCAGAACACTGTATTCAGGAGAATAAAGCCCCTCGAGGCTTATGTAATCTTAACCACAAGCATAAAGATATTACAAGCAAACAGAAAATGAAAAGCTTTGTTTGACGCTCCAGCTCTTGCAGTGTAGGTGGTGGCTTTAATTATGTTAGACTATGCCCAGAATTATATTTGCATAGGAGTATATGAAATTTGTTCATTAATTAATGTAAGCATACATCTTTTGAGTGTGGTGGAATGAAAGAGCCTATCTGATAGCAGGCTGATCAAAAGAATCCTTTGGAACTTAATTAACAAGATTAATTACTAGCTTGTTTTGCCTTAATTAAACTAGAGTAAATATAATAATGCTAGATAATTGGGTAATTACAAATGCTTCAAATCATATGTCTCTTTAGAATGTTTAAAACTCATTAATCAAAATACAGAAAACATAATAATGGATTTATACCTGACCAAGAGGGTGAAGAAAATTAAGCTCATATATCATATGCAGTCCTCACTAGCAAAGTTTACACGAATAAATCAAAATGCTACTAGAGTGACCTCTAGAGGTCATGGGTAAAAAAGTATTTATAGTGATATCAAGACTGATTCAGCTTTTCCCTCTGCTGGTGGCTTTGATGCACAAAAATCATTGCACAAAGATACAATAAACACATAATCCTGTGAGCTTTATTAACAGTTATTATGAATGTCCTGTAAAGAATCAAACAAACCGCAAATCTACAATTAGTATTCATTTATTTTCCTTTTGTGCAAGAGTATTACAGAGTAACAATTTGTCATTGTCTTCTTAACAGTCACAGTCAATGGATTCAACAAGGCAAATAAAAAAAAACACACACTCACACACACACCTCTAAAACAAACTTCCCTCACATCAAAGCAAATATTTAATACACAACCCACATGGAGAGTACATTGTTTCGAGAAGAAAACTTCATACTACATAAAAACCACTGTAAAAACAGACAGGAAAAACAAGTTTAAAAGTTACATAAAAAAAGGCTAACGTTTTAGTTTGGAATACTGTAAATAATCCAAAGCTGACTTAGGACACCAGTTATTCAAATACATTTCTAAAAAACATTTTTGTATCTATGCAGCATTACTGATTAACAACTGATACACTAACATGCAAAGTATGCATAAACAAAAGCAATACTGATAGACTGACGAATTTCCTTCCTGCTAAGTGCTGAAAAACATTAGTCAAGACAAAGAATGAACCTTTCCGAACAAACAAATTATGAGACTTTATGCATTTATGTATCAAATCCAGTTCAGTTTGCTCATACGATGAATCCCTATTCTCAAATAAATAGGTAGAATGCTTAGCTTTACAAGCTAAAACGGTTTTTAATGACAATTTTTCCATTAGCTAAGTCTATATAAACCTACATAACCACTATTCCCAGTGAAGCGACTTTGTGGTCTATAGAGAAAAGATGTACAGTGTGCGTGTTTAAAATCCCATCATAGCTGTTCATTAAACACAATTTAAAGGGAAGGAAGAAGAGAGAAAAAAAAAAAAAAAAACTCATATTCAAATACACACGTGAAACCTGCATTCAGACTTGGCCTGCATGATTCAGATGCGTTGATCGCTGTTGTCTTCTATGTTCGTGGATGTGTTCAGCAGAGTGATTTAGGCCGCACTTTTGGAAAAAGCTACATGAGAGAGAACAAGAAGAATGAGGTTAATTGAAGAACTGCCAAACTTCACTGTCCACTGCATGCTTGTAATAGTATGAACATTAGGACATAACTGACCTTGTATTAACTATGTACAAATTAAGGGAATGTATGAAAGACAAAGGGTTGTGACACTTCACCAGTCGAACAGCATTTTAAACATTGCAGTGGAAGACACCAGCACATGTTTTATATTCTAAATTCAATACAGAAAAATTTAGATGACAGATTTGAACACGAGTGAAATCTGCATAGGAAATGTTTTCATGTTAAACTCTCAGTCATGTGGATTCCCAAATAAATGACTCTGTCACCTGCGAAATTTTGCAGAACAACGGTAAGTGTGTATTTACCGCTTGACCAGTGGTTCTCAACCTTTTTTTTTTTTTTACTTAAAGGCCGCTCATTTTCCAACAAAATTATATGAAGATATTATATTATATAGATATTATATATACGATATTATACGAATTATACTACATTGGCTAAAATATTTCTGCTGTAATCATGAAAACGATGCTGGTTTTTAAACCTTTTTACTACAAGGATCTGGGAATGTTACACAGAATTATTCAACCACAATTCATTTTGTGATCCAGAAGCTCCAAGACTCTGATTCTGTATTTTCTTTCATTTAAACTTTATTGAAACAACCCATCTGTGGGGAAAGAAAAGAAAAAAAAAAAAAAAACAGCTAGTGGAAAAAACTAATCTTGATTTTGTGTGTTTTTAGAATTTAAATTAAGTTAATATACATTTAACTTATTAATTTCATTTCATCCCATCCCCCCTTTTGAAGTTTGCCAAGACACTCTGTTGGAATGTTGACCCCTTGACCTCTAGCTGACCACTATTTTTCTTGTAAATGAGCGCTTCTTACCCCAAAGTAGTTGTTTGGTACGAAGCCCTCCCTGCCAAACAGTGAAGCCCACCACCAGTCCACCCCTTCAGGCTTCTGCAGGATGGTCACCATGTCCCCTTCTTTGAAGCTCAGTTCGTCTGGAGCCTGGGCAGGATATCCCCACAGAGCGTACACCACCCCACTGTTCTCTACACCCATCGCTTCCTCCACACCTAAACAAAAACACACACTTAATGGTGGCTAAAGGAATTTAAACTACTTCATACAGTACAGCACTGTGCTCAAATTACTCACTGTTTATGAGTTAATAAGGGAGTGTTACATGCCATCTCCACCCAATAGTTTATGAATTAGCTGACTAGAACTAACCGTTGTTTCCAACCCATATGAGACGTTGATACTATTAACTCAGGAATGTACAGCTCATTGTGACATGCAAAATATAACGCTGGGAGTTAACGCACATGTAGGTGTTTGCCTGTAAAAACTTGTGTTGCGCCATACGGTCTACCTGTGTACACACGTAAAGTCTGTTTTCATTTTTCTCATAACATCACCCTCACCTCTCAGGAAGCTCTCGCACTCCTCGAAGCCTGGGGCATAGGGGTCACACTTCTGTGCCGCTGTGGCCCCATCGCTGTCTGTCACGGCCATCACCGCTGCTCCGTTCCACACCAGAAACTCACAAATTTGGCGGTCATTACAGGATGCAGCACAATGCAAGGGTGTCCTGTCAGTGAGACGAAAGTGAATATGTGCTGTACACATATACATAATACATAAGAATGTATATATAGGCTTGTTAAATTGATCATCTCACCAGCCGTGGCTGTCTGGAGCACTAACGTTAGCCCCTATCCGCACGAGGAACTCCACCACTGGGAAGTGTCCACCACAGATGGCATTGTGAAGGGCTGTGATGCCTTCATCATTAGCCTGGCTTGGGTCACTCATCTATACAGGGACACACAAGTGCACTCTTACAATGACAAACTGAAGAATTATGTAACATTATGAAACATTTAAAACGCAAAATGCATCCTAGTTCTAAGTACGTGAAAGACATATTAAAGTTTTGAAAATTTTTTCTAATTTATTTGTATTTTGGTTTTCAATATACATTTTTATGTATTTTATATATGCAAAAATTGTTTTTTATTATTTTCATATTTATTATTTAAAATATTTTAGATTTAGATTTTATCTGTGCTGAAGTTTTTTTTATATTTTTTATTATAATTTATCATTATCATTAAGTTTTTTAGTTTCTAGTTAGAAAGGCCTCTGAACATTTTTATAAACATCACAAAATCAGTTTTTGTTCCTATTTTAGTGCACACAAGTAGTTTCTTAGCAACCTCAAATTTTTATTTTATTTAATTTTAAAATTTTTAGCTAGCTAATTCACTGCTAGTTTTTATTTGTCATTTGTTTAAATAATTTTTTAAAGACTTTTATTCAAATGTAAAAACTAAATACAGTAAGACTTGGTCCGTCATAATATCAGATTTTTATTACACAATTATCATGGTCAAGAGAATTTACAATAACAATATTATTGTAATATCTACCATAATTTTTTTTATCTACCATAATAAATTTTTATGACAAATGGCAACCAGCATTATGATGCAAAACTCCTACGTACCATATTGGGAGTGTCAACCAGTTACTGGCGCTTTATTATTTACAATATTATTTTATGTGCAATAATATCATAGCATTTCATTTTCATGTACAGTATATAATGGTTATCATCAATAGTGGTATATACTGACACACCCCTACCCTGTGTTCCACTCTATTTGTTTGTGCGGTGTCTGTTTTTTAGTGGATTATGTTGTGTGCTTTTGCCCCAGACTGAAAGTAACCCTACACAATTCTGATGCAATTTGCCACCACCTCTAAGCAACCATAGTGCAAGGTACCAAAGCAGTGGGACATACCTCCTGCGCAGCCCTCTGTACAGTTTCTAACTCTCCTACTAAGGACCCATCCAACATCAGCACCAGTGGGCTCAGGTGAGCCCTACGGCTGGAGGATTTATTGGCTGACCTGCCCTTCCGTAAGATAGAGTGAATACCCTGAAAGAGAAGAGGGATTCAAATCAAATATCCTCTAAACTGTCACTGGTCTATACTGTATCTGTGTAATCTGTCTGCCCCTCACCGTCTGTTCAGAAGAGACCTGTATCTCTGTGATTGGTACTGAAACTATAGCTACAGTAGATTTGGAAGTGTCTTCCCCATCTGAAGAGCTGCTACTTTCAGCAGCTGGTTCTCCTTTGACACGGATGGTCTTCCTGTGAAACAGTTTATTGATCATTTGCTTGTAATGGTTGTGCGGTTGTGCAAGGGGCAGGTTGTGCAGGGTCTGAGGAATTTCGACTGAGCCGCGTTTCCTCAGGGCCCTGGGGAACTCGGCCCGGATACGCATCACTTCGTCCAGGTCAGTGTCCAACTCCGACTGTGGGGCCACCACGGGCTGCAGACGTGTGGGGCTGAGAGGGCGAGGAGGCATCTCTGTATCCTCTACTTTACCCTCTTCTTCTGGTTTAATGCCTTGGTCAGTCGAGTACACAGGGCCTTCTGTTTTGTCCTGTCTCTCAAGCTCAGCATCAATATCTCCAGGGTGAAGCACTGCTTATAAGAAACAAACAAAAAATAAATAATAATAATAATAATAATAATAATAATAATAATAATAATAATAATAATAATACTTTAAATAATTTTGCAAACACACAGAGACACACATACACACATATATGCATGCATGCATGCATGCACACACACACACACACATACATATCTATAGCTATATGAGCCAAGTTCTTTGAAATGTGATCTTTGTATTAATGGTTTTGAAAACAAATTATTAATTTACAAATATTAAGTTTTTGGGGAGTTGAACAACATGACATTTTAAAACTAAACTTCAACATATAATGGTCAAATTATCTGATATTGTAATAGAATTACTGACCTTGACACAGTCATGAGGGTCTGTAGGGATCCAATCTATGATATCATTTCCTGATTTATTTATTTATTTTTCTGCATGTTGGTTGAACCACATGATTTTGATTTGGCAGACAGTTCAAGTATTAATAAATATGAAAAAAATATACAACACTAAATACACATTAAATATTTCATGAATTTTAAAATAAATGTGGAAATGTTAATAATCAGTTTAAAAAGAAGTAATAATAGAAATAATAATACAAGACTATTCCAAACTACATAATGATGTTTTATTTAAATAATTAATTTGAAGATTCCTTTTAAATTGATTTTACTGTATGTCCCCTCAAAAAATCAAAATGAATTTTATTTCAGAAAATAAAAGCATTCTCATGACATATTGTTTCAAGTCACTGTATATATGAACTGCATTTTTAATGTATTTTTGAATACATTAATAGATGCAGACCAAAAAACGTGTGTCAAGTCATTGACTCGTATACGAGTGTCTGTCGGCCCACTCATGGCTTCTGGGTGAAGGTACCTTCTCTATAGTAGGGAGGTTGTCTTTGGGGTTGCTGAGGTTGAGGTGTCTGATTTTGCCGCAGGTACTCTCGGGGCAGGGGAAGATGCTGGTGAAAGATCTCTTGCTGGGGCTCTCCCATTGGCCCAGGGGCATATCTGCTGACAACCGCAGGATAGTTGGGGTTTTGGAGCCTCATGATGACAGAAAGCGGGATCGGTTTCTGCTTACGGACTCCAGAGCTTGCAGGTGGAATGGAGATACGGGAAATGATTGGCTGAGGGCCGTAAGGTGAGCTGGTGCTTGAGGCGAGTTCAGGGGGCACTGAGATACGAGTGTTCCTTGGGAGCGAGCTGTGAGATGATGGGAGCGAACGGGACACAGTATCCTGATGAAAGATACAGAGAAAGAAGCTATCAATTAGAGAACATGACATATTTTTCAGAATTTTTTAAAGTGATAACACAAAATGGAAGCTTATTTCTGCCACAGAATAAAAAAAAAAATTAATTTCGTAATTGCAATCTGCTTTTTTAATGACTTTTCTCCCTCAAAATTCAAAGTTTATATCTTGCAATTTTGACTCCCCTCTAGTATTTCACAAAAAAAAAACTCCCACTTCTGACATTTTTGCAAGGAAAAAGTAAACATTTTGAGTTATAAACTCAGAATTGTGAGATCACAATTACAAAATGTTGCCTGTTTCATATGGGAATTGTCTACACTTGTTTCTATTACCTGGAAAGCCTTAAAACATAATTATACACAAACGTTTTTTTTTTTTTTTTTTCCCTATTGGTTCAACAAGTCAGAGTGGTAAAGAAAAAGAAAATGTCAACAGATTTGTCCTTGAACATCTTTGGCTTAAGATTCCTGATTTGATTTGTTCAGTTAATTCAACAATGACATTTTACTGTAGTAGTGCCCAGAGCAAAATTAAGGCACATTAATGCACATGCACCTACAAACATGTTCACACACAACACAAAGTCTGCATACCTTCTTAGCAGCAGGAGGTGCATCCAGGTTTGATTCTTTCCAGTTGCTGTTGGGTACAGATGGTCTGATCCATTCATTCTCTACAACAAAAATAGGAAATCATGTAATTAAGAAAGAATTAACATTGAGAGTGACTAGACTACAGATGCTGGTTTGTGCTTACAGTCAGTCCAAACACATGGTCTTCACATTGCAAGCACATGGTGATAAATGGTTAATGATGTATGGTTAAAATGGTTAATAATGGAGGTTTGAGTACTATCCTGGATTTTAATAAAAGTTTAAAGATTGTGTAGAGCACTCTAGAGAAAAAGAAATCATGTTTGTTAACTTTTAGTATATATGATAATTCATTATAATATTGTAAACTTTTAGAGCTCTGAAGTCATATGAATTATTTGTATATTATGAAGGCTTAAATTAGTTTGCAACAAAGAAGCAATGCTAAGTGACTGAGGAATAGACTAGAGAATTTATCATGTTTTTTTAATTTAGATTTTCTTTGCATTAACTATTTCAAATATTTTCAACAGTTTAAGTATTTTTTTTACGTTTACTTGTTTTTACTTTTTTAGTATTTACTTAGCATTTATGTAAAATTAAGCAAATTAAGAATTCTGTCATGTAGCAGTCAAAGTGAAGTCTGATACACTGAAGTTTAGTTTAATAAATGTGTTTCTTTATCATTTTTTTATTCTGATATCAATATAAAATAGGCACTCAATTGCAATGAAAATATTTGAATGAACAGAAACTGCCTTTTAATAATTTCTTTTAATTGTTGCCTCCAGGTTTAGTAATGAGTAATGCAAATTTATGCAATCCAACGTGAGTTTAAAATGTTTTGTTCTTTTAATGTTGCTATCAAATAAGTATGAAAATTGCACAACTCACTGTCATTGGTGTGGTGAGGCTTTCTTTCGTATGATGCATCCAGGTCGCTCTCATTCCACTTAGGGGGGTTCTTTTGCCTCTGCATTCCTTCTTCTGAAAGAAGATAGAAGAAACGATGAGGAAACAAATGATTAACTAAACTGAGAGGCTCTACATTCTTTAATAAAGAAACAGAATTTCATTATAGCAAACACACAACTTTACTACCAACCAAAGACCTTTGGATCAAACTGTACACTCATAAAAAAATAAAGCTTCCAAGAGGGTTTTTTTTAATGCCATTGAATAAACATTTTGGATTCCCCAAAGAACTTTTCAGTAAACAATTCTTAAAAGATCTATTTTTTTTTTTTTTTAGAAATGTGAAGAACATTTTAATAATCTGAAGAACAATGTGGAATGGAAAGGTTTTATGGATGTTAAAGATTCTTCATGGAACCATAGATACCAATAAAGAACTTTTATTTTTAAGAGTGTATATTTTTATGCATTTGAATACACTTAAATGGCAATTACCTAAGGGTCTGAATGGCTGGAAGTTGCGTGGTAGCGTACTGGCTGGTGGTTGACTAAAAAACTGAGGAGAAGGTGCTCGATCCAACCTCGGAGACCTGGGAATCGAAGACAAGGGGCTCGTTGAGGGCTGCAGCGAGGTGCGAGATGTTTTGTTTTCATAGGTAGGGCTGGATAGCTCCCCATAGCTCAACGATCCTCTTGTGCTTCGATCTTGAGGCCTCAGCGGCATCTGTGTCATTCGTCTTATTGTATTTGGAGACATGTTAGGGGAAGTCATTTGGTCGAAGGAATATCGTGAATCCGAGCTGTCTTTACGGTTTGTAAAAGAGGAAGGCTGATGGGTTAAAAGACTAGGAGATGAAGGCTTGAATTTCATACTGTCTAGGTGAGGTGCAGGAGATGTTGATCGCATTGTGACAGCAGGAGGAAGGTCCAGGTTGGATTCTTTCCTGCTGATGCCGGAATCGGAGCTCAGGCTACTCATGGAGCTCTGGGAAAAGGAGAAGCTTGTACCGATGCTCTCATTTCCATTCTTGTTTGCGCTGTACAAACTGCCATTGCCATTGCTGCTGCTCTGGGGTTTGGGGCCAGAACTCTACAACCAAAATACCAAGGAAAATATTCATACATAATGTCGGTGTCCAGATACACTAAAACAATATCTCTGCACCATCTAAAACTGCAATGTAGATAGAAACTCTGGAGGATTGTTTGACATTATTTAAAGGTGACATATGAAAATCTGACTGGGTCCCCGGTGCATCTACCAACCGAGAAAACATGAAAAAGAACAACCCAGTAAATTTTTGTAACTCATGTGTGTTTTAAAGGGATAGTTCACCCAAAAATGAAAATGCTGTCATTAATTACTCACCCTCATGTCGTTCCAAACCTGTAAGACCTCCGATCGTCTTCGGAACACAAATTAAGATATTTTTGATGAATTCTGAGAGCTCTTCTGACCCTCCCATAGACAGCAAGGATACTACCACGATCAAAGCACAGACACATAGTAAGGACATCGTTAAAATAGTCCATGTGACATCAGTGGTTCAACCGTAATTTTACGAAGCTACGAGAATACTTTTTGTGCGCAAAGAAAACAAAAATAACAACTTTATTCAACAATTCGTCTCCTCATCCCCCTGGCACCATTTTGGAGAGTATCACATATGTAAACAACGTATGCTGTTCTGTGTCAGCAGCACCATACGCGGATATGTTGTTTACGTTGTTGATCTGAACGTAAACGACATATACGTGTACATACGTTGCATATGTTGTTAACATATGTGATACTCTCCAAAATGGTGCCAGGGGGATGAGGAGACGAATTGTTGAATAAAGTTGTTATTTATTTATTTATTTATTTATTTTTTTAAAAAAGATTTATTTTTGGCATTTTTGCCTTTATTGTGATAGGACAGATCAGACATGACAGGAAGTGAAGTGGGAGAGAGAGAGAGGGGGGGGCGGGATCAGGAAAAGTCCTCGAGTCGGGATTCAAACATGGGAAACCCAAAGCGCAATGGCGCTGTATCTCGGCACGCAGCCCACAAGGCTATCAGCGCCGACAAAGTTGTTTTCTTTGCGCACAAAAAGTATTTTTGTAGCTTTGTAAAATTACGGTTGAACCACTGATGTCACATGGAGTATTTTAACGATGTCCTTACTATGTGTCTGTGCTTTGATCGTGGTAGTATCCTTGCTGTCTATGGAGGGTCAGAGAGCTCTCGGAATTCAATAATATCTTATATAAATAATATCAAAAATCTCTTCATTTGTGTTCTGAAGATGAACGAAGGTCTTATAGGTTTGGAATGACATGAGAGCGAGTAATTAATGACAGAATTTTCATTTTTGGGTGAACTATCCCTTTAACATAAACTTGTGTGTATTTGACAGTTTAAGCGCAATAAGACATGAAAGAGAGCTTAGTCTAGTACTCACATGCCATGTGACCGCCGTTTCTATGCTCGTACTTCGGATGTGTGCGCTCAGAAAACCATACATCAGAAGTTTAAACTAATATGGTTTAAAACGCATGATTTCAGCACGATAGACATGATAATAAAAACCAAACAGATATTTTTAGCAGAGTATCAGCGGAACGAGCTGTAAAGGCACAACCCTGTTCTGAAAAAGGGGGCGGGGAGCAGCAGCTCATTTGCATTTAAAGAGACATGCACGAAAACAGCCTGTTTCTGCTTCCACTCAAAATAGGCATTTTTAAAATGATATAATAAGTGATCTGTGGGGTATTTTGAGCTGAAACTTCTCAGACACATGCTGAGGACACTTGAGACTTAGGCTATATTACATTTTGTAAAAAGGGGCTTAGAGACTTAGATTACATAATAGCATAATAGGTCTCCTTTAAAGGCAATAATTAATTCTGTACCTCTGTAGTAGTGGTTTGCACATCAGGAGTGGCTTCTGACAGGAGAGAGCTGAATTCCCGTGAAAGCTCATCTGCTGTGGCCAAAGATGCGATCAGTTCATCGTTGATGGACTGAACTACAACAAACACACAAACATTGTGTAAACACCCAACAGGATGTAACAAGCCACTCCAGACCTATGTAGAACCATATATACCATTTTGAAGACACTCAAAAATATTAGCATGCTTAGACATGTAACCATTATTGTTACAGTTGCATCGTGTCCTACCCTACATCGCCTACACACTGGAATGAAACATTGCTGGTGTAATAAAATACTCACACATCAGGCTGCTGCCAAAGTTGCCCTGGGAGTTCATGGTGTTTGCGTTTCTGTTTGTGTGACCTCCAATTCATTCAACAAACAGCCTGAGTGAAAAGAAGAAAATCAGATCAATCTGGCATTGTCCATCACAACCTCTAACAGCATACCTGATTTAAATTAATTGTATCATTGTTTGGAAGTTAATGGTTTCTGACTCCACGCAGAAATATTAAAATCTATAATATATAAATACATTTTTGTTGTTTTACCAAGATAGATAGATAGATAGATAGATAGATAGATAGATAGATAGATAGATAGATAGATAGATAGATAGACACACACACACTGAAGGCTGGAATAAACATCACATGAACATTGCAATTCACAATATTACTGTTTTTTCTGTTATATTTCTTTTATCAAATAAATGCCTTGGTGAACAAAAAATCTTTACAAAATCTTACCAATCTCAAACTTTTAAATAGTAGTGTGTGTGTGTGTGTGTGAGTGAGATATGGCAGAGTGTTGGGGTTAATGCATTACAAGTTACTTAATCAGATTACTTTTGTCAAGTAAAGTAACTTGACTCATTACTTTTAAATTTACAAGAAAACATCTGCGTTACTCATTCAAATAAGTAATGCAAGTCACGTTGTTTTCCCATTTATTCACTGACACCTCTCCTGTCCCATGTTGTGAGAAATTGGGAGCGAGGTGCAGGTGCAGAGGCACTTCCTTCTGGTTGAGGCGTTTCCCTTTTGGTGTTAAAGGGTCTTTACTGTTGCCAAAAATATAACTTTTTAGTTTTTTGTTATTAAAAATAAATAAACAAGCCCAGCTCAGGTATCAAAAGTAACACAAAAGTAATGCATTAACTTTGTAGTAACTTTCCCCAACACTGATGACAGATGTAACAGATTAATGTGTCATGATGATGTTATTCTCCAATTGTGAAAAGAAAAGCATGCCCAGCCTTTTTTAAGCATTCCAACACCTCCAGGTCAAAAAATGCCTACATTACATAATACACAGAGAAACACACTTTGTGATTTATGAAGCAGTCTGCAGTCCACATCTGACATCTGTTGCTGCAACCCCTTCTTTATACTAGGATAATTTACTGTGCGCTGAAGGCCTTTGAATGAAGAGCTTAATCTCATGACTTACGACTTTCACATGCTGATTAAGCCCATGTGTCTACATGCTTACCCGACATGTGTGAAAATATAGACATGAGCACTTGTGGGACATTTAGACACACAGATACAAAGTCATGCGTATATCTGAATCACATAAGACACGTTTTGTTAGACTTTCACTAAAAAAAAAAAAAAAACAGATGTTTATTAGTAATGTGTCTGTTTTTTGTGCAATTTTCGATGAGCCAGTCAGTTCTTCTGGCTTACTCAATACTGAGTCACCCCGCTGGCAGAATAACTTGTCCCACACACAAGGTCAAAAGCTGCTGCAGATTATAGAGATATATATTAGGTGTGAAAACACTCATCTTAAATTAAAACATGCTACATCATGCCACTGTTGCCCTTTGTGAGAATAATGATTTATCAGAAACATTGAGCTTATATTTGGCGAATGTTGAGTGGGGTTATATTTGTTAATTGTTATATATGGTTTAAATTGATTACCTGGCAGTTATTCACTTCCAGAAGATTATTTGAATCATTCTTTAATTTTAAGCTTTCACAGAATAATAAACTGCGTGTGTATATGTGCCTTTTGTAATACACTCAAGCATAGAAGGGCACTGACTCAAGCCACTCTGTCTTGTTTGTTTTGTCTAAATCAATAGTCTACTAACTCTTACTGGCTTATTGATTCACATTAGACACCATGGCCTGGGTCACCTCCACAAACTCAATTCAAAACCCCCTCCTAAGTTCCTAAAGGTGACCAGATTTCTGAATTGAATAAATAAATAAATAAATAAATAAACAGTGCACACCCACAACCATGTGTAAGCAGCTAGTAACAGCTAGTACACAAAAATGTTATGAATGCAACTAGAAAAATAACACGAATCCGACATTAAATAATTATTTACTAATGTAATAATCTAAAGAGACAGAATTTAGTAAATAACTACAAGAACTTTTTTCCATGTGCTAGCGTTCAAAAGATTGGGGTCAGCAAGATTTTTCAAAGACACAGTAAAACAGTAAAATTGTCAAACATTATTACGATTTAAAATGTGGCTATTTTAGTGTATTTTACACTGCAATCTATTCCTGTGATGGAAAAGCTGATTTTCCAGCAGCCATTATTTCAGTCTTCAGATCCGTCAGAAATCATTCAAACATTTCCTATTTTTATCAATGTAAAAACAGCTGTTCTGCTTAATATTTGTTTTTGTCAAAGGATCTGTTCATGAATAGAAAGAACAGTATTTCTTTGACAGTGTTCATTTGTAACAATGTTAAAAGAATTTACTGTCTCTTCTCATAAACTTAATTGAACACTACTGTATACAGAATGCAATTACCTTCTGTTCATTGAGTTTCTGGTGAATTCCGCACTATACAGTATGTGATGAATGATATAATGCTTCTTTTTAACAAGCATGTAGCATGTGACATCTAGCACATTAAGTGCTGTTTCACTTCACGTGTTTTTCTGAACACGCAATAAAACATCAGGGACATTTCCAAGGACAGCACCAGCCAGCGACAGACGTCTAGTCGCCCTTTTCCTAAAAGCACAATAGTCTTCACCCCCCTGGTGTAACTTGATATTTGTTCTATCTATCCTCTCACATACTCTCTTTTTGTTCCCTGTCCGATCTTAATCCCTGATCTCCACCTCTCATTCACTGCTCCGCAGTCATTTGACGATTGAGAAGTTAAAGCTTTGCGTGACTGATAATTTAGCACTTTTGTTGCAGAGCCGTTGGACTCAGGCCTGGTACAGTTAATCTGGAATGTGGAGTCGAGAGTGACACAGGTTAATAATAACTCTCGTCCTGTGCTGATAAGAAGACCTAGCACATTCAGATCCTGGGTGGCGTAAACCTCAGAGACAGTAGTGCTTTCTACTGATGGATTAAGGTGTGGTTACAGAAACCATTTGCTAATGTTCTCTCTTTCTCAACCCAATTTCACAATAAGTTGTTAAGCTTGCCCTTTGCCCTGATCTGCATGATATTAAATAAAAAAAATTTTTGTTTAATCTCAATCTTTAACCAACTGATAATAATTGATAATGAAATAAATCAAGTTTTGATTATCAATTATATGCATCTGTGTGCTGTGCAAGGAATTCATCCTTGCATGTGTGAACGTGTGCTCCTCCTTGTACCAGTTAACCAGCTCGTTTTTGTTTATTATCATTTTTACTTTAGTGATTTAAATTCTGCTTTAAGAATTTTTTTTTAAATGTAACATTTATATTTCAACCTTTTTTTGCACATATAAGGTTTACCATAGCCTACATCAATACATTTACTATATTTGTTTTCAAAGCCTTCAAATTGCACTGGGCAGGATGTAGAATAACATTTTTGTTAATTATTAATTAGTTTTATTATAACTTTAATAAATTATAATTATAAATTTCTTTATTTTTATTTAATGCATTATAATTGTTTGTTTTTTTTAATTATTATTTTGCCATCCAATTAACCAAAGAAATCAACAGATTAATTATCAAAATAACCATTAGTCAGATTACAGCTGAGTGTTTAGGCAGACAAGCTTCTTCTTGTAGGGGAATCATTGCAAATGGAATAATTATACAGACCAATCCCTATCTTCAGATATGACAACAAATGTTACATTTTCATGAGAATTTCATTCATCAGTATGTCACAATGAAACAACTGCTGTGAGACTGACATCATGCGATATAAATATACCGCTCAACCCAAGCTGCATTTAGATCACCACAGTTTTCCAGATGCTCAATTAAAAAGATAGTTCACCCAACAATGACATTTCAATCATCATTTACTCACACTCAAGTCATTCTGCCTTTCTTCTGTGGAAAACAAAATATATTTTGAAATATCAGATCAGTTTTATTCGTCCTTGGAAATCAGTGTGGTCCACTGTTGTTTTGGACTCATTTGACTTTCATTGCATGTACAATAAATATCTTCTTTTGTGACCAACAGAAGAAACTAAGTCATACAGATTTGGAGGAACTTAAAAGTGAACTATTCCTTTAAGTCATAATACTAAGTAAGTAACATATCTCAGACAAGCCACTATCTAATGGCATTGAAACCAACCAAACTGTCATTGTAGACCACAAGAGTGTTTCATAGTCTAGCTGATAAGAATGAATTAGGGCATGAATTCAAACAGCCTGTTACAGGTTTGCAATTCATGCAGGGCCTTGCCAGAAAGGTGTAACGACTTATAACCAGCTATAAAACAGAGTAGATAGGAGTTTCATCAGATGAAGAATGAAATCTATTAAACAAATATGTGAATATTGGCCAGTACCAAAGCTCAGAACTTTAAAGAATTAATAGGATCAGCACTAATTACAAGAATCTTTTTAGATGACAGTAAGCAGCAGTGGAGCTTATAGGATTTCTTCTGAAGGGAGAGCAGTTCATTTTGTTCTTATCATGACATGGACCACTGAGTGGATACAAACACTTGGATCTCATGACCCTCACACTCATGAGTCACAATGATGCACTCCTAAAACTGTGGGCGGCATGTTCCTGTGAAAAACAAAGTGAAAGTTCACCTAAAAATTACAATTCTGTCATCATTTTCTCACCCTCATGCTTTATTTTTAATTATTATGTGGAAAACTAAAGAAAATATTTTAAGAAAAGTCTTTAACTGAATCACTGACAGTCACTGGATGTTCTTCAAAACATTCCACAGAAGAAAGTCAGCCAGGTTTGGAACAAAATGAGGATGAGAAAATCAAATTAGTGATGTGAAATAAAACTCCCAATACTGAAAAATCTACTCAGAATTAGATGTAAAATGCAAAAATCACACAGATCAGGATATTGCATCTCCTGACACTGTTAAAATGTCAAATTATCAACTCAAAAATCAAGGCATTTGATCAGATTTGGGTTAACAAGACTGGGGTGTGACTGGGTGTCAGATTAAGTTTCAGACAATGACAGCCATTAGAGAACAGTCTAACAAAACCCTGTTAGTCATCCTGATACCATGGGTGGGGTTTTATATATATATATATATATATATATACACACACACACACACACACACACACACACACACTCTCTCTGACCTATGAAACTAGTTCTTCTAGTAACTTCTGGTCATTTTTGTGCAGCCCTGCGGCTGAGTCTCAAGTAACGTTTGCCTCTGGAATCTCTCAAGTCCTCAAAATTACAAGCTTAACATTCCTTGTGAATCACACAAGATATCCAAGACACAAGAAATCCACCCTGCCTGCATCTAGCCTTTAAAACATAAACCACAGTGCACACAATGTCTGCATGCAAATTGTCAGTGTTTACAAAGTGCCAGAAAAGCTACAAGGGAGCCAGAAAACTCAGAACAAGCTGTAGCAGGATAAGACAGTTATGCAGTTCAGCTGGCTCCAACAGCCTTTAGTCAAATGGTAAATCAGGTCTGTTTGCTGGACTCATTCCCAACACTGCTCAAAAATGACATGAAGGTGCTCATTACTGAGCAATGTATCATATCAGAATCAGTCAACACGTTTAACCCTGTGAAACCTTATATATCAGTCAGAAAAAAATCAGTTTATTGAACCTTTATCCAAAATATAACAGAAAAATACCTATATAAAAAATAAAGTAACATTAATAATATTTAAGTAACTGCTAAAAACGTGTAACAAAAAGCATCTGGCTTTCATCTCGACAGGCCTTTTGTTTTCAGGACGCTTTATTAATATTCTGAACAACACAACATACTACAAACTACATTATTACTAAATAAATAAAAGCTCGAATAAGCTTTTGGGTGATTCAAAGACATCATTCAAGTTGAATAATATTTAATGAGCACCGACTTCAAAAGCTTCTGCGTGGTGCGTTTTCAAGACATCTGATTTCTATTAAAGAGCTGACTCCTCCTCGTACACTTCTTTACACAAAGGTGCCTTTAAAAAAAAAAAAAAAAAAACTTTCGATATAGTATACTTTTTTTTTTTTAAATAATACTTTAAAAAGTTGCAAAAAAAAAAAAAAAAAGGCCTGGCATAAGACTCCGTCTCAAAGCTGCGAGCTGGACTCTCAGTGAAGACTCAAAAGCACAAAAACATAAATAGTCTCCTGTACCTTGAATAGTTGTAATAGTTGTGAGGTTGTCGAGCAGTAAAATCCTAGATCTTAGTCCCGCTGAGCATGGATGTGTTACATGACTAGCTGGAAAACATTTCAGCGGTGTTTAAGTCTTGTCTGTGAAGTCCTGAGATGTTCAGTCCAGCCCACTTCTTCTGAAACCCGACCCAGGTGCTTCAGACGCACAGCTGGCGCAGGTCGTGATTGTTTTCATGCGTTTATTTTAGCGCGATTTAGAATACACTGTTTTGTAAAACTATAAATATAAAAAACAAAGGGCGATCAGGGTTATATTTTTCCCTTAAAAAACAATAATAATAATAATAATTATAATAAAAATATATCTCATGAATATTAATATTGCGTCATTAATATTACACAGGAGCGTCGTCCACATGACGTCCATATCCTCCCGCCTCCTCAGATGACGCATTTCCGCCAAGATGGTTGTCGGTGCCTTTCCGATCGCAAAGCTGCTCTATCTGGGCGTACGACAACTGGGCAAACCAGTGGCTAACAGGATAAAAGCAGGCGCTCGGAGAAGCGAATTCTTTAAGAATTATATCTGCCTTCCTCCGGCTCAAGGTACGCTGGGTTTTGGTTGCTCGTGTTTAACGACGTGATTGACAGATAAGGGTGTCTGTAGGCGTAAACGTCGAGTGAACATGCAGCCAATAGCCGTTTGCTTGTATTTGCTGTTTAGCCAATCACAACTGCTGCGGTGTTGTCATTGGATGTTTTCAACAACAGATTTACCGAGAGACCAATAAGAAACTAGAAGGAAGCTTCCTTTAGACGAATGAGGTTCGGGTTTGCTTAAAGGGGGCGGGACTCAACTGTCATTGAGTTGCCTTTTGCTGCTTGTTAAATGTGTTTGATAATTTCATAACAAAATAATATATAGTTATATTTATATATATAATATGAAAGAAATACAAACTATGTCTAATACGAGCTTTTTCTTTTGTTATACTATATGTAGTCTTGTTTGTACACAATTCTATTTATCAAATTTTTCAGGCAGAAGTAGTAATGTAATGCTTGTGCCTTTTAAAAATATTTTTATGATTTATTTTTTTTTTGCTAGTCTCTTTTAATATTGTAGTTTTTATACACCCTCTCTCTCTTATGTAGGTTACCTTGAGCATAAAGGTAAAACCGGAGTGAATTGTTGAAATAAATCTGTCAAGTAATTCAATGTGGTGCCTCTTGTTTTCTCCATAGCATATCACTGGATCGAGATGAGAACAAAGATGAGAATTATGGGTTTCCGTGGCTCCACCATCAAACCGCTGAATGAAGAGGCAGCTGCGGAGCTTGGAGCAGAGCTGCTCGGCGAAGCTATCATTTTCATCATCGGCGGAGGTTGCATGGTGCTTGAGTACAGCCGTCAGGCCGCCAACTCCAGACGCAAGGAAGAGGAGCTTGCACAAACCATTAACAGTCTTCAGACACAACTAGGAGAGCTTGCACTAGCCACAGAGACACTGGATGCCCAGATCAGGGAGGTTAATAGACTTCTGTTGTCCCTCCCAGCGGCTCCAAGTACCAAGTAGCAAAATGCATCTCTAAAATACGCCCTTTCTAAGAAGGGCAAAGAGACTGATTTATGAGAACATATCAGTAGTGGTGCAGCACTGCCTTATATACACACAAAGTCTTGGTTAAGCCACCCCACACACACACAAGGAAACCCCAGGCTATATAAACGAGGAAGGAACAAAGAGTTTGTGTGTGACTGAGTGACTGGCCAGCAGTATAACTCTTCCTATGCGTTATTTGTTTGGTTGGATGATGCTGTTTTCAATCGAAAGTTCTAGTTATTTGATGACTCTGTTAAACCATTGCCATCGTTTGACCACTTACTATTCTGATCATCAGTTTCTTCATATAATATGCTGATAGAGTTGGGCATTCATCATTCATTAATGATTTGAAAATGCACTTGAATTTTTGATACTTGAACGATAAATTCCATATAATAGTAAAAATGGATGTGTCCCTCAATATAGGAAGCAGAGAGCCATCTCTGTGTCCTGCAAGAAAATCCCCATTACATTAAAAGACTGCTGTGTTTCATATGGCATGTGTATATGGGTGTATATTAATGATTGTAAAATAAAGTGAAATATTCTGATGCTTGTTTTTTTTTCTTATATATTGAAATGCCATTCTCAAATAATCACATGTGAAAGTTTTAGCACATCAGATCAGTTTTCACTTTATTCAAGGCACAAAATTCTGTATTTACAGACTTAAATTTAAAATGGAAAAATCATTCATTTGAAAAGCTTTAGCAGTTTTTAAATGCTATTCAAACTGTGTCATACTCTTTTTCTTTCTATATACCCCTTAATACCCAAAACCTGTTAACAGCAAGTCTTGTGTGGTACCCCAAACCAGTGTTTAAAGGGGTCCTATTATGCTTTTTCACTTTTTGAATTTTAGTCAGTGTGTAGTGTGTATGTTTGGGCATAAAAAGATCTACAAAGTAACAAACCTCAAAGTCCACTCCAAAAGGAGATATTTCAGTTTTTAAAAATCCCTTTTCGAGAACTACAACGACCGGCTCGTTTGGACTACAAAGTTGTTTTCCTGTATTTGTGACATCACAAGTTGGTCCATTAGAATATCATTAAAATAAATCTCGCCTCCGGAAATTCAAACGCCAGGTTGAGCACTGTGCGTTTCAAAATCTAAACCCGGTGCTGGTGTTTTATATCACTGTATTTCTGAAGGAAAAATTCTTCAGAAAATTATGGATGTAATTTTCATTTCATCTTGCATGTAATGACTGATAAAGCATCGTTTGTGAGAGGAGCTGCTTTGTGTACAGCGTTACCGGGGAAACCTCGCTCTCTCCCGCTCCAACAGCACCTCCTGCTGGCAGAAAATTAATTTGCATATACAGGTGCGTCTCAATAAATTAGAATGTCGTGGAAAAGTTCATTTATTTCAGTAATTCAACTCAAATTGTGACACTCGTGTATTAAATAAATTCAGTGCACACAGACTGAAGCAGTTTAAGTCTTTGGTTCTTTTAATTGTGATGATTTTGGCTCACATTTAACAAAAACCCACCAATTCACTATCTCAACAAATTAGAATACTTCATAATTTAGTGAAATGTTGGCCTTCTGGAAAGTATGTTCATTTACTGTATATGTACTCAATACTTGGTAGGGGCTCCTTTTGCTTTAATTACTGCCTCAATTCGGCGTGGCATGGAGGTGATCAGTTTGTGGCACTGCGGAGGTGGTATGGAAGCCCAGGTTTCTTTGACAGTGGCCTTCAGCTCATCTGCATTTTTTGGTCTCTTGTTTCTCATTTTCCTCTTGACAATACCCCATAGATTCTCTATGGGGTTCAGGTCTGGTGAGTTTGCTGGCCAGTCAAGCACACCAACACCATGGTCATTTAACCAACTTTTGGTGCTTTTGGCAGTGTGGGCAGGTGCCAAATCCTGCTGGAAAATGAAATCAGCATCTTTAAAAAGCTGGTCAGCAGAAGGAAGCTTGAAGTGCTCCAAAATTTCTTGGTAAACGGGTGCAGTGACTTTGGTTTTCATAAAACACAATGGACCAACACCAGCAGATGACATTGCACCCCAAATCATCACAGACTGTGGAAACTTCACACTGGACTTCAAGCAACTTGGGCTATGAGCTTCTCCACCCTTCCTCCAGACTCTAGGACCTTGGTTTCCAAATGAAATACAAAACTTGCTCTCATCTGAAAAGAGGACTTTGGACCACTGGGCAACAGTCCAGTTCTTCTCCTCCTTAGCCCAGGTAAGACGCCTCTGACGTTGTCTGTGATTCAGGAGTGGCTTAACAAGAGGAATACGACAACTGTAGCCAAATTCCTTGACACGTCTGTGTGTGGTGGCTCTTGATGCCTTGAATCCAGCCTCAGTCCATTCCTTGTGAAGTTCACCCAAATTCTTGAATCGATTTTGCTTGACAATCCTCATAAGGCTGCGGTTCTCTCGGTTGGTTGTGCATCTTTTTCTTCCACACTTTTTCCTTCCACTCAACTTTCTGTTAACATGCTTGGATACAGCACTCTGTGAACAGTCAGCTTCTTTGGCAATGAATGTTTGTGGCTTACCCTCCTTGTGATGGGTGTCAATGATTGTCTTCTGGACAACTGTCAGATCAGCAGTCTTCCCCATGATTGTGTAGCCTAGTGAACCAAACTGAGAGACCATTTTGAAGGCTCAGGAAACCTTTGCAGGTGTTTTGAGTTGATTAGCTGATTGGCATGTCACCATATTCTAATTTGTTGAGATAGTGAATTGGTGGGTTTTTTGTTAAATGTGAGCTAAAATCATCACAATTAAAAGAACCAAAGACTTAAACTACTTCAGTCTGTGTGCATTGAATTTATTTAATACATGAGTTTCACAATTTGAGTTGAATTACTGAAATAAATTAACTTTACCACAACATTCTAATTTATTGAGATGCACCTGTATATGCCGCCACAAATAGAGTAACTGTGGGACTATGGTATAAATTTAAATTCAACTGTATAACAGTTTCACTGCAATTCATATTATAATGTTAGAATTAAAGTACAATAAACATAATTACCATTGCATTATCTGTACATAGTAAATGCAGTTATTTTTAAGCTGTTGTTAACATCCTATCTAAAACGTGATTTTGCCCCAAAAAAACAAAAAAACAAAAACAACAATATCGTTACCACTTTAATATGTCTTGCTATATCCGTGCGTGCACAGGTTCTGCGCGATCCTCTTGTTCAATATTCTCAGGGTCTGAATTGATATGGCAATATTTTGGCAAGGGGCGGGGCAGTACTGAAACACCGTCTAAGCTGTTCGCCAATCACAACACACTGGGACAGCTAACCAATCACAACACATTTCATTTTTCGGAAGGCGGGCCTTCATCAAACCCGAAACTAATCGATCCGTTTGTGCCAGGCTGGGGAGGAAGATATTGTAATAACGTAAATTATGTGAAAAATAATGCGATTTTCGAACCACCAAGCATGAGAGCATGTTCTAGTACACCCCTAAAACAAAATACACAAGACTTTGTAAAAGAGCATAATACGACCCCTTTAAGTCTTCTATCAGCCAAGAAGTTGACTGAGCAGAAGGTGAAGTGATGATGATAAAACAAAAAAGAGCAAAATGTTATTATACCACAGACAAAAGCAATGGAAATTACTCCTTCACAACAACATCCCATAAACCTTGAATTTTCATAAATATTCCCTCTCATCTCTAACTCCTGAAGACAAACATCCCTTAAAACCTAAAGACTTGTTAAGACTAAACAACAATGGAAAAATAATATAAAAAGTAATCATATAATATAAAAGAATAATCGATTAATGAATCTATAACGCATATATTATTATATTTCATTGGGTAGAATTAGTAACGGGGCTTGATAATGAATAGTAAAGGAATGTATCGTGACTGAAGTATCGGTATATTCTAGATGTGTCCAGCAGGTAGCAGCACTCAAACACTATGAACAACATTCAGTGAGCCTGTCTTCTCCTGCCCCGCACTGAGGCCCGTGCTGTCCTGTGTTGTTTACACCACTCAAAAACTCTCCTTCAGCTAACCAAGAGCTCGTGCTGCTGTGGTAAGCGCATGACACCTTTTTAACTGACATTTTAGAAATTGCATTAGAGAAATGCACGTCCATTTACATGAGCTGAGTTAGCTGGCATAACATGTTTCATAGCTTGACAAAACAGACATGTGCATGTGTCATTTCTCATTATATTACATCATAATGTGAATGCATTTACTGAATTACAGCAGATGTGCCTGTTTGCCAATGCATTTACTACACAACTTATGTGTGCACATGATTTAGCAAATTAGCTGGGTAAATGTTCCACCCTCTTGGTTTAAACTGATAGCTGGTTTCTGTCTGGTCTAACCAACCTTGTCATTAGTTAATTGATTAAAGCTGATAGACCAGCAACAAACCAGCTATCACATGATCCTAAAGTGATCTAGCTGGTTTCTGATAACTGGTTTCTAGCAAGTCTGAGCTGGTCATTACGTGAGGCCAACTTGGATCAGCAACAAGGTTGTTAAGCTGGTTTTTGAGTCAGCCAGCTAGTGACCAGTTTAACCAGATGCTAAAAATCAGCTAACATGTTCTAAAACACAGATGTGGATATGCATCAGCAATATATTGATGTTTTGACACAATCATAGTTTATTTTGGCAGGTTTGGGAGCGAGAGCTCCTCGCTATGTCATGCAGGATGAGTTTGGATGTGGAGAAACTGAAAGTGAACGAGCTGAAAGAGGAGTTGCAGAAGCGTGGGCTGGACACCCGAGGCCTTAAAGTGGATCTGGTGGAGCGGCTGCAGGAGGCTCTGGAGGCTAAAAAGGAACCCACCTGCAAAGATGAGACACAAGCAGGTATTCGAGTTTGCATGCATATGCAGATCATTTAATGCATGCTTTGACTAATGAAAATGAAAACGCATTAGGCTGAAACATTTGTGATCTCATTGCATGTTTGCCTGTGACAGGTGTTGCAGAGGCTGGGAATGATGAGTGTTCTGGCCAAGGGCAGATGGCTGCTGAGAAAAAGAGCTCTGATATAGACCCCAGTGTTTCTGAAGTCTCTAAAGATGAAAATAAACCAGGGACTGTGGATGTACAACAGGCAACCGTTGAGACATACTGCAAGGAGGGTAAGACTGCAACTGGCATTTGTGGGTTTGAATGCATTTCATCAGCAGTTTTGAATTTTGTGATTCGATGCTTGTTCATGTAAACAAAATTACAAGTTAGGATATTTTCTAGCAGTCAAATGATGTAGATTTCTTTAGATTCTTAGAGAGCAGGCTGCCTGATGACTGATATAAAGCCGAAATATATACATAATATAGAATATAATTTACAGGTAGCAAATAACACATGCTTGAGTAAAATTTTTATCCATTTTACATAATGTTTACTGAATTAGAATAAATAATATGAAAATGAATTTTTCACATTTAAAAACACAAATAAAAGGAAGTAAACACAGTAACCAAAAGTGTACTCATTAATCTGGTAAATCTGTGTACAAGTCATATTTTCTCAAATAAAGACCAAGCAATTGTAATTTTACATAACTTACACAGTGAATATAACACCCGCCGACTGGATACAACACAGCATACAGTAGTTTGAAATCAAAGGATTTAAAGTTAGCCAGCGTTGTGTATCGAGTGACAGCAGAACTCTCCTGTCTGCATCCAATTTGCACGTTCACGGCGCTGTAATAATAAAAATAAAATCAAAATTAAAATCCCGCTTCCAACACTTATTGACCAAACTGAAAAACTTAAAGGCTGATATCACTCATTAAAAAATGCTAAATATCACCCTTGGCAATATATCAGTCTACCACTAATATTTTTGACTCCACTTCATGGTATGTAAAATAGGTAAAATTATAGCGTTATTTCATTATTGCAGATTTATATAAAGTTTAGCATTTGCATTTTATTATTATTATTATTATTATAATCATGAAATTAATCACAGTTTGCCTTTATTTTTGACCCTGAGGCCCCCTGTTGCTAACAAACATATTTGACCCCAGGTCTCTTCCAGTTATTTGTGGTTTTCTAGAAGAATTAAGGTTAACGATTTAACAGTTTTTACTCACAATTTCTGCCTGATCAATTATTTTAGATCTTGGCTCAAATAGAAATATGTGTATTCATTATAAAAAATGAATATGTTTTTATTAATTTACTTTGTAGTTACTATAAGTTTTACTAATTTCAGTTGTTTTCATATAATTTAATGCTTGTTTTGTCATGTTTTAAATCATTTTAAGTCATTTTTTGAGGCCCCTTTGGAAGTTTGCTGAGGCATAGCTCGCTCTGCCCCCTTGGTTGAGAACCTCTGCTTTATATTGAATATTTTATTGTTTAACAAAACATGAAGGGGCACCAGTAAAAGTGAAAAATGAGGATGAGATAAAGATGGAGCAACAGAGATCAGAGATCAAGACCAAAAAGGACGGACATGCACAACATGGCCACAAGAGGCGCTATGATGAGAGCCACGGTTACAGCTATTATGAACACAGTGAAGACAGGAGGTGAATTTACCACAGTGCTTTTGATTTAATCCTATAACAGCATATTTTATTTAATGCACACTAACAAGTGCTGTTACATTTACATTGTGATTTTTCTATGTTTTATCACAGGTCCCGCTCATCTCTGCCACCTGCTGAAGAGGATGAGGAAGACTTTGATGGCACACTTGTGGTCATTGACACTTGTACGTGAGGGTTTGTTTTGTGTAATTATGATTTATGTTAGTCATAATAAGAATGGAATTCTCTCTGTAATCCTCGACAGATAACTGTGACTTGCACTTCAAAGTCTCCCAGGACCGCTGCAGCGGCTGTCCTTTAACCATCGAGGGATTTGCTTACCTATGGTCTGGAGCACGAGCAACATATGGTGTAAACAAGGGACGCGTGTGCTATGAGCTGAAGGTAATGTTTATACTCTTAGGCTTACCAAATCTGCATGTATTTGTTCAAAATACAGTCAAAATAGTAATATTGTGAAATATTATTACCATTTAAAATAACTGTTTTCTATTTCGATATATTTTAAAGTGTAGTTTATTCCTGTGATGGCAAAGCTGATTTTTTTTTAGCAGCCATTGTTCAGTATTTAGTGTCACATGATCCTTCAAACAATCATTCTCATACAGTGCTGCTTGAAAGTTTGTGAACCCTTTAGAATTTTCTATATTTCTGTATAAATATGATCCAAAACATCATCAGATTTTTATATAAGTCCTGAAAGTAGACAAAGACAACCGAATCAAACAAGTGAGAGAAAAATATTTTCTTTGTCATTTATTTATTGAGAAAAATGGTCCAGTGTTACATATCTGTGTTTTGCAAAAGTATGTGAATCTGTGCTTTCAGTATCTGTTGTGACCCCCTTTTGCTGCAGTAACTGAAGGGAAAGTTTCTTGTAAATGCTGATCAGTCCTGCACAATAACATGTAGGAGTTTTAGCCCATTCCTTAGTGCAGAACCACTTAAACTCTGTGATGTTGGTGGGTTTCCTCCTATGAACTGCTTGCTTAAGTCCTTCCACAACATTTTAATTGGATTAAGGTCTGGACATTGACTCAGTCGTTCCAAAACATTAACTTTGTTCTTCTTTAACCATTCTTTGGTAGAATGACTTGTGTGCTTGGGGTTGTTGTCTTGCTGCATGACCCACGTTCTCTTGAGACTCTGTTCTTAAACAGATGTCCTGACGTTTTCCTTTAGAATTTGCTGGTATAATTCAGAATTCATTGTTCCATCAATGATGGCAGGCTGTCCTGGCCAAGATGCAGCAAAACAGGCCCAAGCCATGATACTACCACCACCATGTTTCACAGATGGGATAAGATTCTTAAACTGGAATGCAGTGTCCTCTTTTCTCTGAACATAATAGCTTATCATTTAAACCAATAAGTTCTATTTTGGTTTCATTCATCCATTAAACCTTTCTCCAATAGTCCTCTGGCTTGTCCACGTGTTCTTTAGCAAGCAATTTTCTTTTTGGAGAACAGTGGCTTTCTTCTTGCAACTCTGCCATCATGCACACCATGGTTGCTCACTTGTTGAGTTCACACAGAGGGAACTGAGGAAGGTGAGAGAAGAAATTGAAGAAACCAAAGCCTCTATCATAGCATCTCATAGTGAAGTTAGCTTCAACCAACAATTGGAACTGCTGAACACTTCTATGGTGGAATTCAAGCAAGGTATACAACAGAAGATGATATGTAAATTCCGCAGAGACACTTTAGACTATAAAGATAGCAGAGTTTATCCCTGGCTTAATTGCAACAGCACATTTTCAAGATCCTCACGTAAGGTACGGTTTGAAGATGAGGCTCTGCACACTTCTGCATCTAGTGGTGATAGTGAAGTGGATTTTTTATTAGATCACACCAGCGAGACAGAAAAGCGTCTAAGAACGGTACGCAAATACCCACTTCGCAGAAGACCACCACCACTCGTCGTGGGAGACGTGGTGGTAAGAGGAGACACTCAACAACCAGCTCGGAAGAGGGGAACTCGCCCAAAGACAATCTGATCTTCAATCTTACCGGTCAAGAATTACATCCGCAAGAAGTAAGTCTTCTGAACAAAGGTCTAAGCTTTGTTCCAACTAAAGCCATAGATCCTTTTGTCACTAAAATTGAATTGTTCAAGTTTTTTCGGACATTAAGATTGAAATGTTTGTACAAAAACGACAAAGTTGATCAACTAAGTGCATATAATCACAGTGGTCGAGCGAAATTTAAGCCTAAAAGCACCTTTTGTCCACCTGTGTCTAATCCATCTATTGAGACATATTTTAGGCTAGTGGAAAGGGATGACTAATTTATTTGAGCAGGCATCATTTCAGAACAAAAAGTCAAATTTGACACATTCTGAAAAAGAAGCTCTTGATGAACTGTGTAGGAATAAAGACATTGTCATCTAACCTGCTGATAAAGGAGGTGGTTTGGTGATTATGCCTCGAGCACTCTACAACCATGAGGCTCTTCGTCAACTCAACAATACTAGTTACTACCGAGCTCTGCCATCAGATCCTACGAGTCAGTTTCAAAGTGAGATTGAGAAATTTATTCAGGAAGCACATGTTCATCAATTAATTTCTAATAAAGAGATGCAGTATTTGTTGAATCGTTCTCCGACTAGACCTGTTTTTTACATCTTACCCAAGGTACATAAGAGCTTGGTCAATCCACCGGGACGACCTATAGTAGCAGGAAACAAGTCTTACTGAACCTCTTTCAGATTTTGTTGATTTTGTTTTAAGACCTTTAGTCACTTCCCTTCCAAGTTATTTGAGAGACGCAGCTGATTTTCTGCAATGTTTAGCAACTCTACAAAATGTTCATCGTGATGTTATATTGGCAACTATGGACGTGACCTCACTGTATACTAACATCCCACATCATGAGGGTTTATTGGCTTTAGAACATTTTCTTGATTTGTGTGATGATGATGATGATGGTCTTCCGACCAAATTTATCATTGAATTGGCTGAAATGGTACTCACTAAAAACTATTTCCTATTTGAAAATCAATATTATTTACAGGTTGAGGGCACCGCCATGGGGGCCACTATGGCTCCTGATTATGCCAATTTATACTTGGGTTTTTTTGGAGGACAGATATGTTTTCAACAATAATCCTTTCTTGGACAACATTATTTTGTTTAAGAGATACATCGACGATTGCTTTGTCATTTACAAAGGTTCTGAAAGTGATTTTGAAGCATTTGTTTTGTATATGAACTGCCTTCCATCAAATTCACATATCATGTGGGGATCACTGTTGTCAATTTCTTGGACACTTCTATATCATTGTGGATAATCAAATAGTCTTCTCTCTTTATAGAAAAGACACCGCTAAGAACAGTCTCCTTCATGCTAATAGTCCCCACCCAATGCCTTTAAAACGTGGTTTACCCTATAGCCAATTTTTGAGACTCCATCGTATTAGAGGATTTTGAGGCTAAAGCCCAGAGCCTGTATATGGACTTTAAATCACGGGGTTATCCTAATAAGTGGCTTGACACTGCACTTGAGAAGGTTTCTAGCTTACAAAAACAGGAGGAAAGAAATTTGACTATGAATAAAAGAAACAGGAATTTTTCATGCATTTTTAAATCCACATACAGTCCACTGAGTAATGATATTAAAACTATTATCAAGAATCATTGGCACATTATCCAAAGTGATCCCCAGTTATTGAATGTATTTAGTGATCAACCACTCTTTGACTCTTCCAGGAGCTCTAATTTGAGGGATAAGCTTGTTTATGCTGACACCTACATCTCTTCTCCGACTACTCTTGTCGATGCCCAGGGTAATTTTCCATGTCACAACTGTTCATCCTGTACTAAGTATGTTAAATGTAAATCATTTACACATCCTCGTACACTAAAAACTTATAAGATTAGACAATTGATTACTTGTAAGAGTACATATGTTATTTACAATATCATCTGTCTGTGTTCACAACTATATGTTGGCAAAACTACACGTGCATTACGCACAAGAAGGATTGAACACGCAAGTGCCATTAGGAGGCAGGATGATACATCTTCAGTTTCTCGTCATTTTAAGTTTGCCAACCATTCTCTGTCTGACATGAAGTTCCTGGGCATCGAGAGGGTTCTACCTCATAGAAGAGGTGGAGATAGAGATAGAAAGTTATTACAAAGGGAGGCTTTCTGGATCTTTGAACTTAAATCTTTATTTCCTGCGGGTATGAATGAAGAACTTGAACTGTCTTGTTTTTTGTAAAAATTATCATTACTATATTTTTTTCTCTCTTGTTATATTTATATTTGTAACGTTGAATCATTCTTTGAAGCTGTATACTTGTAATATTCTGCTATATATGTACATGATAAAACTTGCTTGGAATTCTACTTCTGATAATTAAGGTTTAAGAGAGACAATTGAATTCAGCTGATTGTCCTTAATTGCTGACCCACTTAAGTCAAAGTCAAAGTCAAAGTCTGCTTTATTGTCAATTCTGCCACATGTACAGCACATACATACAGAGAATTGAAATTGCGTGACTCTCAGACCCATGGTGCATACAGTTAACAGTAAAACACTAACAGTAGACGTAGAATGCAAATAAATACAGTTTAAAATATAAAAACAAACTATACAGATATACAAATAAGGACATTGTAGAAAAGAGTTAGATTAAGTGGCATAAGGCACATGGCAGATGAAATGCAAATCGGTTAAATAAACAAAACTAAACAAAACTGTGCAGATATGAGTGTAGTGCAAAAAGAGCTTAACAAAACGAAAACTGTGCAGATATGCACAAATGGTGAATGTTGTTTGTGAAGTGAGCACTGAATATAGAAATGTGCTGAAACGTTTGCTTGCTGGTGTCTATCTGTTTTTAACCCACATGCACTTTGCACTTTTTGCACGATGCAATTTATAAAATAAAAATAAAAAAATTTGTAGACTTTTCCAGTCTTGAGTGGATCAGTGTGCGGTTAGCCACTCTTTTTGCTCATTTTCAAGTATACCATTGGCTTGACGCACCTGCAGTACAAGGACCTGCAGTACAAGGACTTTTTTCCTGTTTGGAGCGCTACAATTTTCTCCAGTTACTCATGAACATTAACATTAGCCAATGTGAGAGAGGCCTTTAGTTGCTAAGAAGTTACCCTGGGAACTTTTGCAACCTCGCAGACTATTACACGTTCTGCTTTGGAATGATCTTTGTTGGTCGACCACTTCTCAGGAAGGTAACAGGGGTCTTGAATTTCCTCCATGTGTACACAATCAGTCTGACTGTGGATTTGTGGAGTCCAAACTCTTTAAGAGATGGTTTTGTAACTTTTTCTAGCCTGATGAGCAACATCAGCTCTTTTTCAGAGGTCCTCAGTAATCTCCTTTGTTCGTGACATGATTCACTTCCACAGACATGATCAGACTTTGATAGATTGAATAAAATGAATAAAATCTATCAATCTATCTATCTGATAGATTGTTCTTTGAATAAACCAGCTCACGTACTGATATTTGATAGTCATTGCACTGACTGAAAACACCTCTGCTCAGATGAACTCTAATTTCACCTTTAAATTAACTGCTAATCCAAGAGATTCACATACTTTTGCCACTCACAGATGTGCAGTATTGGATCATTTTCCTGAATAAATAAATGACAAAGAAAATATTTTAGTCTCATTTGTTTGATTAGGTTCTCTTTGTCTACTTTCAGGACTTGTGCGAAAATCTGATGATGTTTTGGGTCATATTTATGCAGAAATATAGAAAATTCTAAAGGGTTCACAAACTTTCCAGCAGCACTGTATATTGATTTGGTGCTTAAGAAAGATTTCTTAGTATTATGAATGTTGAAAACAGTTGTGCTGCTTAATAATTTGTGTAAACCGTGATACATTCTTAGGATTCTTTAATGAATAGAAAGAACAGCATTTATTTGAAATGTAAATATTTTATAACACTATAAATGTCTTAACTGTCAAATTTGATCAATTTAATATGTCCTTGCTGAATAAAAGTATTAATTTCTTTCCAATCTTACTTACCCCACACTTTTGGTAATTCAGATGAGTTGTTTCTCTTTAATTAAAAGGATATTTCACCCAAAAAATGAAAATTCTGTCATTAATTAATCTTGGTTTTTGTCTCCAGGTTATGGAGTATATACAAGTCAAGCATCTTCCCAGCAGTGAGCCTGACCCTCATGTCGTGAGAGTCGGGTGGTCTCTGGATTCCTGCAGCACACAGCTTGGTGAGGATTCACAAGTACACTCACATGGGTTTGTTTATAGAAATGATCTTTCTGGGTTCTTATGTAGGGAATTACTTTGTTTCAGGAGAGGAGGCGTTCTCTTATGGGTATGGCGGAACAGGGAAAAAGTCTACCTGTTGCAAATTTGAAGATTACGGAGAGAAATTTGGTGAAAGTGATGTCATTGGATGTTATATTGTGAGGGCTATTCTTACTTATATTTTGGAATCTGTTAAATCAGTGTCTCTGTTGCAAAACCTGGTTAAACCTTTTCTGTATACTGCAAGATAAAGGTGCAGTCACATTTACCACTACTTTAAATTTCTCATACAAAATCAAGTTATGAAGAATTTTGCTTGATAGACTTCCGGTGGTTAAGAAATTATACTACATGAATTTTGCGTTGGTTTCAAATTTGTTTAACGTTCACACGAATTTACAGCAATTGTAAGCCTCTTAGTTTGGCAGTGATCTCTGTTTGGGCAGAGATTGGTAGCGCAAAGCAAAACTGAGGTTCCACAATGGACAAAGTGCTCATTCTAGTAGTATCTACTCAGCCAGTTTTGTATAAAACTTCACTTAAATATTATAAAGTGATGAATAAAACAAAGAGGCTATTTGGAAAGCACTTATTTATGATTGGTTTGTTTGCTAGCGGGAAGAATAGCTTTGTTTTTTTGTATCATTCATCGTCAAGCACTTTCTTTGTCCTATGAAATTTGTCAAGCAACAGTAAATGTGACCAAACCTTGTGTCGTCATCTTACTATATCTATCATCTTAACACCTACAAGTGACTGATTTGGAACAGACTACATGGGTCGCAATTTCAGGTGTTGCACAAATAGATTCTAATTGAGTCTAGCATTAGCTTGTTGCTAAGCTAACAACATGACACTATTCTGAAAATAAAAATACATGAAATGCTCTAATTTTAATTTGATTGAACAGCATTGGGATGGGACCTACTGTATGATGCCTTCTGTCTGGGTAGGCAGCTTACTAGGTTTTGGAATCGAGAGAATAATGAAAGAAAACCAAAATAACAAACATGTAACTACCTAAATAAAGTAGTTGACATAAATATATAGTCTCATTTGTGTCTTCTGCAGGACTTTAACAGTCATGAGCAGGTGAAAATGGCTTTCTCGAAGAACGGAAAGTGGCTTGATGTGGCATTTCACGTATCTAAAGAAGAACTGGCTGGTCGTGCGCTGTATCCTCACGTCCTTGTGAAGAACTGCTCTGTTGAGTTTAACTTTGGCCAGCGAGCGGAACCTTTCTTTCCTTTGCAAGATGGCTACGCTTTGATTGGGGCCGTCAACATAGAGAACAGGGTCAGAGGAACTGTTGGTCCCTTCAACAAATCTGATTGTGAGGTAAATTTTCCCGATTAGCTACATACAGGTAGTGTGACCATTTGATTTTATGTTTCACTTTGCTTTTGCAGTGAAGTTTTATATAACATCTTTAAGACAAACGTTGTCTTATTTGTGGATGGATACACTGCCGTTCAAAATGTTTGGGTCAGTAACATGTTTTGTTTTGTTAGCATCAAATCAGCATATTAGAATGATTTCTGAAGGATCTTGCGACAGTGAAGACTATTGAAAATTTAGCTTTGCCATCATAGAAATAAAATGACATTTTAAAATGTAGGGTTTTTTTTTTTTTTAAACTAAATTTGTTTAATTTAATAATCTGTTAATATTTCAAAATATTATTTTGCTATATTTTTGATCAAATAAATTCTCCCTGGGTGAGTATAAGAGACTTTTCAAAAACATTAACAAAACATAGGTCCCCTAAACTTTTCAATGGTAGTAAATATGGTCTCAAATAAATGTGTACAGTCGAGAGAATATCACTTTTGTGTGCAGGTACTGATGATGGTTGGTCTTCCTGCTTGCGGTAAAACCACATGGGCCTCTAAGCATGCAGAGATGAACCCAGAGAAGAAATATAACATCCTGGGCACAAACGCCATCATGGAGAAAATGAAGGTAGGATCAGCATGTTTAAATGTGTTTTATGGTTCACATTTGAAAAGACATCATGCTCTTGGGTCCAAAAACAAGTGCAATTGAATGGAACAGGTTATTTATTTATTTTTTTACTTTATGAATTTGTGATGTAAATAATTGAATAAAAATATACATTTTACGGTTAAAAATGTTTAGGCTCAGTAAGATTTTTTTGTTTGTTTTTTGAAAGAAAGAAATGAAAACAGATTTCTGTTTTAAATAAATGCTTTTTTAACTTATTACTTTATAATATATTACATATTAAAATAGAAAAGTTATTTTAAACTCTAATAATATTTCACAGTATCATTGTTTTTCATTTATTTTTGATCAAATACATGGTGAACATAAGAGACTTGTTTCAAAAAAATATTTAAAAATCTTACCGACCCCAAATTTATTAACATTAGTGGATAATGCTTAAAAAAAAATCGATGGTTCTGTTATGGTCTTAGGTGATGGGATTGCGTCGCCAGCGAAACTATTCTGGGCGCTGGGACATCCTGATTCAGCAGGCCACTCAGTGCCTGAACCAAATGATCCAGATCGCTGCCTGCAAAAGACGGAATTACATCTTGGATCAGGTACTGCAGACACGTTCCTATGATTCCCAGTGAAGACATGACTGTGAGTGAGGTCTTCTGTTTTTCTTCTAATTTGTTATTTTTTTATCTTTCAGGAGGCCACAATATGAAAGAGTAGAAGATGCAGCTTTTGACTGAATGTTGTATAATGCAGTGTCAGAAAAAGTCATTAATGCCAAACATGTTCATTTTTAGCATTTACATTATTTTGCATTTCCAATTACATTGAATTGTTCTGTGAGCCTCTCTGATAATGTACTGGTAGCCCAAGACTGTATTTAGATGTTGAGAGACAAGTAATCTCAGCCTGGAGACTAAGAAAACACATTTTGTTGCTATACTAATTATAAAAGAAATAGACTTTGTTTTAAATAGACCTCCATTATCTTGTGGGTTGTTGTTGTTTTTGTTTCAGTAATAAGGTAAGTGGCTTCTTGGATTTCCAGGGCATAGCTGGTAGGTAAGTCGCATGTCTCAAACTATGGAGTCTGTGAGTGTATATGTCTATATAGACCTGAAGCACCACAAAGAGACACATGAGTCAAGGTAAGCGAAGCAGACCCTTTTAGAGTGGGAAAGCTTTTTTCTTAACTCTCATTTTAAATATTTTGTGTGTATAGATGACATTTATTTGCATTATATTTTAAGAAGTGTGCAGTTGTTGTGTTGAATTGAATTTAGAGTTAAACTGGTTATTGTACATGAGCTAGACAACATTCAGGGTTCCCATGGACATGGAAAATCCTGAGAATTTAAAATATTTTTTTCCTGAGAAGCGAGAACTGGTTCTAAGTAAAATGATGATAAAATAAAATACTGGAAACCAAGTTATTCTTTCTCATGGTGTTTTGTTTTGGAATATTGGTATTTCAATATTCAGTTGCCAGTGCAACAGTTACTTAATTTCTTGCAAAAAAGAAAGAAAAAAAGGAACATAGTTTAACATTGTGGTACATAGTTTGCTTATTACTTAGTTTTATTACTTTGCATATTTCTGAAATCTGATTATCATAATTTGATTTTGTGGGCATGGTATTCCATAATAATTCAAAATTACCACTGATGGTCTAACACAAACACATAAAATGTCCCCCTTGCAATGACATATCATCACAGATGTTCATAATTTCCATTTCATTTCGACTTCAAACTATAAAATTAAGCTTTCAAACATTTAATCGGTTAAATATTGTTCTTTGTGCCCATTATTAACTGTTACAAAATATTAACTGTTTAAACTGTTTTCAAAAGGAACAAAGAGTAATCTTTCCTAAGCAAGTATCCATTAAGTTGGTTCAACTTCTGTTCTTTTGACAATAAAAATTATAGTCATATAAGTTTGTGTGTCCAAGGATTTGGAAAATAGATACTCAAGGAAAAAACTCAACATTAATATTTCTGAAAATCTTTGTCCAGTAATCACGACTGAAAAGTTTAGGAGGCCTGAATAAGAATGAATGAATAAATATAAATATATATATATATATATATACAGTGGGGCAAAAAAGTATTTATTCAGCCACCAATTGTGCAAGTTCTCCCACTTAAAAAGATGAGAGAGGCCTGTAATTTTCATCATAGGTATACCTCAACTATGAGAGACAAAATGAGAAAAAAAATCCAGAAAATCACATTGTAGGATTTTTAAAGAATTTATTTGCAAATTATGGTGGAAAATAAGCATTTGGTCAATAACAAAATTTCATCTCAATACTTTGTTATATACCCTTTGTTGGCAATGACAGAGGTCAAATGTTTTCTGTAAGTCTTCACAAGGTTTTCACACACTGTTGCTGGTATTTTGGCCCATTTTGGCTGATGGTACACCAAGATGCAGATCTCCTCTAGAGCAGTAATGTTTTGGGGCTGTCACTGGGCAACATGGACTTTCAACTCCCTCCAAAGATTTTCGATGGGGTTGAGATCTGGAGACTGGCTAGGCCACTCCAGGACCTTGAAATGCTTCTTACGAAGCCACTCCTTCGTTGCCCGGGCGGTGTGTTTGGGATCATTGTCATGCTGAAAGACCCAGCCACGTTTCATCTTCAATGCCCTTGCTGACGGAAGGAGGTTTTCACTCAAAATCTCACGATACATGGCCCCATTCATTCTTTCGTTTACACGGATCAGTCGTCCTGGTCCCTTTGCAGAAAAACAGCCCCAAAGCATGATGTTTCCACCCCCATGCTTCACAGTAGGTATGGTGTTCTTTGGATGCAACTCATCATTCTTTCTCCTCCAAACACGACAAGTTGAGTTTTTACCAAAAAGTTGTATTTTGGTTTCATCATTCTCCCAATCCTCTTCTGGATCATCCAAATGCTCTCTAGCAAACTTCAGTCGGGCCCGGACATGTACTGGCTTAAGCAGGGGGACACGTCTGGCACTGCAGGATTTGAGTCCCTGGCGGCGCAGTGTGTTACTGATGGTAGCCTTTGTTACTTTGGTCCCAGCTCTCTGCAGGTCATTCACTAGGTCCCCCCATGTGGTTCTGGGATTTTTGCTCACAGTTCTTGTGATCATTTTGACCCCACGGGGTGAGATCTTGCGTGGAGCCCCAGATCGAGGGAGATTATCAGTGGTCTTGTATGTCTTCCATTTTCTAATAATTGCTCCCACAGTTGATTTCTTCACACCAAGCTGCTTACCTATTGCAGATTCAGTCTTCCCAGCCTGGTGCAGGTCTACAATTTTGTTTCTGGTGTCCTTTGACAGCTCTTTGGTTTTGGCCATGGTGGAGTTTGGAGTGGACTGTTTGAGGTTGTGGACAGGTGTCTTTTATACTGATAACGAGTTCAAACAGATGCCATTAATACAGGTAACGAGTGGAGGACAGAGGAGCCTCTTAAAGAAGAAGTTACAGGTCTGTGAGAGCCAGAAATCTTGCTTGTTTGTAGGTGACCAAATACTTATTTTACCGAGGAATTTACCAATAAATTCTTTAAAAATCCTACAATGTGATTTTCTGGATTTTTTTTTTCTCATTTTGTCTCTCATAGTTGAGGTATACCTATGAAAATTACAGGCCTCTCTCATCTTTTTAAGTGGGAGAACTTGCACAATTGGTGGCTGACTAAATACTTTTTTGCCCCACTGTGTGTGTGTGTGTGTGTGTGTGTGTGTGTGTGTGTGTGTATGTATATGTATATATGTGTATATGTGTATATATATATATATATATATATATATATATATATATATATACACATATACAGTGGGTACGGAAAGTATTCAGACCCCCTTCACTTTTTTCAATTTTGTTATGTTGCAGTCTGATACTACAATTGTTTAAATTCATTTTTTTTTCTCATTACTATACACTCTGTCCTTTATAATGACAAAGTGAAAACAGAATTTTAGAAATGTTTGTAAATTAATTAAAAAGAAAAAAACTGAAATATCACATTTACATAAGTATTCAGACCCTTTACTCATTACTTAGTTGAAGCACCTTTGGCAGCAATTACAGCCTCGAGTCTTTTTGGGTATGACGCAACAAGCTTTGAACAACTGGATTGGGGGAATTTCTGCCATTCTTCTTTGCAAATCCTCTCAAGCTCGGTCAGGTTGGATGGGGACCATCTGTTGACAGCCTTTTTCAGGTCTCTCCAGAGATATTCGATAGGGTTCAAGTCAGGGCTCTGGCTGGGTCACTCTAGGACATTCACAGAGTTGTCCCTAAGCCACTCCTGTGTTGCCTTGGCTGTGTGCTTAGGGTCATTTTCATGTTAGAAGGTGAACCTTCGGCCCAGTCTGAGGTTCTGAATGCTCTAGACTGGGTTTTCATTAAGGCTATCTCAAAATGTTGGTGCATTGAGCTTTTCTTCTACTCTGATGAGTTCCTCAGTCCCTGCCGCTGAAAAACAGCCCAACAGCATGAGGCTGCTACCACCACACTTTACTTTTGGGATGGTACTCTGCAGGTGATGAGAAGAGCCAGTTTCCTTCAAACATGATGCTTAGAATTGAGGTTCATCAGACCAGGTAATCTTGTTTCTCAGAGTCTGAGGGTCCTTTAGGTGCTTTATTGCAAATTCCAAGTGTGTTTTCATGTGTCTTCACTGAGGAGAGGATTGAGTTTGGCCACACTGCCATAAAGCCCAGATCGGTGGAGTGTTGCAGTGATGTTTGTCCTTCTGTAGGTTTCTCCCCTCTGTATATATGATCATGGAGCTCAACTAGAGTGACCACCAGGTTCTTGGTCACCAGTCTAGACAAGCCCCTTCTCCATCAATTGTTCAGTTTGGCTGGGGACCAGCTCTTGGAAGAGTCCTGGTTGTGCCAAACTTCTTCCATTTGAGAATTATGGAAGCCACTGTGCTCTTGGGAACCTTCAGTGCAGCAGAATTTTTTTTGTAGCCTTCCTCAGATCTGTGCCTCAATACAATCCTGTGTCTGAGCTCTGCAGGCAGTTGCTTTGACCTCGTGGCTTGGTTTTCGCTCTGATATGCATTATCAGCTGTGAGGCCTTTTACAGAGAGGTGTGTGCCTTTCCAAATCATGTCCAATCAATTTAATTTACCACAGGCGGACTCCAATCAAGGTGTAGAAACATCTCTGCAATGATCAAGAGACATGGGAGGCACCTGAGCGAAATTTCAAGTGTTGTTGCAAAGGGTCTGAATACTTATGTAAAAGTGATATTTCTAAAATTCTGTTTTCACTTCATCATTATGAGGTACAGAGTGTAGATTAATGAGAAAAAAAAAAAATAAACAATTGTAGTATCAGGCTGCAACATAACAAAATTGAAAAAAGTGAAGGGGGTCTGAATACTTTCCGTACCCACTGTATATATATATATATATATATATATATATATATATATATATTTTTTTTTTTTTTCTTTTTTTTATATTCTATATATATATATATATATATATATATATATATATATATATATATATATATATATATATATATATATATATATATATTTATATTCTATATATATAACTAAGGGTATATTATACTCTCTCTCTCTCTTTATATATATATATAACTAAGGGTATAACTTATATATATAAGAGCTAAGGGTCTTTTAAGGTTTTTGTTCCAGGATCCAGGTCCTGACAAACACCTGTGTAAGGTAAGTGTGAGGCCTTGTAAACGTTCTTCAGTAGGTACAGGTAAAGAAAGAAAAAACACTCTCACTTCATTGCAGGGTTCCAGATTTCCTCAGGGGAAAATCAAAGCCACACAAAAGAAACAATAATGAACAGCTTCTACTTCTTTCTTTTCACTATTGCTAGACAAATGTATATGGATCAGCCCAGAGACGAAAAATGCGTCCTTTTGAAGGGTTTCAACGCAAGGCTATTGTAATTTGTCCCACGGACGAGGATTTAAAAGAGCGAACGTTTAAGCAAACTCATGAGGAAGGGAAGGATGTGCCTGATCATGCTGTTTTAGAAATGAAAGGTAGGAGAACTACTATAGAAAACAATAGAAATCAGAAAAAAAAAATCACTTTTGCTTTTTGGTTTGTAATTAAACTTTAAAGACATACTACTTCATCAAAGAAAACAGCTTCATGTCTTGGACCTCTGTCCTCAGTTTGATTGGATCCTTTTGATCATCCCACCCTCACCTCCATGTCTTAATGATACATGAGATGCTGCAAACCAAGCATGTGCATTATCATTAAAAATGTCATTAAAAATAAGAATTCATACTAATACCTTTTAGTCACAATACAGCGGTGGCCAAAATTATTAGAACACTAGTATTTTCACCAGCTAAAAAATGGTTTTAAGTCAGTTATTTCTATCTTTTGCTGTAGTGTGTCAGTAAGAAATATCAGTTTACATTTACAAACATTCATTTTTCCATTAACTGTAATAATCCAGTGAGATTTTTGTTTGCACGAGGAGTCTGATAACAGCCAGTGCTCCACACAGAGATCTGATCTCATCATCATCCAGTCTGTGTGGAATAGCATGAAGAAACAGAACAAACTGAGACAGACTAAATCCAGAAGAACTGTGGCAATATCTCCAAGATGCTTCAAGAGACAATGAATGTTTGGAAACGTAAACTGATATTTCCTACTGACACACTACAGCAAAAGATAGAAATAACTGACTTAAAACCATTTTTTAGCTGGTGAAAATACTAGTGTTCTAATAATTTTGGCCACCACTGTAAAGAGACACATCCCTTTTCCCAAACATGTTTTTGAGGTTGCACTTGGTTTGCAGTAGTGTTCATGATTTACACTTTTGAAATGAAAATGTCAATTTTCCCATCTTCTTTTAGCAATATTTTGTGAGGTCAGAATTTTATCAAGTTTCTCTTTGTGTTTTCCGGTAGTGTGATCTGTCCCAACTTCTTTCCCCTTTCCATGGCTTTGAAGCCAACTTTGTGCTGCCAGAGGTTGGAGACTTCCTGGATGAAGTGACCTTCGTTGAGCTGCAAAAAGAAGAGGCTGATGTGCTGGTCAAACGGTATAATGAGGAGGGCCGGAAGGCCGGGCCTCCGCCTGAGAAACGTTTTGATAACGGGGGACACCGTAGACGTGAAAGCGGCTTCCAGCGGTACGAGTCCGACAACCACAGAGGGTCGAGAGGAGGCCATCAGAACCGAGGAGGACCTGGAGGAAGCTACAGGGGAGGTGAATTGACCTTATTAGGGTGTCAACTAATTCAAAAATCTGTCATTAGTGTTTTTCGAGGCATCATCTTGCTCTCTACTTTTTCAGGTTATAACCGTGATGGCTACAATCAGAACCGCTGGGGAGGGAATCACAGAGACGGGCGAGATGGATACAGCAGCAGCCATCAGTCTGGAGGAAGCTACAATAGCAACCGCTATGACTCCTATAACAAAGAGGGATATAACCAAGTGAGTCTGTACACAGCCATGTATCTGTGACAGACATTTAGCTTCATCAGATGTATTTATGTGTTTTTGTTTTGTTCCCACATTTCTTTTAGAGCTATAACCAGGGTTACAATCAAGGCTACAACCAGGGCAACTATAGCCAGGGAAACTACAACCAAGGCTACAACTACAACCGATACCCAGATTATGGGCAAGGTGACCATGCCGATCGAGGATCTGGACAATCATATAACCAGCTGAACTACAATCAGCAGTATCAACAGGTGAGTTACAAGGAAAGATTAAAAACAACTTTTTCTCTGATAACTGATAACTTCTCAAATAACAGGTCTGAAAGCTTCTAATCTGCTTTTCTTGGTAACGTTTTACAAAATAGGAATATCCATCAACTATCTATACATGGGGTTAGTGTTGTGGATATAAACTAATGAATCAATTTCTGAGAAATTTTATTAATAAGAACTCAATTACTAAAGCTTACAGCATTACGGTTAATTTTCAGAAGTTATGGACAGTGGCCAACCAATTCTGATTTTGTAGTGAAGAAAAGTCTTTAAAAACAATTCATCACTACCCTAGTAATAAATATTTCAGTTCAGCCAAAACTTTTGTTCCTTTTGAAAATAGAAGAAAGAATCTCCCTGTTATTTTTCTTACACTAAACATTCTTGGATTCAAATTTTAATATCTTTATCATTATCATTATTATTCTTTCTTTATCTATTTACATATTTTTTTTTCATACATTTTATTATTATTACCAGTAATGCTTCCGCTTCCATAACTTTTTCACTCTCTAACCGAAATTACTGAAAATATTGCGTTACAACCAATCAGTGTTACAAGAAATGTGTCTGTACTATATTCATGTTACAACTGTATATTATTATTATTACAGTTTTTTTTTTTTTTTTTTTTAAACGTTTCTCTCATATGGTGAAAGGCTTTGGAATATGTTTGAACACATTCTATGTTTATTGATATATTTGTCTTTGATTTTGGCATATTCCTGTTGTTTGTTTGTTAATTTTTCTCTACTTTCTGTCATGTTTTTCCAATTTTTGTCACATTTTCAATTAAAAAAAAAATTATATTTTTTGTGTTTTAGAAGGTTATTACATTTCTGTCAATAACAGTTTTAAAGTGCTTGCCTCGGGTTTATAGATACTATAATACTAGATACTAACATAATCATCTTTAAAAATATCCGAGAATACTGAACAACTGTATTTTTCTTTATCTTTTTTCTTTCTCTATTTCCCCACTTGTTCTGGTTCTCTCTAATTTATTATTATTATAAATATGACCATATTTAAACAATATTTGAACAAGCTTGAGTCTGATGTTATGGAATCGATTACCAAGCTTGTCTGTTGTAGCAAATCCTTTCACTCATAACCAGCTAGGAAAAAGAAGCCTAGTTATTTTGGCTTGGTTTCCATATGATTAAACTAGGAAGTGACATACAGTAATAATAATAATGTGATATAACAGTCAGTGTTTACATAGTGGTGAGTTAGTTCCGTACATTCCACCTGTATTAATTACAAAGGTAATTTCATTGACCTAGAAAAGTAGTTCCATCTTAAATGGACAATTCAGACAACTTTACAAGTCAAACCTTTTATTGAATAACCTTGAGCAACAACAATACAAGCTTTCTACTTTTAAACCTTCTCACTTAGATTCTAAGTGCATTAATGTATATGCATTTTCTGTCCTTTTTTATAAACTGAGTTCATAATTGTCTGCATTTGTCATTTTGTTTTATTAGATCAGATGATTGAAATATAAGACTATATTCATAAAGATCAATATGTAGAAGCAGTAAAAGTTGCCCTTTTATTGATGCGTGATGTTTTTCTCTATTATGCACAGCAGTGGCAGCAGTATTATCAGAATCAGAACGAGTGGAACCAGAACTACGGTCAACATGGGAATTACTCTGGACAGCAGGGCAGCCAGAGCTCACACGGCTCACAGTAAACAGGAAGTACGCTCTAACATCACCTCCGTTATCACAGACACCATGTTAAAGCTTCTGTACTTAAAATACATCCTTCCACTTTAACTACCATCATTTCATTTATTTTCTCTTTCGCACATCCAAGACATAGTAAGCTGACTGTTATGTCAATGATTGTCGATTGAACTAAATGACTCAGTGTAAACTTCACTGATGCAATTATACTAGTTAGTACAACCAAACCCCTGTGTTTGAAATAAGAGCAGAGATATGACTGATTTCTAGTATATGTGAAAGATATTATTATTGCGAGGTGCTTCTAGTTGTAGTACCACAAACAGCCTGCAGGTGTAGAAACTGTGAGATGCTTCCTCAACACTGATTGTTTTGCCAAAAACAAGTTTTGTTTTGCCTAAATTCCATTTAATTTGGAATGTAGATGCTTGTCATATCAACTATTTTGAGTCTTAATTTAACACATTAAGACGTAACAGTAAAAAGCATGTTTTTTGTTTAAATTGTAGTTGTTCAGTATTTAATATACTCATTGCCATCACAACCACACAAGATGAGAAGATGAAGAATGTTGCATTGAGAACTAAAAAGTTTTATTCGTCTTGATGAAACAAAATGCTAACCGTTATTAAAAGTGTTGATGATCATACTGGTTGAGGTTTTTTTTCAGAACTGTTATGTTCATATTTAATGATGTTATTTGTTCTGTCCTGTCCAATCCATTTTTGCTTTGAGAATTAAATTATAAAACTTCACCGTGACTTTGATGATGATTAAAAAATTCAAACATGATTTACAATAGTATTGTTGTTATAGCCGGACTCATGAAACCAGTGAAACACCTCAAACGCTTTTTCATTTATATTTTAATCACATCAGGCAGTGCTTTATGGAAAATACTTAAGCTTTATCTTTCCTCAATAAATAAAAATCTATAGCCTAAACTCAAGATTTAGTAAAACAGACATTCAAGTTGGAGTTGACAAAAGATCTAACAGAAAACATAGTAGAAAAACAATTTCAAATGGGTCCACAGTGTTTGTTTGAATCGACCCTTAATGTCACTCTCCCGCTCTTCTTCATTAATGCTCATGCTCCAATACACCGAATGGACACGAGCACTAACAAAGCAGATTCTGATCATTTTGAACTGAGACAGGACTATTGTTTGATCTAAACAGTGATATAACACCCTTTGTCTCCTATTCAATGAATTGTTCATTACATAATTCACAGTGATGCATTGTGGGTATTATATCAGCACCGAAATCGCGTCCCTTAACAGAGGTACATTCTTGCTCTTCAAGTTCAATGCAGTTGGTCACAGTGTTTATTTTCCATCAGTGTGAATATTAAGGCAACGGTTTTGTACTCAGTCGAACTGAACTTTGCTCTCCGTGATAAAGGTAAGAAAGTCTGTCTGTCTCATATAAAGACGAGCGGTAGTGAGATCGATGATGTAGCAGTCCACTTTTGAGTACTTGTGGAGATGTGAAGTCCATTGATATGGTCTTCACTGGCAGTTGACGCTGGTGCATAGAGAGTTCTTACCCTACGGATCCACCGACAGGGTTTTAAAGAGCCCCGAGGGAGCAGGCCATCTGTAATTCCTTAAATAAAATCCATTCTGGCTAGAATTTCATCACATTAATGAACGTCATGAACAATCTGTTGAAGACAATAGAACAAGACAGTTGGCGAGAAAGATGAGGACATGTTCTTCAGTCTTTTCTGTCCAGTGAATTTAACAGTTCCACCACACACAAACAAACGGCCACATGCACAGACTAGTTCAGTCTGGTTCCTTTCGTTTATCTCTGTTCAGCTTCAGTTCATCCATTTTCTCCTGTAGGAGAGAACTAGGGGCAGATGAACCTCGCATCCTTGCTGGTAGCGTAGCACTCTGGGATGATAAGGCAGGCAGGTAACGTTAGTCTCAAATGTGTACTGTATGCTACCCAGTCTTGCACACCAATTTAGCTTTCTATGCAATATATTATGAATATATCCACCATATTCGCTGTGAAAAAATGTAAGGAATTTATGTAAGTTGTTTAATGGCAATACCTTTTCAAGGGGTGGATGTTTTTTCTGGGAAGAAAGGCGATCTTTCCGTTTGGCCACCGGTGTCCAAACTCCAGGGTCCGTCTGAGTGGACCTGTCGGATAGTGTGGCTGCCTCTGCGTCGCTGTCTGATGAAGTTTGGCCCTTGGAGTGTTCGGATCCGTTTCCATTAGGAAAGACAAATGTTTCCTCTTCAGAACCTGATTGAAAGGCCGGGAAACAGGTTAAGAGCCAATAAATCATCTGCCAGCTTAACATTTCATTTAAAACTTGTGTGAATTCAGACCAAGAGTATTGATGACATTCTGCACTACATAATCTTCTCTCCAACCAAATATTTTCTAGAATAACAATACCATGTACAATCGAAAGCAAGTAATAGTTTGTAGCTGCATCCCAAATGACGCACAATGCACTTATACACTGTTCTCAACCATGTAGGGTATGAATTATATAAGGCTATTTTGTCATTCATAATTGGAGTTTGATAGCCCCTCCCCCTTCAATATAATAATTAAAGCTATGTCATGCTTTAGTGCATGAAATGTCCAACATTCCATGCTTCATTTTTCGATTGTTTAAGTGCATCATCTGTGCACTTTTTCTTTTTGGAATTTTCAGTGTGAACGCACTACTCACACTATTTATACTACAAAATGCTATAGTGCATAAGTATGCGGTTTGGGACACACCTTATGTCTATCACATAGTTAAAGCCTATTAGCTATTTTATAGTGGCAATGTAATTGAAGTAACGATGGATGTTTTCTTTCATATTGTGACTCTTAATTTTTCTTCCACATTTTTATATGCTTAAAATCCCCATTAAATAGTTTTAGTGCTGTCAAACGATTAATCGCGATTAATCGCATTCAAAATATTTTTTTGTTTACATAATATATGTGTGTGTGTGCTGTGTATATTTATTATGTATATATAAATACAAACACAAAGTATATATTTTGAAAATATTTACATGCATTTACACGTATATATTTTATATTCATATAATTTATATTACATAAAAATGTATTTAATATATAAACATTTTTCTTAAATATATACATGCATGTGTGTGTATTTATATACATAATAAATATGCATAGTACACACACATATTATGTAAACAAAAACTTTTATTTTGCATACGATTAATCGTGATTAATACTTTATTGAACAATAGCATAGTAGCATCCTTCACATGGCAGAAATAGTAAGAAAAGTATGCTAGTATGCCATTTCACATTCAGCCTGGCTTCATCAAGCTATATCATAGGGTTTTTAAACATAAGTAGGCTTTAATAGAAGGTGCTGTGGAATACAATTATCTTTTTTTAAATGACTTCTAAAACATAATTCACAGTTGTTCCTGGCAGCCAATTTCAATCTCATGACATAACGTAACGGTTTTACAAGATGGCAATTTCGTATGATTTGATTCGTGTAAAAATATAGTTTTTAGCAAGCATGAAGTTCCACTCCAAACCAGACTGTAAACAGATTGTACGAAAATGGAAATCTGTGAATTTGAAAACGTTTGTCAAAATTTGAAATGGTAACGAATTGCCATGAGGGTGTGTTGGATTTCCTTTCGCTGTGCTAGTTTCATATTTCATCATCACTCCATGGTCTTTTTTTTTTTTTATCCATAATAAAATGGTTTTCAAATCAATATTTCATACCTATTTAATTCTTTATTTGATAAATAAATGGTATAGTTCACAGTCAAAATTTGCAAAAAAATTTTTGCAAAATTGCAAAACTTTTAAGTACAAGTTTCCTGCTATGATCACTCTTTTTATGATCATTATTTTGCTGTAATGGCCAGCTTCCTTGATATATATCAAGACTGAAAAAAAAAAAAAAAAAACTCACTCCAGCTGTTTCCCTTAGTGTGGAGGCCTGATACGGGGCCCGGGGTGCAGGGACAAGAGCTACTGGTGACCTGAAACCTCTTTATACACTCCATTCCCACCACATCCTTACAGTGCTTATGACAGTTTACTCCACAGTCTAGAGAGAGAGAGAGAGAGAGAGAGGCAGAGAGAGAGAGAGAGAGAGGCAGAGGCAGCAGGGTTACAATGGTCCTGAGGTGACAGTATATAGGAAACTGATAAGTACTGTATGTTCTCACCTTTGCAGTGGTAGCCTTGTTTTATGACTCCCCATAACTAATGGAAAAAGAGGGGGAAAAAAAGTTAGGTAATGTACAAAGACTCACAAATTAAATGGTTCTTAGTTTAGACACTCACAAATCCTCCGCAGGTGTCGCAGAATGTGGGCCTTTTGTATGTGGTCTCATGGAAGTTGTGAAGGTTGTGGAGGTTGAAGCCGAGTTTAGCACACACCGACATCCCACGCATGAAATATGAAGTGATTTCCTCCCTACTGATCTCTCCTTCCCTGAAAATAAAGAGCAAAGCATGATGAGAACTGGTTTGATTCATTTACAAATCACAGGGAAAAAATTTCTCATGACATTTTTACAATCAAATTTTAAAATGATAAATCTTAAAACTGTGGGTATATAAATTTTAGGGTAAAAGGTATTTTTCAACATTCTAGAATTTTGAATAAAAAATATCCAGAGTTAGCTTCGCTAAATGGTTAATCTGAAATTTCAAAGTTCTAGAGGGGGTCGTCTGTGATATTTCCTGTTTTATGTCTTTCTTTGTCACATGACAACAGAATGGCTTCCTGCATGTTGGTTTCACAACACTCACTAACTTTGATTTGGCAAATTAAACTTCACTTCAACTACTTTTGAATAAAATGAAATGAAATAAAATAAAATAAAAATCGATTTATTTAAATACCAGCTTGCACTTCAGCCTTTTAATGAGCTTGTTTATATATATATATATATATATATATATATATATATATATATATACACACACACACATACAGGGCCTAAAACTAACTTTTTGACACACCTGCCAATGGCCGGTGACGTGATCAAATTTACCGGCAAAAACTTTTTTTTTACCGGCCATGAAACTCTTTTTGCAAAAACAGGCAGTTATTACAATGACTAAACATATTTACAATGTTTTTAATTTGTCCTGCTACTGGTGTCTCTATTAAATGCATTTTTCTTCAATTTTACCTATTAATTATAGCTATTCATTTTGACAAAAGTCTGTGTTTTTGTCCGTTGAAGCGCTACTGGTGCGCTGTCTGAAGCGGCTCAGTGTATGTGTTCAGCCGAACATGCAGCCTTTCAAACTATACTTCACTGCACCGTTTAGACGGCGAAACCCCTGGTATGTGTCGCCACATTCTCGGGTTATAAAGAATAAAGAAGAGAAAAGTTAATCTTCCGAAATGATGCAGCAATATCTTCTCAGGTAAAAGTTATCAGAACTGTGTCTAGGGACAAGCTTGCCATCACACTGCTCTGACCTTATCAGCCCGTTTGTATCCTATTATTTGATTCGCTCTTGTCACTTATGACAGAACAGCTAATCATGATGATCTTATCTTTGGAAAAGTTTATTTTATTCGCTTACGTCAGAAACAACGAATCTCTTTAAAAACTGGCTGTTGTTTTCACTACATTGCGTTGTTA